>JARHVA010000018.1:342500-942500 GCA_037957365.1 Torreya grandis
TCTTATGTATTTTCCCTACCTCTAGATTTTGAATTAATTTATTAAGCTTGATTATTATTTTAGTCATGTTATATAGCCTAGTTAAAATTAAAGGGTATTTGTGTTGCAATTATGTTGAATTGCATCTATCCATATTATATTTTGGTAAAACCACATTTTCTTGAATGCAACCCTAAGGTTAGATTTTACATCATCTTAGGATAAAAACAAATTTATCTAATTTTACAGGGTTTGTTTCATTGTATGCTCTTAGATCTAATAACCCTAGCTTCCTTATGTTTTCTTTGAAACAATAGGTTAATTTTATTTAAAAAATTCAAATCTTGGTGTGCTTATATGGCATCCATGCTCTATGTTTTACTTACATGATAAAAATTGATTAGAAATGAATATATAACTAGGAAGAGTGTTGGGATCAATAAAAAACCTATTGATTTTATTAAAATTTGATGGTTAATTCTAGATCTTTCTTGCAAAAGAAAATAGAATATGAAAAGATAGATAGTGTTTCTTCAAAAATTGTACTCTATGTTGAAAATGATGGGAATGGTGTGCCTTTAAGAATAATAATGTTGTGATTTAATGTCAAACTAATGATTAATATGAAGTAGATCATGGTCAACACACTTGCCTAGATGAGAAAAATAAAGTTGAAAACATTGTAAATTTTAGGAAGTGTGTCATGAAAAGCTCTCATGAAATAGTTTTATTAACATAAGTATTGGAAGATGTTGCAAGCAAAAACATAGATTCAAATCTAAGGTTTGAGATAAGGTTAGAATTGAGGAAATACCCTATAAGGTAGACAATGGATATATAAGTTCTCATAGTGATGATTATGCTTCAAGATTTAGTGACTTCCTTTGAAAATATCCTAATCATATTTATGTTTAATGTAATTCTATTCAAGAGTTTCAACTTATGCCTTCTCATATATTCATTTCTCAAATTTCATCTAAACCTATCAATGCTCAATGTTTTATTTCTTTTAATGTTCCTTTTATTATTCCTCGTGCTTCTCCTACTTCTCAAAATGTTATTGTCACATGTATGGACATATGAACATATTATCATTGTGCATCCTTTTGGTGGCCCTCTTTAGGATTGGGCACATCCATCTATATTTATATCCCAAAGGGTTCTACCACAATGAAGAGTACTAAGTACTATGAAGTATAGAGTGGTTTTGGATAGTTTGACACCTGTTATGATTCAACAAATAACTTATTTTGGATATGGGGCATGGCCTAAGGATATTCATAAATTGAGATGTGTGCAAGTTAACATATGGATACATGATTGGTTTAAAAATGTGTATGAGAGGTTTTAGTATGAGTTAGTGACAAGAGTTAGTTTGGGTTAACTTAGGATGTGCTTCTAACCCTTTATCCATGAACACAAAGTCTTATAGTGGTTATTAGAGTTGGCTTGAGGCTAGGGCCTAAAGGTGTAGATTTGGATCCTCATTTAGTGACTGAGTGAGATCCTATTGTTCCTCTAACAGATGGTGATGATGTAGGATGCAAATTAGCCTATACATAGTGGTGGACTAATGCATAATGGTGTTACTATTTCTTATTTTAGCAAGTGATATTATTGTTATACCCCCAACATAGGTTGGAGGTGATGGAGATAGAGTAGATGTGTCACCTACACCATATCCCGCAACATAGCCTATTGGTAGGGATGTTCATATTATAAAAACCATATCTAAGAGTGAGTATCTATACATTTTTTTAATTTTATATTTGTTTGATAACCATTTAAAATTATTATTAACATGCTAACATAATGTGATATCATAACTGATACGTATTGGTTCACTATGGTAGATGCGACCATCCATACATTGATGTGAAATATGCCATATGATGTAGTAAGTAATAGATTGATAGATGGAGTTGCTCATATTATTGGTGAGCATGCCTATTTATTGATCTTTATATAGACACCACTACAACATATACTATAGTTGTTGGTGAGCATGATGACCTATAGGCAAAACTTAATAGATGACCTCCACCAAGATAGGATTAAAATTCATGTAGATATTTTCTTAGTTAGTTTTATGAGTTATAATTTGAGCATATTTGCATGTTGATTCAAAATGAAGAATTCAAGAAGTAGGTTAAACCATACATGGGATTTTGATGTGTGTGTGTGTGTGTGTGTGTGTGTGTGTGTGTGTGTGTGTGTGTGTGTGTGTGTGTGTGTGTGATATCATTTAATATTTCATATTTGTATATGATATGCTTTTAATTTTATTCATTGATGAGTTTTTTATAATTTGATGATTGTTTATATATAATATTATGAAGAATGTATGATTTATTGATGATAAACATTATATGTTAACAATTGTTGGTTTTTAGCATTGTGTATGGGATATTATTTCTCACAACAATGAGGTGTGAAAAATGGCTGGCTAGAGATGAAATTTAGCATAATCTTTATGTCTATTGTGTTATGTTATTAACTTGTACTTTTAATTATTCCATAGATATATGATGTTATTTCTGCTTACATAAGGGATTTAAATTTGATATAGATGTACTTGAAACATATTACTTTGGAGTGTTAACAAATAAACTTATTCTAGTATAACTTTTATCGAGAGCTTGAATGACCAATGGTTCCTAAACAGGAAAATCTTGGGACTTTTTGATCACTGTAGAATGTGAACTACAATAAGGACTTCATCTAGTGGTTTTTTTTATATAAGCTGATAAACCATTTGCTCCTTGGTAGGAATGTCATGGGATGTCTTAGTATTTTGAGAAAAACTACTAGAAGAAGTGGGAGGATAATACCTTGTTTTCTTTTTCTCAAATGTGATAACTCCTCTATCGAAAAGTTGTGTAATCTTTTATCACAAATCATAATGATTATTATCATGGTGCTCCTTAATACCATGGTAAGTGAAAAATGGTTGACATTTGATTTTTTCAAATCTATATGGTGGAAGATATTAATTTAGTGGAAGAGTAATCAACTACTTATTTAATAATGCATCCAATATATCATGTGGTATATATCTAAGATGATCAAACTAAAGTGGTTGCCTTTTAGTAGAAGTGGATGCTTTAAATGTAGGATATGTTGTGTATGTTGATTCCCTTCCTTTATGTAAGAAATTTAATGTTTGTTCCTTGTTATGAAATTTTGATTTAGGAGAGGATATTGGAGATGACTTATGATCCTCTTTTGTTGGTTATTTCCCTTTGTTAGTGTTTTTGACAAAAAAAAAACCTTTTAGGGAAGATGCCTTTGATTTTGTGTTGTTGTTGACTAGCTCACATGTATATTTGCACACATCATTTATAAGCTATCAAAAGAAACATAATGATTATGCAATGCTATTTCTTTAAGTGGAGAAAGAAGACCTCTATTGAATATGAATTGTAATTCCAAGTTTGAGGGTCTATATGTCAAGTAATATAATGCATTTTTATACCATATAGCATAATCTTGAATAGACTCATCATAATGTTGATTTAAGATTTATAAATGTTCCATTGTGAATTTAGACACATCTTGTTTATGAAAATATGTCCTCTAACTTTTTGAAAGCGGGTAAGGAACCATTGGGAAGACTAGAGAACCAATCACTAGTTTCTCGTGTTAGGCTTCTATGGAAAGTTTTTAACAAAACACATCCATCTTTAGCTTAATGACCAAAGGTAAACACATATTATGTTAAATAGTTGGAAGGGTCTCCCTGACTATTAAATTAAGGTAACATAGGCATTATGAATTATTTTGGATAAGGATATTCAAATATGCTTCATGTGAGAGGTTGAGCTTTAATAATTTTATCATTAATATTGGCATTATATGAGAAAAAATTTAAATTGATAATTGAAACTTGCTTTTGAATAGCTCTTATGGCATTCAATATAGAGATGATATGACTAGTATAAATAATTGAGGTTTTTAAAGTTGCATTTATGGGTTGAAATTTTCCATCTTCTTGAAATATAGGGATAATGGACTCATAACAACTACCATTGCATTATAAGTTGACACCATTACATGAAGGAACATTCATATCACGTTGTTTGTAAATAAGAAATTATATCCTTTTTAATGTCATGAAGATTTTTAAAACTATTGCATGAATTTTTAGAAAAAGACAAAGGATTATTTTGCTTATATGTACCTACTTCTATTTCTAGAGAGAGAATGGAAGAATCACATTTAAATTTTTCATGATCAAGAAAAGGTAAATAAGAATGCCTTTCAAATATTGTAACATTTATATCAAAATGAACAACACATTCAAGATTTTTTGCATTTGTATCATCTAGAAAAGAACAAGGATTTTCAATTGTCATATTTACAATGGTAAGAAATAAATAATTAAAAGTATTTTCAATGTTTGTAGTATTCTCCTTTTATATAGAATAAGAAAGAGAAGAAATTTTACATTTTGTGGTAGTTGCATTTTCTAATAAAGAAGAAGATTTTTCAATTTTGGTAACATTTGTATCTAAGAAGAGAGAAAGAGAAGTAATTTCAATGTGTGTATAATCTATTAAAGAATAAATAGATTCACATTTTGGCACATTTGCATTATTTTGTAAAGAATAAGTACATTCAACTTTTAGCACATTTTAATCTTAATGAGAAACATATATGCCTTTAGGAATAGTATTTTCAAAATTTTGAATTACACATTTCTTTTTGTTCTCATGCATGTTTGTTTTATAAATTTGAATGCAATGAAGTACACTAGCAAATGGTAAATAAAAAATAGGTATATTCTCAAGTAAGACATCCTTAGATTGTAAATCATGCAATATAGGAGGAGTAGAAATGTGTACCTTAGCATTAATGTCCTCTTGCTCTAGAAGATGATAAAAACAAGATTGAGAATATGTAGTGGAGCTTTCCCCTTATGTTTCAAAAATATCATGTTGTTCTTCCTCTTCTTCAGGATAATCACAGTGAAAATCATTCCATTCACAATCATTTTCCTCATATCTATCGTTAGAATTGTTATTCACACAATAATTATCATTAGTCAATTATTGTTAATAATAATGTGGTATAGCATTTCCATAAATTAGAACATTTAGAGGATGAGGATTATGACATTTTTAATTATTTACATTAGAATAACCATATGGTATAACATTGGGAAAAAGTATAAAATCCAAGGGATGAGGATCATTAGAGGATGTCATTTTTAAATCTTAAGATGGGTACAATAAAGATTAGTCATTTCAGGAGATTGGTTGAGTATTTTGGAAATATGAGAAAGGTTCTTCCAAGAAAAATAGAAAATAGTAAAAACCCAAAAATTAAGGGAAAAATAGGTATCATGTGCACCCTGCATGTTAATATTTACGAAAAAATAGTAAATTGAAAAATAGAAAAAATATTTATCAAATTTTGGCAAACAATTTTTTTTATTATATAATAAAAAATATGAAAAGCCTCCGATGAATTTAAAAATTGAATTGTTATGAATAAAAAATGAGCCAAACAATGTGGAATGATTCACAGTTAAAATGTTAGAATATTCCTAATAAAGAATCAATAATTGTGATAAATCAATGATGTATTTCAAGAATCTAAGAGAGGTTTTTGAGTAAAATAAGAGAATAAATCAAACACATAAATTTATTGTATATAAGGTACATATTTTGCCTTGTATGTCAAGATCTAAATTAATAATTTACAAAGTCCAAAAAAATACATACATAATTTTGGTGAACAAAAAAAGGTTTTTGGTTATATCAATAGGAATATGAAAAAAATCTAAGGAATTTTAATATTGAGTTGTTATGGATCAAAAATAATCCAATCAAGGAAATAAGGCACTCACAAGTGTAAGATAAACCCTAACAACAAGATGAGGATGAAACCCTAGGGTAAAAAGTAAAGGCATTCTAATTTTTGTACCAAAGAGGAGGGGAAATTAGAGATCAAATCTAAAACCCTAGGGAAGAATTCATAAATTTGAAAAAAGAAGGTTGAAACCCTAAGGGAAACCTAGGGTTTGACAATGTTCAAACAAAATGTGGGTTCACCAAATATTTTATCTAAAATTTTGATTAATGTAATATTAATCTTAAATTAGATAAACTATTAAAATGTTGATTAGGATGTAAATTAATTGAAATAAGCAATATAATATAGTTTCAACAAACACATTTTTTGATAAACAAATTTTTAAAATAGACTAAGGAAAGCAAAGGCATAGAGAAAAACTCTTTTTGTTTTGATATACTTCCCTAATTTTTTTAGGTTGACAGGTTGAATGAATACTCTATGAATTGACTGTAACCTATTTACTTCATAATGAATGAATATTTTAAGCCTAGGATAGGATTGATAGACTCAGATAGGTACATTGGTCTATCTTGTCCTGTTGGCCAACTTTGTCCTTTGACAGTGAAGATCTAAAACTTGCCTGATAAGTGCAAAAGATTCAAAAATATTCATTTCCACTTTCATAATCTTTATTTTATGCACATGAATACCTGTAATATCTAAACCTTAGTTTCCTTCACATGTACTAGATAGATACTAAATAACAAAGAGGGAAAAAATGGTGGTAGTGAGAATGTTCAAGTTATCATCATAAAACTCCATGTAATATGAGTGATAACTACATAGCTAAAAAGGCCTCATGTAGATGTAGTTATCCCTTATAGGGATGTATGTATCATGCAAATTTAAATGATTCTTATCCTTGTTCACCTTTGGCACAAGCATGCAAATGTAATAGTACTTTAGAATGTAACTCTAGAATTTAGTGTAAGCAAATATGTAACTTTGAATGTGATCTTAAAAGTGTGTGAATTCTTATCAAAACATGAGAGTTCTTATTATGAAATGCCTTTTAATAACTTTTTTTATATAGGGATTCTTAGAGTTTGAATTAAAACTTAGTGGTGCACACAAGGGTCCAACTCAAAAGGAATTAAAAATACTTGAGGATGGGTGAAAAAACTTAAAAGACTCAAGGAGGAGTTAGTCAAGTCATAAAGGCTCATAAATAAAGGGGTAAATATGATAAAATAATAAAATAAAAGGTGAAGAATATAATAAAATCCATAATGTAAAAAGGGGAAAATGTACGAAATGTGAACCATTAAGTGTTTATTCATAATCTAAGAACTATGTAAATAAAGTAATTAAAAAGACATTAAAAAAATGTGTTGTGCCAAATTTGGGTGTCTACATTTACCTCCTCCCTTTTAATCGATAATTATAGTGAAACTAAAAACACTAGATAAAAGGGAATACGAGAATGCAAACCTCCTCTGCATATGTTGTTGTGTAGATGTATCATGTGCAATGATGATCAAAGTTATTCCTAAAAAATGAAATGTATGAAATTAGATGTCATCATTATTCAAAATAAATGAAAGATATAACTATAAATGAAATACTATAAATATCATTTAAGGAACAACTACACCTATATTTGTGCCATGGAGAATTCTGAGTGTCATGGAGGAAAAAAGGTGGCTTATAGCATCTATGCATTTCCTATCTAGGGAAATGATAATCTTTCAATTGGTAATATGATAGATAGAACCATTGAGGGACACTGAAACCTTAAAGTGATGACTGTAGTAAATGTCGTTTGGAGAATTGTGTTAAAAACTAGAGAATTGGGGGTGATCAAGCCCCAATTTGAATTGTACCTATATAAAATACATAGTACCCATTGAGGGATGTAAAACTTGAATTTAATTTCACTAATATTTGTAACCCCAAGAGGTGAAACTAGTTGAAATCCTAACGGATTTGCACACATAATGCTAGGGTGTTCAATGAATTCCATGTCATGCATTATGAAACTAAATTGAACTAACAACTAGATATGACTTATAGATTTAATTACAACATTCTGGTACATTTTAATTTTTGAAAGCATGATCACAAAAGAATGGAGTATACCCATGCCCATATCATGTCTATAGCTAGAAAGTGTGTCATAAAACTATATTATGCCCTCATTGTAATTGTAGAATTTGTAACTATATGTAAATGCTCACTATGAATTTTATTTTGAAACTTTGGAAATGTGTGAATATTCTCTTTGAAATTTAAGTAAGATTGCATATGAAATGGCATATGCCCTCCATAATATGTGCCAATAACTAATTTTTATGACATTTTATAAATTTGGAATTGTGATATTTGAAATTACCAAAATTAGAAAAAAACATGGAATCTATAATAATATGTTAATGTTTTTTTAATTAGATATGGGTAGAAATGCTTTTAAAACTAGAGCTATGAATTGGACATGAGGGTTTTAAACAAGTTTCTCCCAACCTAATAGAAGAACAAGAAAAAAGTCTGTAACATGGAATGAACTAGATCACATAATCAACTACAACTCAACAATAGAAGAATAGGGGTATAAGTCCCTTGGAGTTCATATTAACATTGGAGTTCATATTAAGTTTTAATCACTCCCTTTTGAGTTTTAAGGTGTCAATGAAGTGATATTTAGAATGCTACAATTATAAAATACCTCTCAAACAATAAAAATGCTTATAAAGTATAACTAAAAGTTCACTCACTATCATGTATAGACATATTAGTATAGACATATAAATATTACCCCTAATAATTTATTAGTTGTTAAATTACATGAATTTATGATGTTTGTGTACTTGTAAATTACTGTTCTAAATTAGGCATTATTGGTATGTCTTATCGACTTCCAATGGTCTCCAACCCTTCCCCAAGTCTTCTCCAACTATCATAGTCTCTCTCCTCTGATTTCATGTTATTTTGAGCTTATTGTCTAGAATGTGATTTAAAATTCAACATAGTATAAAACATTACCACATAATCTTAGGAAATTTTTATGGCACTTTGTGGCCAAAATGCACTTGCTTTCTTTGTTCTACCTTTTTCAGCGTATGATCATTTGATGTCATTTTTGTGCTAATAGGGTCCTAATTTGAATTCAATTTGTTTATAAATACATAATATTTGTAGTTCATTTGGACATAAAATATATATTTATCACTCACATGAATATATTGAGCCCTTAAAATCATTATAGAGGAAATTAAATATTCATTAGAGCATGCAATGAAGCTGAAAAGTTTATTTTAGACACACACCACAAGACATTGGTTTAAATTCTATTGGAGCTTATCTAATCATTGAGGTTTTATTTTCTCAATATTGTTATAACTTAGGGGCCTAAGAAATATAAATATAGTTTGACTATTCTATGGTTTAACGCTTGTCCTAAAACATATGATCTTTTCTTTGAGTTTTTAAAATTGTTTCCCATTTAGGGAAAGATTTTTTTTTAGGGGAGTAAATAGAAATATTGAGAAAATAAACTAGGTTTTTGGAGGTCAAACCCAGAGGAACACATATATCAAATTATTTCAGGTCTGCCTACATTTTTATAGAACGACAATGTATGATTTGAACCATGTTGTAGGGAAATGTCCCAAGCCCACCACATTTATTATTAGAAATGATTATGGTATGAAAACACTTTGGAAACCTCTAGGAACATACCAAAAATGACCTAAAAAATGTCCAATCTACTAGAAACTTTTTAGTTATTCCCATCACATACCCTAGCATATAATATGTCAACCCTTCATAAACACACTCAATGCAATAGACAACCACACACTCTCATCATCATTATATTTTAAAAAATCAAGGAATTTAGGATGAAACCATTACAACAAGGAGTATTTTGAAGGAAACCATTTCTATTTTTAAAAGAGAGGAGAAATTTAGCAACAAATTGAAGATGAAGTTATATGCAAGGCATAACTTCAAGGAGAAAAATATAAGTTTTTCTCATTTCACACAACATTTTATTCACTTTTTGAACTATTTTTTAATGTGATCAAGATCATGAATGATGTGTAAATTATTAAAAAGGTACATTCAATAACACACACATTATTATTAATCATGATATTTATATTTAGATTTTATGGAAAAAAATGTTGCATTTCTCTTTGCATAGGCTCAAAAAATATTTAAAAAATTATTCTTTCATTATATTTTTGTTTTTTTAATTTTTGTTTTTAAACATCCTTTGACTTGACTCTATGTATGTTATCACCTCGCACATTTATGGTGATCCTGGTGTTTAAAACTAGATTAGGATAATAATAAATATAGTTCACTTTTTTTTTTAAAAATATAAGTCTCACTCTAGATTTTGTGTATGCTCTTTTTTTCTCATAACAAGATTATGCGAAACAAAAATGGGGCTTTTTTTTGTGTAAAGTTTTAAAAAAAAAAATTTCAATTTTTTTTTTTATTCTTTAAAAATCTCAAATATGTGTATGCTCTTTCCTCACACCTTTATGTGGTGATAAAAATTATAGTAGGACAACATGAATTATTTTTATTTATGTAAGTCCCATTTTATCTTATTTGTATGCTCTTCTCTTGCACATAATGCAATCTGGACAAACAAAAACAAGGTCATAAATTTCATTTTTTTGCATAAATATTTTAAAATTTATTCTTTTAAGTTTTATTTTTTTATTTTTTAAACATCATAACATAATGTATGCTCTTATTTCTAACATTTAGGATGATTGTGGTAATCGAAATGAGATTATGATTATGGCACCTATTTTAAATTTAGGGGGAGGTCAAGGTGAAGAAAACTGGGAAGAAGGGCCATGTGAAAACACCCTTGGTTCCCATGAAAAATGATTCTACTTCTCCTTTTTGTATATATGTGAAAGTGGTGGAGAACATTATTCATGGTGGCTCTCATATTTGTGTATGCAATGATTACAATGTGACATATACGTCATCATATACTTGAGTCAAATACTATTTAACCATGTTTAGAGGATTAAGGATCAAAAAGTATGACCAAATTTCAAAGGCAAAAATGGACTACATGAAAAATTAAGTGGAAGATAATTCACAAGTTGGTATAAGAGGTTAGTTTAGAACAATTCTTTTGCAAATAATGTCTTTAGGAATACCACCCAAGCCTTTAGCTTCAAATCAACCTCTCATTAAAACTTAGGCTCAACCACTTGAAACATCCTTGGATGAAGATACCACCTCATGAAAAAAACCAAAATGAGAATTGGAGAAAATATTCAACATTGATAAGAGAAACATTTCTGATGAGTTGGTTACTCGATGCATGTTTGCATGTGGGCTACCCCTCAATGTATTCAATTCATTGTATTTTCAATTTTTTTTTAAAGCCATTAAATGAATCTCCACAAGGGTATAAAGGCCATAATTATGAGTAGGTTTAAACCACACTCTTGGGAATGAAAGTGGAGTATATACATAATTATTTTTAGCCAATAATAGATTAATGGAAATATTCATGGGTCTCAATTATTTTAGATGGATGGAAGGAAAATTGGAAGAGACCCTTGATAACATTGTTGTAGTATGTCCTAAAGGGATAATTTTCCTAAAGGCTATTAATGTGAGGGAAACATGAAAGATATTTAGTTTATTTCTAACATTTTTATAGAGGTTATTAAGTCACTAGATACCTAATGTTATCCAAGTCATCACAACTAATGATTTTTTTTTAGAGTAGTCAGATTGATTTTAGGGAGATATGAACACATATTGTGGATGAATTATGCAATCCTCTCTATTAATTTGATGTTTCAAAAGATTATAAAATTTTCATGGATAGAGAAAATTTATACAGACGTAAATAATAATAAAATGTTTATCACAAATCATCATATATCCGAAGGCATCTTTAGGACATTCTCGATGTTGAAGTTGTTGAAGATAAGGGAACAATCATTAGTTTCTAATTTATAACTTTCTATAAAAATTAATTTATACTTTTTTATATTAAACATATCAATCTATTTTTATCGGTTGTTAAGATGTTAATTTCCTTTCACGTATTTGTCTTGAGATAAGTTGTAAAGGTAAGATATGCCTTAAGTAGTATGGCGATTAACAATGTTTAGACTGTGCAGAGGCAAAAAACACAAATAGAGCCCATGAAATACAATCATTTATCCTTGATGATGATTGGTGGGACAAGGTTGAGTACTTTCTCAAATTTATAGGGTTTATTCTATTTATGATTAGATATGAAGATACATTTTTAGCTTGCATAGGAAAAATTTATGATGGATTTGACTCCATGCTCAAAAGTATGAAAGAGATCATGCAAATAAAAGAGAAAGATCTTGAATAAAACCTATACAATGAAGTTAAGAGTGTGGCCATGAAGAGGTGTAACAAATTGACCACCCCATTACATCTCCTTGCTTATACTAAATCAAAAATAGTATAGTAATTAAATGATTTAGTTACCTAGTATTCAACCACCATATGATGACTCAAAATTAATGAAACTATGGAAATTTTCGTAAGACTTTTTCCTAATCTATCTATAACTAGTGTGGTCTGTAGTGAAATGGGAACTTTTGTAGCTTTAGAAGGTAACATGTGATAAATTGAAGCTATTTTTGACAATTATAGCATAACTCCAATCAAGTGGTGGTATGTAAATGGCCATGATTCCAAGTACCTATGACATATTTCCATCAAAATTATCTTATAAATATTGAATTAAATCAAAAAAATATTAAGTTAATAAAAAATTGTATATTGTTACTAATTTGATATTTCAACAATATTATTTTTTAACACATGGATAATAATTATTTAGTAGAGAATAATTAGATTGCATATGGTTTTATCCATTAAGATAAACAAAACAAGTTGGGATCCAAGAAATCTCAAGATTAGTATTTGTGCAATCTAATTTACAACTCTCATCCTGAAATTTTAATGAATATACTAAAAGGCCTAAAACATTTTGGGATATTCATCTAGATACTATTGACTTGGATGTTTCTACAACTACTCTTTCCCAAAATTTCATTACTTGGTGTCAATGATGATAATCAATGTTGTGTACACAAGGGGTGAAGAGTGAAGCAAGTGGGAGTGGCATTCATGATTTTGTGGACAATCTTGATGATTTATTCTAGATTATAATCATTTTAATGTACATTTATCTTTAAAGTTTGACCCTGAACTATAACACATGATATGACACATGATTTATGAATAGTTAAAATTTTAAAAATGTTATATGTTTTAAATTTTCATGAATACTATACTTTTTTAGGTGTTTTATCTTTCATGACCTAAAAATGAGTATTATGCATTATTTTTATATATTTATATTTTATATAGTATATTATATAAAGGTTTCCATGACATTTCCAAACCAAGGGTTTTTTAAAATCCATGTTTCTATGTTTTTGATCCATTTTTTGTTTTTATTTCCTTGAAACATAGGTTTGAACTTTCTAGAGTTGAAGTGCATGGCCGAGATAAAATTATTTGATTGTTGTCAATTTTATGGGTTATATTATTGACACTTTTTAGCATACATTTCCATTTTAACCTTATAATGAATACCATTAGAGTGTATAATAAAAAATAGATAAGCCTAAACTCTACATATTTTCCATACATTTGGATTTTAAATTAAGTTATTAGGCTTGATTATTGTTTTGATCATATTATATAGCCTAGTTGAAAGTAAATGTGTTATAATTTAGTTGAAATATATCTATCAATATTATATTTAGTTGGATTTAGATAGTTTGGTTGGATATTTTTACTCACTCGATTGAGAGGTTGGTTGGTGAGAGATAAGTTGGCACTCGACCTACTCTATATATGGATGGGGGAACTACTATATAATATAGCTTAGCTAGCCTAGCCTAGCTACTTGACTATCTCTATAACCTACACTATATATTCTCACACTGTATGGGAACACGGACCTCTACCCCAATATCTTTAGGGGGCCACCACCTAATGACTATTCTCTTTCTTCATCAGGAAACCCTCCTTGCTACCATAAATAAGCACATATATCTAGCGAAGCCACCACCTATCGACTATATTTATATTCCTTAGCTTATTCTTTCTTATCCTAATGTCTTATCTATAGCATATATAATAACCCTTGGCCTCCCCATATATTTATTTAACTCTCGTTTGATGGGGTACTCATCATAAATTCAAGGTGATTTTGATCTATCATGAATACTCTTTAATCATGAAGAGTCCTCCATCATGATCATGATCATGAATAATCCTCCATCACTACCACTCTTATTACTATTATTCATTCCTTCAACCCCTCATATATCTCTATAATGTCGCCTTATATCCATATAGGGTCCCTCAACCCGTATATAGATAGGGGGCCTGACCAAATTGAACATGCATGGACGATGGAGATAGACCCTTATCGTTATGTTGATGCTAGTAATCTAAGATTGATAACCCACCTAAGATAATATTGGCATAACCTTTAGCTTAAAATATACAATAATAACCTTTGAACTTCCTTGTGTAAATCTATATTTTTTTGGTTACAAACTTAAGGTTAGATCTTGCATCATCTTAGGATAAATAAAAACTTATGTAATTTTCTTGGGTTTTTTCTTTGTATGCTCTTATATCCAATAACCCTAGCTTCCTTGTGTTTTATTTCAAAAAATTAGCCAATTTTTCTAAGACAAATCCAAACCATGATGTGCTTATATGACATCTATACTCTGTGTTTTACTTACACCATAAAAAGTGATTAGATTTAAATATCTAACTAGGAAGAGTGCTAGAATAAATCAAGCACCTATTAATTTTATTGAAATTTTATGGCCAATTCTAGATCTTACTTGTAAAATAAAATAAAATCTAAAAAGATAGATAGTGCTGCTTCAAAAATTTACTCTCTATTGTAAATTATAGGAATGGTATGCCTTTGAATGATAATTTTGTGATTTAATCTCACATTGATAATTCATATGAAGTATATCATGTTTGACATGCTTGTCTTTATGAACAAGATATATTTTAAAACATTGCACATTTTAGGAAGTGTGTCATGGAATACCCTCATGAAATAGTTAGATTAATGTAAGTATTGGAAGATATTGCAAGTAAAAACATAGATTCAGATCCAAGGGTTTTAGATAAGGTTATAATTGTGGAAATACCTTATAAGGTAGATAATGGATATATGAGTGCTCATAACGATGATTATGGTTCGAGATTTAGAGAATTCTTTTGAAAATATCCCGATCAACTTTATTTCAATGTAATTTCATTCAAGAGTTGCAACCTATACCTTCTCATATATTCATTTCCCAAATTTCATCTAAACCTACCAATGCTTAAGTTTTTATTTTTTCTAATGTTCCTTTTATTGTTCCTCATGCTTCTCTTACTTTTCTAAATGTTATTTTTTTAACATATCCCCATTGCTTATCAAGTTCTTCTAATTTTTCAACATGTTTATATTAATTCTCAAGTTCCTCTAATTTATTAACATGTTTATATTTCTTCTCAATTTCCTATAATTTATCAACATGTTTCTAATATCCATCTTGTTTTTCAACCGTATCTTATCTATAATGCTCCTCAAATTAATTCACATGTTGATGGCCCTATAATTTTGATTTTTTTTCTATTCTAGCTTATTCTACTTCCAATTTTATTCCAAATCCTGAAATGACTACTGTGATGTGTATATTGTGGATGTAAAATCAAATAAAGTATCTTTCTCTAAAAAATAAATAGGAAGGTGATTTCTAATGATATTATTCTAAACCCATTGGCATATGAATTTCATGTCCTTTTTCAATAGTTTTTATTGCATGTAAGTTTAAAAATTATAGTGGATATCCTTCTAATAATATTAAAGTTTTTTATGCCTCTTATGTATAATTATCTCATGATGATAAGTTAATGAGTAAGTTATTTCTAAGGAGATTGAAGGATTATGCACTTGATTGGTTATATGATTTACTATGTGGATATGACCACTATTTTAGAACTCTTATGGATTATTTATTGGACCATTTTCAAATCAATATTGGTATTAAAATCACATTTTACAAATTATCTCAAATAAAACAATGTTCAAATGAGACCATTTATAAGTATGGGCTTCATTTCAAGACTATAGTTACCCAAATGACTTGTCAACCACTAGATAATGAGATTCAAAATATATATGATAATATTTTTATTTTAATCAATATTAATTTTTTTTCCTAAACACCTATAATTATTGTGATGCAATTTTTCATGTTTTAAGAGACTTTGAAGTCAAGATTTTACATGTAAATATGCTTAAGTATGGGCCAAATGCTCCAACCTCTAATGATGCAAAGTTTTTAAACAAGACAAAATTCAAATCTAGAGTAATTGAAAATAGATTTAAACCTAAGAATGAGGCTAATAATATAGTTAATTCTATAGACTAACCATATATATAGCTTGTATTACCTCAACAAAGGGAACATACATAATTCATTATGGTTAATGAAAGATTATAATTTTTTTTGAAGATATTTTTTCCATTCAAGATGATTAATTTTCCTACAATAAGATATTTTTATGATTCAAGGCCATTGCTTGAAAAATTTGATGCATATGCATATTATGATTATCATATAATCACCAAACATTCTTCTAATAGACATATTAATTTAAAACATAAAGTACAATATCTCATTGACATTAACCAAATTAAATAAAAAAGAAAAAAATAACAATCTAAATGAATAAATGGCTCCACTAAATCAACAATTTCAATTTTTTTCCAACCCTATCCTAAATCATAACAAACAAAGAAATGATAATTGAAGTGTTCATGTGATAGATAGACACAATCACATAAAAACACTAAAATTTGTTAATGCTCATCCACTTGATAGATTAATTAATGTGGTTGGTTCAATCAAGAGAAAGAAATAACTTACTTAGATTATGTTTGATGATAGTGAGATTCTAAGTAATAAAACATACAATGGATCTTTATTCATAAGAGTTTTATAGGTGAACGTGGACATGACAATGATGGAGTTATATTTGGTAATGGTTCAAGCCTCAATAAATGTACTCATAAATTTAGTCATATTCTCCAAAATATATATTAGATACTTAACATATACTCCAACAATTATGATGGAATATGATGGTATATCTAGAGAGCCTCTTAGTTGTATTATATTTCCTATTAGAGTGTATCCCAATATAGTTCAAATCATATTTCATGTGGTACCCAAACATGAATCTTATCATGTTTTTTTTTATATCTTGGATACATAAAATGAAATCAATTCCTTTTAATTTTCACCATGGTTTGAATTGTATACAAGAATACCAAGTTTTTACAATGAAAAATGATATCAAATTTCCAAAAAACAAACAAGTTATAGACAAGTTATTACATAAAAAAATTACAAAGAAGTGACCTTAATTTATATTTTAGGAAAGAGAACATGAGGTTCAAGTACATAAATATATCCCAAGAAGAGTGTGCCTATCACAACCTATAGTTATTATACAACAGGAAGAACAAAAGATCTAATCATTCAAGATAATATTAATAAGAATAATAAATTAGTGAATAATGTGGAATGACATGAAGATAGTGATGAAGATGATGATAATATTATAGCTAAAGGTGAATTAGGTCTAATTATTTAACATGTTATTGCTAAAATAATGAAAATAGGCTAAGTCTATGATAAATTAGTAAGAACATAATATAGACTTAGCTCTATTGTGCTGAAAAATAGTAAACATGCAAAAGAAAAATGATGAATTAAAAATAGAAATTTAAAATAATTAAAATATGATAGAACAATCATATATTGATGAAATATGAAATTATTTATGCATATCTAGAGTATACAAACCTATAGAAGACTATGTGTAAAATTTGAAATGCAGAATTTGAAGTGAAGACTTTACATAAATATGAGTGACGCATAGTTTACTAACCATAAATCATGTCCAAGGTAGGAATTACACTGACATTATTTAACTGTAATTTGTGTATTCTTGTGCCAATTTCATACTCTTCTCACTTTTATATTCTCAATTTTCTTGTATTGTTTCACAACTGGATGTCATGCCTATCTATACTTATGATTCTTTAATTTGACGAGAAGAATTCTTTAATTTTTATCTTCAATTATCTTGACCTTTATTTCCATAAAAAATTCAAAAGGATAAGAAAAGAATTAATTGGGTCTGAAAACCATAAAAGAGTTTCAAAATATACCTTGCATGCAAAAATCAGACACATCATAGTTCATGTGTAGTGTGAATGGAGAAATTGAATGAGGTATTCAACCCCTTCTTCCCTAGATGTGAAATTATACTACATTAAAATTTGCCTTGACCCTCTTTTTTTACAATATGTAATATAAAATTTGATGCAAGTCCTAGAGTAGAAATAAATTAGTAGATTATGCGTAGACTTAAAAAATATAATGCCTTGATAGTCATTTGGAGACCTTTTAGAAAATTGTATGGGAACCTCTTATTCTTAAAATTCTCATAGATTATTTATATATATAGGATTTTATTATTTGAATTAAAGACCTATTGGCATGGAAAAAATGACAAATAAAAAGGAAAACAACCAAAAAATAGATAAAAAATCAAAGGGATGTGACAATGAGACTTAAGTGCTATAATTTTCAAAAACTAAATCCTATGTGACTTTAATATGAGTTAAATGTGATTTTAGAGGGTTGAATTTAAATGGTATAAATTATGTAATGTGTATGTGAATTCATGTGTCAATATCCACTTAGATGTCACTATCTTTGAGAGATGTGAAGTTTGTAGAATTAATTTGTGGTACACCTGGAATTTCTAAAAATGCAATAAATCAATCTAAAAGGGCTAAAAACTTACAAAATGACCATTGGTTTGCCCAAAACAGATGTCAGGTGAATAAGTTACATTTAGAAAACCTTTTGTTCAATTCTAAAATTATAAAAATGACTAAGTACTGACCATATTGAATTTTGAAAAACTATTTGCCAAATGGTAACTCGTACAATGGTATAATTAATATCATAAGACCCAAAGTGACCCTAATTTCTTATATTTAGTAAAATAAAGTTAAGCATAAGAATATAAAAAGTAATATTATAAACTAAATTTAATATTATACTTAAATGTTTATTTTACTATGTATATAATAAAAAAAAACACACACACACACATCAAAAACCAATACTATGTAGTCCATTTCAAAGGACATACACCCTTTATACTACATAGGGTGTATAATATTTGCACTATATAGGGCACGCACCCTTTACTCCACATTTTTTTATTTTTTTGCATTCCCTCCAAAATAACATTTGAAAGGGTGTGTGCCCTTTTCATTACATAGGGTGTATTCCCTTTAAGCTTGTTATTCCAAGTCTATTCAAATCCAGGGTTGGGCATTATTTTTAAAGGGTATGCACCCTTTTCAAAAGGGTGTTTTCCCTTTATAAGTCATGGATGAAAATTTTGAAGAATGGCCCCCTTTTATCTTCCAACTTTGTGCATTCACCCCTTTTTATTATAATTCTTTTAAGGCCCTGTATTTGATACATAGTCTATATGACCCATCCTTATTCTTAGTTAGTAACATCAAAGAATCATATGGGCTCTTACTATAGATGATGATGATGCCAACCTACAAGATTTTAGCGATCAATTTCTCTATCTCTGACTTTTAAAAATGCCTATATCTATAAGGGTGTGCCACTGTTGGACCCTTTATAGGGTTAAACTCAATAATTTTCTCCAATTCCCTATTGGTGGTAGGCTCTTTGGTAGATATTTTATATATGCATATCATCTCTAGAATCCCTAGAGCATGTTGCTATGAGATAGATGATTCCACATCCATGATGTAAAGGTGAGTCATAAATCTGAAATGCCTCTTCTTTAAATTTTTGTTCATTTAGCACAAGTCAAGAGTTTTGATTTCCCTCAAGGGAAAGGACTTGATAGTATACCAATAGTTTTCTTACTTGAAAGTCTGGAATCACTCTTAATAGTTGGTGGAGTATGTTCCAAGTGAGTATAACCATTGAACCCCTAAAATAACTTCCACACCCCCAATATTGACTACATAAATTTTTTTTTTAAGGGTATAGTTTGCCACTGATAGATCCATATTATGGAGTACTCCTATGCATTCAATCCCCTGGTTTTTAGAACCTCAATGGGGACACTTTTAGAAGTTTCTAAATGGAGGCCTAATCTTTAGACTTGTTTATTATCTATAATATTAAGCATACTTTTGGGGTTGACCATGACCCAAAATTAAGATTTATTGACATGGAAAAATAACTTGAATGTGTCTATATTGTCTAACCCCATCATTTCATAAAGTGCAATAGATGGTTCCCACATTTCTATGGTAGTAGGAGACAAATCTTTAAGTTCACACCCTAAATCAGGGTTCTTGAGAGATTCCTTGTCTTTTGAGTCTAATCTTAGAGATCAAAAGAACACAAATACTTTTACATAAAAATAATTTTTGGATTACAGACATGACCTTTACTCCATGGATTAGAACACATATGACATGGGTTTAAAACAATGGGAATAGGGGCCGGATCAAGACTAGGGTCTTTGCTTTCTTATTCCAAGTAATATATCTATAAATAATAGGTCATACCATTTTTGAGGGTATCAATATGTTTTTCTACTCTTCTAGATATGATAATGGCCCTTTCAAAAGAGTCAACTTCAAACATTCTTACCCCAGTTTGAATATTGCCTAATAGGTTGTAAATATAGATATTCTACACTAGTTTTGAAGAAAGTTTGGCCTTGAACTCTAAAACTTGAAAAATTTACATATAAGCCTCCACAAACATATCATTTCGAAATATGTGCATGTATTAGGTGTCATACTATTCATCCTAGTTACAGTCGGCTCACTTATTCAGATCTTTGGAAAAGTCCAAAATTTCCTCCAAATTTTTAGATTCCCATCTCTCTTCTTAAGTGTGGTGAACACCATCCAAATGTTATAGAGACACATTCAACTTATCCTCTTGAGTCTTTATCTTCTATCCCCTAAAGGCTAGTTTAAACATACTCAACCATGTATAGGCTTCCATCTTACCTCCAAAATTATATTGTGGGATCTTCATTTTTAGATTAAAATAAGGGTGATGTGATATTCCTTAATATTTTTCCTCATCTCCTTACTCTTACTCTTCCTCTTCTTCATTTGATGGGTTCAAGTCCAGTTTTCCCCAAATGGTTTCATCATCCTCTTCATATGATGGTTGATTTGGTTATTTTGAACCTCCTATAAGAGCCCATCAACTAACCCTTTCATCTCCTCTTTGGTCACAAAATTTGAGTTTTTTCTTAGGTAAACTTCTCTCAATATTTTGGTAATGACCATAAAGAAAATAATTGGCCAAAGCTTTGATACTACTTGCTACATTCCAAATAATAATAGAAAATGAAACTATAAAAATATATAATGAAATGATGATAAATGGACAAGATGGGAATATTTACTTTCACATGGGTGGATTACACCTATAAATTTGACTGTAACAAAAGAGATATCACATAATGGTGGGTATCTCTTGTATTAAGTTGATATTATAAAAAAAATTATTATTTAAGGTTTTCCTCCCTTTTATATTGAACCGCTAGGAATCCTAATTAACCCATGGCTAACTCATAGCCTAACTCTTCACTAACTCTAGCCACCCAAAATATAATATAATAGAAATAATGCTAACTAAGTACACACACACACACACACATAATTATATGTTGTGGGTACACAACACTATAATAATATTATTATTAGTTAAATTTCATTAAATTGTTATATTTTTTTATTACTATAATTTGTTGATTGTAGTTATTATTTTTAAATCTCTTAAGTGCATTCCTTGATGAATATTATATAATAAAAAAATGATTGGTAAGTTATTGAAATTATTATGGTTATCATGACTGCTATCATCATTATCTGTAAATGATAATACAAGCAACAACCATCCTTATTATATAATTAATTAAATAAAATATAATTTATTATTATTGGAAAAAAAAAATTCAGTAAAGTTTAATAACAAGCATTATTATATGTTTTTTCAAAATTTTAAAACTAATATAAATGGTGTCAAATTGCAGATCTACGATGTTGATGTAAAGTATTTTCATGTAAATCTATTGACACAAAAATTGATGCACAACATTTAAAAATATCCAAAAGATACTCTAAAGTAAATATTCCTATAATTAAATTGGTACAAAAACATCTCAAAAACACTATTATCACTTATCCAAGTCATGGTTAAAATTTGACAAAATCATCACTTATCCAAGTCATGGCCAAAAATTGAGAAACTATTATTATCATCATTAAATACGAAATTGAAAAACCATTATTATCATCATTAATGCGAAATATCTATTACTACATATGAACAACTGTAATCGAAGAACAAAAAATATAATTAATAATTTTTGAATGCAGGGTTATCCTACCCATAATTAATATAAATTATTTAAATAAGAAAAAAATTATAATAAAAAGAAAAATTTATAATAATAAATTGTTGTCTTTGTAATATAAAAAATAAAAATAAACTTAAATTCATTAAAATAAATTAAAAAATAATATAAATGTATAACTTAGAAATATTCTTACCCACCCTAAACAATTAATTTGACCAAAAATGATTCACATTAAACTTTTATAGCTTAACTTTTTAAATAATATTTCTTTTAACATTTCAAATAATATTTTCTTTGACTTAGAAAATGGGATATCTAAATTAATTAGAAGTTAATCTATAATCGGTGCTATCAGCTGCTGATTGTTTGTTGGTTATGGTTTTTGTCCACTCTTCCCACCTTCCATTACCCTCTCCCAATCTACAATAGGTGCCATTATAGTCACCTGCGGATTGTTGGCTTTGATTTTCGTCCAATCTTCCCCACCTTTCTTTAACCTCTCCTGCAATTCAACTGTCCCCGTGCCCATGTAATTGAACGTCTTGAGTCTTTTCAACCGCTCCATTCCCTCTCCCACCTTCTTCACACTTGGAAACTCCTCCAAATGAGGGAACAGTGCAATGGTGAAGAAGCGCAGCTGTGGAAACCCTCCCCACTTTCCAAACTCCTTTGGCAATTCACTGCAGCTCTCATTCCCATTCAAGCACAAACTCACTAGATTGGGCATTGTTTGTAATTCCGGATAATTACTACAATCACAACCAATTAACCTGAGTTCCCTGAGATTTGCCATACAACATATCCAACTTGGGACTGCAAACCTCGCCAGTTCAAGTCTTTCAAGATCTTTCATTGCTGTCATTTTGTCGGGCAATTTCGGAAGATTCTCACCAGTGTTATTCTCGATTGACAGACGACGCATCTTCACCAACTGCGCGAGGATCCCTTCTTCCATCCTTTTCAATTCCTCTTCATGGTTAATCTTTAACCATAGTTCCTGTATCTGAGTCATATTAGCAACGTTCTCTAACCTTAAGAACTCATCCTCTTCAATCGAAAGCTCCAAATGCTTTGATAGCAGTGTTCGCAAAGAGACCAGATTTGATGTTCCCTTTGGCACACGATCAAAATCCCCTTCTAAATGCTGGAGACATTTAAGCTCGCTAATCCATGAAGGTATTCTTAACACTGGCATATTAAGAAAGCAGAGACTTTTAAGATGCCTCACACAATTTCGTACCTCCTCAATCTTTGTTCCCCTCAAATTTAATACCTTAAGAAGTTTCATCTTTCCAACACATCCAGACAATGTAGAGATCCGCGTCCAGCTCAAATCAAGAACGCGCAGCACTGTCATACTGGTAAAGAAGTTTGCCGCAATGTTTGTAATGGAATTCTCACACAATGAGAGTGTGCGGAGAAGTCTGGGACAAACAGGATGGCTCTGTGAGATGGCATCGTCACCTATAGCTTTCTTGCCCAATAAAATTCGACACCAACCCCCCCTTCTATCCATAGACGGAAATTTGGTGAACGCCTCTTCAACAGCAAAAACACATTTATTTTCTTTTGATATATTTGTTGCCAAATCTAGCAACAGATCATGCACTTTACAATATTTCTCTAGTTTGAAATCATCGTATTCTTCCAACACTTCAACCAGGCACAGATTGGCAAGTTGATATAAACAATCTCATGCCACATCCCACTGTTCCTCTCCTGCAGGAATGAATCCTTCTCCTATCCAAAGGTTTAAAAGAGATACTCACATTCTATTTTCTTATCCTCAGGAAAGAAAGATAGATAAGCAAAACACTCTTTAAGACGTGCAGGCAAGGAGTCATAACTCAATTTCAGTCTATCCATGACAGGGTCATTGCCAGTAGCTACCTTTTTCAGCTGACGGAGCTTCGAATCCCATTTGCTGCCGAGTGTACAGGTTGCGAGAGACGCAGCTATAGTTTTGATAGAGAGTGGCAAATTTTCACATCGCTCTACAATCTCACCAGCCACCTGCTCGAGATGCTGTGGCGGCCTGTTTCCCTCACGGTCTGGAAAACCATAAAAACAAAACAGCTTCCAAGTGTCTTTATCTGTCAAATGTTTCATCCCATAAATTTCAGCATTATTATTTACACCAACCTCCCTATTTCTTGTGGAAACCACAACTTTACAATCACTATGAGCTGGTACACCAAGTTTTTGAGTCAGACTATCCTCTCTAGAATCCGTCCACACATCATCCAGCACAATAAGACATTTTTTTCCCTGCAGACGGTCATGAATCAATTCAGCTGCTCTCTCTTTAGATACGCCACCATCCACAATTTCCTTCTTTAAATCAATTTGGTCATGGGAGGCTATGTCACGTTGCAAATTCTCAACAGAATTTTTCTGAGAAATAGGAAGCCAAATAGAAATTTCAAACCTGAGTTTTGTGGTGTCGTAGACATGTTGGAGAAGATATGTGTTGCCCAGGCCGCCCATTCCAACGACGACTATAACTTGAACTTGTGGGTTCTCTAACAAGCCCACCATGTGTTGAACCTTGGACTCTATTCCCACTGGGTGTGAATCTCTGGCCAGGAGACTTGATTTCTTCACTTGTGCCGATGCACTCGTTGAAGCTGCTTCTAATCCAGGCACCACAGCATTAGGTATGCTGATCAGCTGCTCTCGTCACCAACAATGGAGCTTATTCTGGCTCTTATTTTTTTAATTCTTCTCCCCATTTTGTGACGAAGTATCAATTGATTACAACTCAAAGAGCATGACTGAGTAATGTTACCATACATAGACTCCACAATACATTCTTCCAGTATGTCCTCTGCCTCCCAGGCAATGTCCCGAACGCTCTGCAGCCAATTTTTCACAGACTCCTTTTTTCTAGTGCGCTCTTCAACATTTTCATCCAAAAAACTATTTATTTGCACAATTCTATTCATCAACCATTTGAAGTCTTCTTCGAAGTTCAACAATAGGATTACTTCATTAGCCACTTGTTGAACAACCATCTCGCAGACCTTTCCAACAACAGCTTCTGCAAGTACAGATTCCATCTTTAAGTTTTGAACTACTTGACAACTGTAGGTAGTTCCTATTTGAGTGCACACAGAACTCAGAGAAAATAGAGTAGCTGAATGCAACTCAAACTTCAAAACCTTGGCTACAATGTGAGTGTAAAACTGCTCAGAACACTAGTATATATAACAAAAACTTCTTCCCCTGAAAGCCATCTTGCTGTTCTTTACAGGCAAATCCGGAAAAGAATAAGAATATTGTGCACTCCATGGAAAAGAAAAATATAAAAAGAATTCAATGGGGACTGGCAAACCCATGGATAAATTTGTATTGACGTTTCCCCTAAGGGCAACAGTGATAAAGTTGTGCTGACGTTTATTTCTGGTAAAATAATACTTACGAGTCACGACCATCATTACACAACAAATACATATATTGCTGATGTCAATTCAACCAGTTACCGGTGAACATTTGAATGAATACTCAAGAAATAGGTACACAATTATTCTTTAGTCTTTATATATTCTGCATATGTATGCAATCACATCAAGTAAGCACAAGGATCCAATAGTCATGCACCCTAACTTCGTGCTTACATGATGTGCAAATCGTGCTATGTCAACACATAAAATTGATGTCGATGCATAAGTTTATATGCCTACTTTTAGATTCTAAATTCTCAACATCTGATGTGACAATATGGACTTGTGGTTTCAATTGTCATACAAAGGGTCATTATAGTGCTATTTTAGGGGTCCAACCGATCGACGATGTTAACATCACCAACAAATTTATCTAAGTGGGCACCAAAAGTTGAACATTTAAACTCCAACTAATAGCACGCAACCCACAAAATGAATACACCTAGTTCAAGGTGGCAAGGCATTAATGCCTCACCACCCTACAATTATTACCTACCGCCATGCATTCAATTTGCCAATCACCATGCTCTTTGACGTCAACCTTCTCGCACCTTCGATTCCATAGGGACATCACATTGCATGCACATTGTTGTTAAAGGGAGAAGAGAAGATGGAGGGTTTAGGAGATGAGATGATGGGAAGAGTAGCAGCCACAACATGACTGCTTGACGTTGGTTGCCATTGCTACTTATAGGTGAGGGTTTTTATACCTTGCTAAGGCTATGACCCAAATCATTTAAAAATGCTAATATGGCTTCGAATGTTTGTTGAAAATAAAATAATTTTGTTTGATTGTTTGCCATAATTCCTCACAGTCTTAAACTATAGTTAACTTCAGTGTAGTCAATATGTGAATCATTTGGAATGAGATAAGAGACCAACAAGTTTTAGTGGTAGTGTGTGGTTTTATTGTGTAGTAGACCACTGTTAAATATTCAATTAATAGTGCTCAAACCCCATAAAATCCTTAGCAAACAACATGCAGCCCATAGAATGAATACACCTGTTTCGAGGTGGCAAGGCATTAACACCTCACCACCCTATATTTATTACCTACCACCATGCATTCAATTCACTAATCGCTGCACTATTTGATGTTGACCTTCTTGCACCTTCATCCTCATCAGTCTGTCGTATTACATGTGCATTGCTGTTGAAGGGAAGAGGAGATGGAGGGTTTGAGAGATGAGATGATGGGAAGAGCAGTAAAAACTACATGACTGCTTGCCATCAGTTTCCATCATTGCATACATGTGAGGTTTTTAATGTCTTGCTAAGGTTCTAACCCAAATCATTTAAAGAATGTTAATATGGCTTTGAATGTTTGTTGAAAAATAAAAAAAATTATTTGTTTGCTTGCCATCATTCCTCGCATTCTTAAACTATAGTTAAATTAAATGTAGTCTATATGTGAATCGTTTGGAATACATGTATGTTACTATTAAAGGGAATAATAGATGAAGGATTTGTGTGAATGGTGAGATTTACATGCTTTACAAGTGGTATTTGCTTCTGCCATTTCCAAGTGCTATTTGCCTATTCTCTTTGCTTCAATATTCTATTTTCTTGTTCTGTTTGCTTCAAAGTTCTATTTGCCTACTCTCTTTGCTTGCACCATTTATAAGTACAATTTTTTTGCTGTCTTTGACTCTGCCATTTTTAAGTGCAATTTACATACTCCATTTGTCCGCTCTCTTTACTTCCATCATTTTTAAGTGTTATTTACCTACTTTATTTTCTTGCTCTCTTTGTTATTTACAGGTGTGATTTTTTATACATCACTAAGGCTATGACCCAAATGGTTAAAAAATTGTATGGCTTGGAATGTTTGTTAAGAAAGAAGTAATTATGTCAATTTCTGTGAATCCTTATTTATATTCTCATATTGTTATAATTTTAGTTTAATTTAGTTTAGTCTATCTCTGAATCATATGAAATGAGTGGGTTTTGTTTTATATCTACCCCACACAAATTAAAAGCTATGGGTTTTTATTTTTAGTATTATAGGTTTATTTCTTTTGACCTTATGATAAACCCATCTAAGGAAAATGAATGGACGTTGAAGTTAACTTCTGTAATAGATAGCTATTGTGATTTAGGTTATGTAATTACAATCCCTTCATTATCACTAAATAAACATGAATAATATTATCCCTCTATTGGGTTATGTAAAATGAATAATATTGCAACAATAATCAATTGCATGAATGCAATTCATATAAATAAGTAGTTGATTTATTTGTATGAATTGCATTCATATAAATATCATCTTATCATACAAACCTCTATGTTAGGAATGAATGCATAGCATGGGTTGAGTGCTATTTACTAAAGTTTTGAAGATACACTGTTGGCATCCACTTAAAGTAATATAATTCTTTTCTGGGCTTGTGAAATGCATTGTGAGAACAATTTCTTGTTAACTATAAGAAGCAATGAAATTCACCGTATAATAAAGTGAATGCACTAGTGAGAACATTATATTTCTGAATTTAATATAAGAATCATTGAAAGTTACCCTCTAATAAAGGAGTTTAGTAAAAAAATCTACTACTAAAAGGTGAATTTCAATCCTCCTAATAGTGAATGAAAAATGTCAAGGCTTCCATCAACAGACTACCTATGTTCTTCCCCTTAACACAATACACATTTAGGTGACAATTATTATGAATTGCATCTTTTAGCAAATTTGTCATTACTATGAGTTTCCAAGTTATAGTGGTTTAATAAGTATATGGATCTTCATTGGTCAGTTTGCCATTTGCTACTAACTATGGATTTACAGGTGAGGTTTTTTAACTTCACTAAGGCCATGAGCCAAAGTGTCTTAATGTTCATAGTTAATTATTTTAGTTTTATAGTTCATTTTTTTTTATTGTAATTAAGCATGAATAATATTGTAAGAACAATCATTTGCATGAATGCAATTCTTATAAAAATATGTTTTCATTTATTTGTATGGATTGTTTATTTTCATTAATCATCTATGAATTCAATATGAATAATGTTATGCCAATGTGAATCATAAAAGTATTAGTAGGTGTTAAATGTTGAAAAATTTAAACTTCAGTTAATAGTGCTCATTCTATGTTATGCATGTAACTTGTTCAATATGCCAAAGCAATATGTTATTTTTTAAAATGATGGCTTTAATATCTAAATTGTACTGGTTTTCAAGCATGACTAATCCTTGGATTTTTTTTTTATAAATTCTTTATTATGAATTTCATTCATGTAAATGATTATTGTTATAATATTATTCATGCCATCTATTACAAATGTTAACCTTAAATGGTTGGTTATTTTTATAATCCAAAATTGCTCATTCCAAATGATTCATAGATTAGCCACATTGAATTAAACTATAGTTACTATAGGTTCTTAGCCTTAGTGAGGTATAAAAAACTTCACATGTAAGAAATGATGGTTAAAAAAAATTCAAGGATTAATTGTGTTAGAAAACACTAGTAGAAATTGAGATTGCTCCCCTATAAGCTCTGCTTGATTTGGCCTACACAATCTCTACATTTTCCAAGCTTGAGACTTGCACCTAGTTTGCTATTTTTGTAGAAGTCAATAGGAATAAACCTATAATACTAAAAATAACCATTTCTTTCACTCTCGGAGTACATATAATCTCAAATTTTTTCCCTAAACCATAAACTTAATTAAACTATACTTACTACAGTTTAAGAACTCACAGAATGATTCATAGATTGAAAACATTATTTATTTTTTAAGAAACATTGGAAGTCATATTCATATTTTCATAATACAAAACTGGGTGTAAATATTTTTGCTATTAGGGTAGAATCAAAATTAAAATAAAAGACTGTAGAAATTAGTTTTATATTATAATTTATTATTCAACAATTTTGAATATGAATTTAATATTTTGGTGAGATTTACACATTTTCTTCAATCATGCAAGGACTTCGATTGGTTCAATATTGAACATCTAAGGAAAAATAAATAGAAGACAAAGTGGATGTATAGTTGGGCATAAAATGTTGTGAAAAATGATAAGTTATTTTAGAAGTTTACACTTGTTGTTGTATACTTGATAGGATTGCGACTGAAGATAGTAAGATAAAGAACATATTTTATTTAACAAGCAATATAAAATATATGTTGTTGAACTCAATATTTGCATTTAATCATGCAAATTTTAAATTGAGATATTTGTAATTAAAATATTGTGTAATAATAATACTATAATATCATGTGTATAGGTTAAATATTTTTTATGAATCTGTTCAAAATACCAATGTCCAATTATTGGGTAAAAATATGTTTTAAATTAATGAAAATTACATCTACTTTTAATTAAAAAAGTAATTCTAGAGTTGGGCCCCATACCCTCGACTACCCCCTCAACTATTAGATCTCGATCAACTATTGGGTTCTCTCACATCTATAAGGGAGAGATACTTGTAGTGGTGTATTCTAATTTTTCACCTCGTGGTACCTAAAAGGTCCCACATTAACACTTAAAATTTATACAAAGAGTTAGCTTAGAGCATCAACTATTTATTTCTAGATTTTCAGGGTGTGATGTGTTAGTATAGTGTTAGTCTAGTGATTACCATGCAAGGTGTCATTATAGATCCTTTTTAAAATTCAAACTGATAGGTGATAATTAAAATCCTTAAAAAATTAGTAGTGGAAGCCAAATGTGGGGCATTTATATTTTAGTTAATAGTGCTCATTCCACATTATGTATGCCACATGTTCAAGGTGAAAAAGCAATAACACCTCACCAACCTACATTTTACATATTATTTTTGGCATTAAATGATCCCATCCCTTCACTAAATCACATCTAACTAGTTTATAATGCTACCATATTTCTAATCTCAATCTATGTGATGCATCATCCATAGAAAGTGTTGAGGCAAAGCCCTGTAGAATAATTAAACCCATAATTTATAGAATACAACTATGGGCATTAGATCATGTTGGTTAGCAATTAGAAGTTGATAACCCAAAAAAATGATGCATGGATACAAAATTACAAATCTTGTGGAACTCAGGCATAAGCCCATTGGCATGGAGATGTATCACTTTGTGTGATGCTCCAACTCCTCCTACACCTCCTACACCCTTACCAATGGGTTACTAGTTGGACAATGCTTCCTCTTTAGATACATGTACATTGTTTTTCATTTTAAATATCCCTTCAGATCCTCTCTCTGATGTCGATATTCATCTAATAATTACAACCTAATCATGGGGTATTTGGGGGTCAATGCCACTAAAGTTAGAGGGTGTTGGATTTGAATCATTTACACCAGACAGTTGGTTTTATAGATCAGGTAAGTGGTGTGTGAGTAGAGCCACATGTCAATGCACTCCAAATGAAATGCTTGGTTTCACTCAAGAAACAACCACACCATCTCCTCATCTTTGAAGTCACTGATGCAGACCATGCACTTTAATCCCTTGGGATAAGTTTGTAGCCTCCTCACCAAACTATAGTTGAGCAAAGGGAAGCTCTTAATGATCATCTTCTCCAGCCATTGGGTCACTATGCCTTGTGAATGGGAAGCTCTATTGACCTCTCTGTCCATTGAGTGGTGCCACATCAAGATAAATAAAATGTTTGTTTATCATTCTTTATGAATTGAGATTTAATTTATGTCAGTACAGATCGAATACATTTATTTTGCATGTTATCTTAATGTATAATTACTAAGAATTATTGGTGCATTTCCATTTGATATCAATCATATGAGATAGCTCATAATGCAAGTGAACAAGCATATCATTGTGCTTGCACGACATATCAAACTAGTCATGATTTATTGCATACACTTTATGGGCATGTAATGAAGCATAATACTCAATTCTTTGTGTAATAATTTACATTAGATCTTATTGTGGACGACGATGGTTAACCTTGTATTAACACTTTTGAGTTTTAGGTTTCTATTTTTATTAGGTAGTTTACACTTTCATTTTAATAAACTAGATACAAAAATTGTTGCCAAGCTTAGTACACATAAGGTCCTTTACATGATTAATTAAATTTAGTTTTATCACCACCCTTACATTATTTCAAATTTGATTTTCAACAATCATTCTGTATAATTGTTGACAAGAAACCATGTCTTGATGCTAATTACTTTTTTCCAACAAATAATTTTATTTGTGTAATGCTAGTATTTTGTTTACTATTGTGATTGAATACTTCCATTCAAATCCTTTTTTTTCTAGGATAAACATAGAATTTTACCTCTTATAGGGATAAACCTACTTCTCATGTTGTGGACATAAGTAGGGTAACTGGAGATTATTCTAGGTCATTAGTCTATAAAATAAACGTAACGATGCTTATTAGAATGGAAATTATGCCTTTCCCCACTCCATTCTTCTTCTAGCCACTACGTGATACCTTTATATGTTGATGTGACTTCTGAATATCAGTTCTAGCCTTCATTAGAAATGGGAAAGAATTGTATAACAGATGTTGTGTGTTATGACTCTTGTTGTCAATTACATCATGAGGATTATAATATCGTACAATCAACAAAATGATTATCAGTTAACAAAAATATATTTTATGCATAGGCCTGGTAAAGCTTCTGAGTGTAGATGGATTGGCAAAGTTTGGTTTACTTCTAAGCTTTGTCACAAGGTCAAAATCGAGCAGTAAAAAATTTGAACAATAGATAAGGCAAGTGAAAAGAGTTCATCTCTTGGTCTTCCATGAAGGGTGACCCATATTCTGATACTTTGTATCTAGCTTTGTTGTGACGTAAAAAAACCTTCTCCCTAGGAGGTCTATACAAGTACAATAAACTTAATGGTTGGACCTAAAATCGTAGTTAGCTCTAGAGAATCTATCAAAGAGATAGTGGCAAGAGTAGATTACACCTCACTCTTTTGGGGTTCTCTGAATTGAAGTTTATCTGGGGTAACTTTTGTCTCATTTACAATTTTGTTCCAATGGGTTACATTGAACAATTTATTTTTTTCTTATATGATCTAGTTTCCTTTATGTTTCTAACAATTTGTAATTTAGTGCAAGCATTGTTAATATCCGTTTGAGAATGCAACTGATACAAGTAACAAGTATAAAAATCAAGTAGTATTATATAAGTAAAATATTTATATATAGATGAATTTGTAGTGGAATCTCCATACAAATTACAGAATCAAAAAATTATTTTTATAAACATGTGTCAAATTGAAAGTTGTATTTTTTTATGTACTTACTTTTTAGATGCCACTAGTTTTAGCTAGTTGTTTTTTCATTCTCATGAAAAAATTAAAATCATACTACATTCAAGATGGCAGGAAATCTATTTAAAGGAATGCGTGTGAATTTGACCATTGTGCACCTCTATGAATTAGTTGTGCTACCAAATTGAGCCTTTAGTATAACTTCAAAAACCAAAAATGAATTTTAAGTGTTACATTATGATTTTATAATTTAAGTTGTTTCTCCATTGAGTAAATGTGACTATACCATCCACTTTTACAATTTAACCATTTAAAACAACGTTTTTTTTGAAAAACAACTTAATTTACTTTCTGATCATTAATCATATAATTGTATTCTTTTGAGTTGCCAATTTAAATATTTGATGCAAAGATAAATCAAATATTTGTTTTGCAGTCGATTGTTTTAGGAAAGGTTGACATTCTGACGAGTAATTTTTCTGAGATGGCAGACTTGAAGGTTCGGCAACGCGGATCCCAACTTGTAGAGAATTAATCTTGATCATAGCCGGAACGCTTAGGTGAAATTTGAAGAAACTTTGAAATCCGTTGACTTTAATAAATGTTTTAAATCGTTACTGATGCTTCCTGACATGTTTTTCAATTTTATTATTATTATTATTATGATCAATCATATTGTATGACCACTCTCACGATTTTACAGATAGGCAACGCCGACTGTTTCATCCGCATTTATTGTGACAACTTTTATGAACAGAGGATATGATTTTTAAATTAAAGAAAATGTTGGAATAGGTGTCAACACAAGAGAGCGAACACGAATTATTGCACAGCTTAGAGAAGTAATTGGAATGCTTAGGTGAAATTTAAAGAAAATTCGAAGTCTATTGACTTTAATTTATTGACAGATTCATAACATGATCGATTATATTTTACAAAGAAAGGATATGATTTTTAAATTAAAGGAAATGTTGGAAATGAATGTGTCAATTAAAAGAAAATAGTGAACATGAATGATTGCAGAGATTGCAGTCCAGTCAAAACAAATTAACGAGCGAAACAATGCCGCAGTCAAGAGAAACATATGTTGTTAGTTCTTTTCATGCGTTGGGATTAATTTAAATATTAATGTTTATAGTGTTAGGTTGTGGAGCTAAAAGCTTCACTGATGCAGACATTGGAGGAGGTTGCTGAGTGTCACAGTCACCGGTGTCGGTCAGGCCAACCGACGTCGGTCAGAGGTAGACAGGGAGCTGCCGACATCGGTCAGGGATCGGCCAACGTCGGTCATCTCTAGGCAGACAGGGACCGACGTCGGTCGTTTGTGCGGTTCCAAAATTGCTAGTTCACGAATAGTTAGTTAACGAACCGGTTGTTTGCATGTTAAAAGGCTAATTTTAGTCTTGAGCTGCGGATCTAATTATTGTAATTGGATGTCTAATTATTATTTGCATGGGATCTATATAATAGACTCATGCGCTGTATTGTAAAGTGTGTTAGTTTGAGAGTTGAGCTTGGTTAGCTCCTTCAGAGTGAAGAGAGCAAGGGTAGCTCCTCCTAGTTCCACAGGTGTGTGTGTGCGAGGTCAAAGGAGATCTGCGGGGTAGCAAGATCAAAGGTGATAGCAACACATCAAAGAGCAAGAAGAGGAAGGCAAAGTAGATCCTTCCAATTGTAAGATCATTTGAATTGCAGGGTGTTGCAAGTTCATGGGAGAACTACATGGTGGTAAGTAAGGTCGGTTGATCTGCAAGTTGTTGCAAGATCAAGTGAGATCTACTTGGAGTACGTTGTGTACTTGGAGTACGGTGTGTACTCAGTCGTGGAGTACTTGTGTACTGGCAGTAGTAATACTGACTGGTGGTACTGGTAGTAGTGATACTGACTGGTTGGAGGTGAACAACAACTCTGTGTTTGAGTTGTGTGTTGGGATCGTAATTGAGAGAGTGAACTCTTGAAAGTGAATTACTGTACACTTGGTGTGGGAAGCCTGTAAGGTGTGGAAGAGTGTGGCGTCTCTTCACTGTAATTTCTTTCTGGAAGAGTATTAATACAATTGGGTATTGTCTCTCATATTCTGTGTTATTTTTGAATTCTAGTTACTTGTGCATTCTGGTTAATTTCGCATATTTAAGTTGCTTGTACATGATAATCAATTGTGCTTCCGGGTCCTAACAGTGGAATCAGAGCTGTTTGTTGTTCTAGATTCCTGACAAGTGGTATCAGAGCTAAGGTTGCAGGGAGCAGGTTTGTGTTTGATTACAGGTCACTCTTAGGGGTTTCTGATTGAGTGGGAGTAGAGCAATGGCAGAAGAAAGTACACTAAGAATGGAGGAATTCAAAAGCACGAATGGTCAATTACGGTGTTATGGAAAGAAAGAGCAGGTAAAAAAATATTATTGGTTGGTAGAAGATCAGCATGAAAGAACTGAAAAAATAGATGTTACAGGTGTTGTTGCACAGGATGCTCTGGTATGTTCCTTAGATAAAGTAGAATCTTGGTTTATAGATTCTATTGCCTCTTTCCATGCAGCTCAAAATAGAGTATTTTTCCATGTTAAGGCCCTTGGAGACTTTGAAAAGATTTATTTAGGGGCTGGTGTGCCTTGTCAAAGTATTGGCAAAGGGGAAGTGTTGCTGAAATTGCAGACGGCCAACACATGGGTGTTGAAAGAGGTCATGCAGGTCCCAGTCTTGAAGATGCGGTTAATTTCTTCAGGAAAGTTGGGTGATGAGAGATGCACAAGAATTCTCACAGCGGATGCACTTGAATTAGCATGTGGCAAGAAAGTAGGTACTCTTTATCTACTTGCTTGTATTACTGATTCTTCTTCTATTGCAAAGACGTGGCTTTGTAGGCTTGGTCACAAGAGCAAGAAGGAGATGCATGTTCTTAAGCGAAAGACAGATGTGTTTGAAAGACTTAAGAACTGGAAAGCCTTGGTATTTATGGAGGAGATGATGGACAGAGATAAGTGGAGAAGGCTGAGTAACTCTGAGCAGGGTAGTTTAGATAGGGTTTTGATTCAAAGAGAGCTCGCAGGTAAAAAGTCATCACTCACAGGAGAACACAGGTACCGGCATCAGTCAGGAGGAACCAACATCGAACAGATAGGTGCCGATGTCGGTCATGTGCAGACCGGAGTCGATGGTGTCAGGCAGGTGGCGAATGACGTCGATAGGATAACCGATGTCGACAGTCAGTCAGTCGCATGGAACTGACGTCGGTCAGATGCAGACTGGGTGGTGATCGACATCGGTCACTGGAACAAATTTTGGGCGGACAACAAGCTATCAAGGATTCTCAAATGCCCATATGGAGGACTGAAAGGGTAAGTAAGCCTCAAATTCGTTATTCCTCTTCTTTATACTCATTGCTCACTGAAGAGCAGGAAGGATCCAGGAAACAGTGGGAGCATGGCATGAATGAGGAATTTGATTCCTAGGATGCAGAACCAAACGAGAGATTTGGTAGAGTTGCCAGCCAGGATGAAAGCACTGAAAGATGAATGGATTTTTTGCTTAAAGAATAGAGAGAATGGACACGTGAGATGGAAGGCCAGGTCATATGGTCTTGAGAAAGCTCCAGGATAGTGGTACAAGTTTGACAGGTGGATGACAAAACATGGCTTTAGTCAATGTCATTGTAACCATTGTAGTTTTTTTACCAGGTGGGTGATGATTGCAACATCATCATGTTACTGTATGTTGTGTGTTTGCTTGATGCAGGGTTAAACATACAGAGTTTTTTTGAGCTAAAGGTAAAGATTAGTTCAGAGGTGTGTCATGAAGAATTTGGAAGAGCGAAATTCTTTGGCATGAGTAATCCTAGAGACAAGGAAGATCACAAGTTGATGTTGTCACAAGATGATTGTGTGAAGGTAGTGCAGGATGCAAAATCGACAAGCACACCTATAGATGGATAGTTCATAGAATAGGGTCCCCGATCACATGATGAGGTTGAGTACATGTGTACTCCCTGATTTTGCTCCAGTAGTGGGAGCTGTCAGCAAGTTTGGAGCCAATTCAAGAAAGAAGCACTGGAGGGCAGTTCAATGGATTCTCAGGTATTTGAGAGGGACTAGCAGCAGGTCGACATGCTATGCAGGGTTAGGGACTTCAAATTTGGCAGGTTACTTGGATGACAGGAGTTACACCACAGAATGTGTGGTGGTTGGTCTTCAAGATTGATCTTGAAGAGGGATACAAGCCAGGAAACAAATTAGATGGTGTATAGGTACAAGTACAGTGCAACAGTTTATCTCCAAGTGGGAGATTGTTAGGTTGTGGAGCTAAAAGCTTCACTGATGCAGACATTGGAGGAGGTTGTTGAGTGTCACAGTCATCAGCATCGATCAGGCCAACCGACATCAGTCAGGTGTAGACAAGAAGCTGACGATATCAGTCAAGGATCAACCAACATCGGTCATCTCTAGACAGATAGAGACCGACGTCGGTCGCCTGTGTGGTTCCAGAACTGCTAGTTCACGAACAGTTAGTTAACGAACTAGTTGTTTGCATGTTGAAAGGTTAATTTTAGTCTTGAGCTGTGGATCTAATTATTGTAATTGGATGTCTAATTATTGTTTGCATGGGATCTATATAATAGACTCATGGGATGTATTGTAAAGTGTGCTAGTTTGAGAGTTGAGATTGGTTAGCTCCTTCAGAATGAAGAGAGCAAGGGTAGCTCCTCCTAGTTCCACAAGTGTGTGTGTGCGAGGTCAAAGGAGATCTGTGGGGTAGCAAGATCAAAGGTGACAGCAACACATCAAAGAGAAAGAAGAGGAAGGCAAGGTAGATCCTTCTAATTGTAAGATCATTTGAATTACAGGTTGTTGCAAGTTCATGGGAGATCTACATGGTGGTAAGTAAGGTCGGTTGATCTGCAGGTTGTTTCAAGATTAGGTGAGATCTATTTGGAGTACGTTGTGTACTTGGAGTATGGTGTGTACTCGATAATGGAGTACTTGTGTACTGGTAGTAGTGATACTGACTGGTGGTACTGGCAGTAGTGATACTGACTGGTTGGAGGTGAACAACTCTGTGTTTGAGTTGTGTGTTGGGACCGTAATTGAGAGAGTGAACTCTTGAAAGTGAATTACTGTACACTTGGTGTGGGAAGCCTGTAAGGTGTGGAAGAGTGTGGCGTCTCTTCATTGTAATTTCTTTCTGGAAGAGTATTAATACAATTGGGTATTGTTTCTCATATTCTGTGTTATTTCTGAATTCTAGTTACTTGTGCATTCTAGTTAATTCCACATATTTAAGTTGCTTGTACATGGTAATCAATTGTGCTTTCGGGTCCTAACAGTGGAATCAGAGCTGTTTGTTGTTCTAGATTCCTGACATAGAGGAGGTCAAACTAAGATTTCGTGATTCTTCCAAGATTTATATTTATGGTATATTGGTTGGCTTGTCTCATAAATATGAGGAAATTTTTTATTAGAATAATGATTAAAGGAGGTCATTTATCGTAGTTATAGAAAGGATGCTTTTAATTGTACAACTAAAGTCACACAACTTAAATCATTATGCATTTTTTTTATTCAATAGAATAAAATTTTAATGACAGATATAATTCACATTGATTTTCTTCATCTATTCAATATCTCTATTCTCTAACTTTGAGCCTCTACAAGGTTTATATTCACTCTCCATTACAGACTTTGCAAATCTTCTTTGAGACCTCTCTCTTTTGATCTCTACTGTGGCCCCTCACTGATATGTGGCCCCTTTCTAATTTTTTTCTCCTTTCTAATAATTGCTCTCTTAGATCTCTTTTGTCGACTATCTTTTTTAATCTCTGATTTCCTAACTTTTCTCTTGATTTTCTAACTATTGATATTTTAATGTCAACCTCCCAATTCTATCGCCCTATTTTGTTCTATTGACCTTCCAATGCGACCTTTGATCTCCCAACGCTAACCTTTGGTTGATCTCTTGATATCTAATATATTCTGCCTATGAAGTCCCCTTTAACACTTGCATGAGATCCTTTTTTGCTTTTCCCCTCTTTAACTTCTCATGATTATAGGAAGATCTTTCTATAATAGCGATTCCATGGTTGGGTTAAGTATTGCATGGTGGTCACTAGTTGAAATTTCGCTTGAAGGGATTTCCAACAAGATCTTAACCATCTTGATTGGAGCTTTAATGTGAAATTTATGGTTACATAAAGATCTTTGTGTTGTTCTTCACTATTGGGCATGACTTGACTTTGAGATTATTCTATCCTTATATTTTGACAAGTTCCAACCCGACCCATTAATTTTTATGGGGTGTTTCCTCATGTTTGTGGAGACCTGGATTGCATGGTGGACATGAAGGCTTTACAACATAGATCCCAACTTTTTATATTAACAAAAATTTATATACACACACAATTTGAGTGTGATGCAACCCTGTAGAGAAGCAATCTTGATTATAGATGGAAAACTTAGGAGAAATTTGAAGTCCATTGATTATAATGCATTGTTTGTAGAAATGTATGGTTATAGGCCATGTCTTGACATTTAAAACTCTGAGATTTAGATTCTAATGCGTGGTAGTCTAGTTTCTCAACTTCCTCTAATATGTTTCCTCACGTTTGTGGAAGCCCCGATCAGTGATCAAAATTGAGCTCATGCTAAGCCGTCTAAGGGATTCAAACCCATTAGAAAAGTGTAACTTAAATTTAAATCATAAAAAAAATTTGAAGGTGATAAATTACTTGATATCACAAAAACATAGATACTGATTTAAAATGAAAAAAGAATGGCTGCATTAAAAATGCACACCAAATAATTTACAGCCAAAATGGCAACAAGGATATGTTGAAGAAGCCATCATGATTCAAGGTTGATGGAATTTTCTTCAAGATGAATGATTATCTTGGTTTTGTTGGTGTTAAGCTACACTCGGACCGAAGATGGACTGGTCCAAGAGGGACTAGTAGGTCAGTGGTAGAGCACTCTAACAACATATGGAAGGTCCTAGGTTTGAGTCCTAGCTAGTCCATGTCTCAACATGGTATCAGAGCCAAGTCCAGGCTAGGAGCCCCAAGCACATGAGAGGTGTGGCTTAAGGGGGGGTGTTGGTGTTAAGCCACACTCGGACCGAAGATGGACTGGTCCAAGAGGGACTAGTAGCTCAGTGGTAGAGCACTCCAGTAGCATATGAAAGGTCCTAGGTTTGAGTCCTAGCTGGTCCATGTCTCAACAGGTTCCTACCATATCCTTGAGGCTTTTTCCATTAATTTGCCCTAGTGGCTTGGTACACATTTTATCTACCGCCTATCCATTTGGATTTTTGTTTTTTCCTCATCCTTTTCCCCTACCCTGAGCATGGCTAAACTAGGTAGACGTGGTGTTAAAACGTTGGTAGTTCGAAATAATGGAATCAATAAGAAGTTTATTAGTCTATGTGGGTGGAACCCACAACGTTCAACATTTAGAATTACTGGCCCTGTGAGTGATAAATTTTAATCCTTCTTCCCTCTATTCTTTGGAATGTATGACATCTTGGATTACCATGAATATTTTCTTGGAGAGGTTGGTAAAGAGTGGAATGCTGAGCAACTTTGTTCCATCTGTTGGTTATAGAAAACAAAAAAATTGACTTTGTTTTGCAAAATTTTCTTGTCAAATCTGTTCGAAACAGGGGAAAGAAAACCACTAAGACACAAATTTATGTTATGGCAAGTGAATTTATTTTGATCTTTCATTCCCTAAAGAATAAAATAGAAAAAGTTATTAAAATTCTCAAGGGAATGAACGTTGAAACTGAGGTGTCTGATGAAGTAGATTATGTTGAAAGCATGGTATGTAAAATAGGATGTCGTCAAAGGAAAGGTTTGTAGACATGGATGCTGAACAAAATGTTAACCCAATGTGGAAATATCCTCATTACATAGAACAATGGGAGGGGAATCTTACTTTGCATGATGACTCCCCTAATGTCACCCTTGGGCAAAGGAAAATTACTTGATAACCTTTTGGAACCCCTGATGATTGAAGATAAAGAGATTTTTTCTTTGTTTAATATCCCTTCTTTCAAATGGGTAGTTTTGAAGAAGATTATGTTAGAGGAAAATAGGATGCATCATGTTTCAACATCTTTGGCAATGGCTAATGTAAACATCTTTGGAAATGGCTAATGTAGATCTGCATATTAACTTAGTTAATAATAGTATCTTCTAAGTAGGTGAAGTTTATGTTAGAGGAAAATAGGATGTATCATGCTTCAACATCTTTGGAAATGGCTAGTGTAGATCTACATATTAACCTAGTTAATAATAGTATCTTCTAAGTAGATGATGTGATGGGATCAATCCATGTTTTCCTTCTTGGAGGTGTCACTATGCAACATTTTTGAAGTTCACTAGATTGAGAATGAGAGTTCTTTTTATTTCTTTTTTATTTTCTCCTTGTCTTTGTTAGTGTATTTTTTTTTTAAATAGTTGGTTTTGGTGTGGATTTTTGGGGTCAGTGGCTTCTTTGCTTTTGTGGTGTTTCTTATCTAATTGTTGGTGGTTGGCCCAAATAAATGTTGGTGGTTGATCCTTCATTATTTCTTTTTTGGAAAATATTTCAATTATTTTCTTGTCGTTTCTTATTTGTTTCATGGGAGAGGACACATTTTAATTTATTAATTTTTATATAAAAATATTTTTTTTCAACTATTTTTATGTTCAAAATTAATTTATAAATTATCAAAAAAAAAAAAAAAAAGCCACATCATTATGCTTTTGAAAAGCTTATCATGTCTCCTTATCACATATCAAACTTTTGAGATTTCATCTTATTATATTACATTAAGAATTTGATTTCTATTAAAAAATAAATAAATTTATCAAAAATTAATCATTCACAATATAATCACATATTTTTTAGGTGGTGTTTTCTTATTTAATAAACTTTTTATAAAAAATATGCATTATTAAATATTTCTAAAAATAGTAGAAGAAAATATAACACCATATATATATATATATATATATATATATATATATATATATATATATATATATATATATATATATATAAGATAATGTATCTCCTCAAAATATTGCAAGGCTTAGAGATTCTATTGTCTTGATATTGGTAAGTGATTCTTTTTTGACTATTTTTTATAGGGGGAACCTTTGAAGACCCGTGGGGAGCAATGCCACTTGAAGAGTCAACTACCAATGGCAAGGGAGTTTAATATTGTAAGCAATTCTTTTAGAGATTCTATTGTCAAACAATGTCGTAGTCAAGAGAAATGTGTGTTGAGCATTGGATTTTTTTTTTTTATAAGTTATAAATTTGTTTGCATGGTTATGTAAAACAAATAATTTTGGCAATCAAAATCTGCAGGCTACTTATTTGGACTGTTCTTTATCAATTATTCTATCGTGCATCCTTTTTTTTAATTATCAATTTTGATTAGATGTGTTTTATTCATTTTTTATAAATATTCATTATCAAGTAAAGTTTAGTTATTATTTAAATGACTTCAATAATCAATTATTATGTAAATGAAAATTTTTAGTATATTGAAAATATTTTTGATTAGAGCTTTGAATCGGTAAAAATGATTTTTTCTACATACTACAATTACAAACTTGTTTTGGGACACAATATGGTCATAATCCCTATAAACTACTAGCCAACATAATCAATCAATATAACCAACCAAGAAGGGTTTTTGAAAGGGTCCATACTCTTAAATAAGAATGGACTACTAGAAATACAAAAATATTCAATTTACATGATCTACTAACAAAATATAGCTTAAAAAATTCAAACTGAAATAACTTTGAAAACTAGTAACAAAAAGAGAACAAAGTTAAAGAAAACAAATGACTATACTTCTAGAATAACCCAACCACGAGGGAGCAACCCTTCCAAAATAAGATAATCAAAAGAACAAAAATAAAAATCTTTGGATTAAAGGATAAATTGTTCGTGGGCATAAACCATTATTTTCTCTTTTTAGAGGAGGAGAGACTCCATCATTCACTGAGAGCCATCACCAGGCATTTTCTCTACTTCTATCCTTAGTCTTTTAGCCTCTAATCTATGCCCTCTACATTTAGCCATTAAACCAACATTAGCCTTGGGCCACAAACCTTTAGATTGAGAAGTGGATGGAATGCTTAGAGAATCCAATTGATAGGATTTCACATCCTGAGGTTTCACCTTTTTATCAAAAGCCATAACCCCAAGATCAATTTCTCCATTAACTTGTTGGAGGACCCTGTCATGAAACTAGGTTTTATCGCCTCTACCAGGGTTTGTATTTTTGGTATATTGATTGGCTTGCCTCATAAACACGAGGAAATGTTTCATTAAGATAATAAATACTCATGGAAGTCATTTTTTTTAGTCATAATAAGAGTTCCTAATGGAGATGTCCTTGAATATGTAGCTAGAGTCACACAACAAAAATCATCATGTATTATTTGCTTATTCAATTGAATAATGACTTAATGCCAGATCTACATTCACAGTAAATATCTATACCTATTATATATCTCTATTCTCTAATCTTAGCCTCTACATGATTTATATTCACACTTTGTTATAGACTATATAACTCTTCTTTGAGACCTCTCTCTTTTGATCTATATTATGGTCCCTCTTTGATATGTGGCCCCACTTTACTTCTTTTCTCTGGTCTATTGATTGCTTTCTTTGATATTTTTTTGACTATCTTTTTATCTCTACCCTACTGACGTTTCACTTGATTTACTGACTATTAATATTTTAATAGTGACCTCCCTATTCTATCGACCTATTTTATTCTATCGACCTTCTAATGCAACCTTTGATATTCCAATGCTGACCTTTGGTTGATTTTTTGATCTCTAGTATATCCTGCCTATTAAATCGCCTTTAATATCACATCTTGATTTCTCACTAATCTAAATTACCTAATTTTTTATGGATTATTATGGTTGTTAAGTTGATTAATTACTTTTTAACTAAACTATAAGTCATATGCTATTATTGGACAATTGCATGCTACTTTGATTACATGATTACATTGCTAAGAGCTAGCTATATTTGTATTTTATTTACATTATGAGCATGTTAGTTAGTTGATATAGCAATATTTTGTGATATATACATCATTATGTTATGAGCTAATTAACTTTTTTTCATGAGTTAGATACAAGAGAGATTCATCCCTCAAATCATGATGGATGGAGAGTATCGTTATAGATGATGGCATAGATGAAGATGTTGGGGGATGATAGAGGAACAATTAGAACCATGCACACACCATATTAGATAACACTTATAATATGCATCATTTTAATTATTATATCTATTATGTATTTGATGTTATTTACATTTAGATAATTGATTATATGTGTTAGTTGTGATTTAATTCAATTTTATGCCTATATAGAATTAATCTTGTGTGATTACATTGTGGCTGCTATAAGTAGATTTGGATGTATAATGTTACTATGTGTCTATGTCATGTTATTTTATATTAATGACTCTTAATGCTTTTTCAAAAAAATAAATCTGCATGAATAATATCTAGTTACTATTGTATATAGACTAACCATAATGTCTATGTAATGTTTAGAACATTAACTAGTTATCTTTATGATATTCAAAAATATTATTATATCGCTTAATACCTATATATATATATATATAATGTTTAAAACATTAACTAATAATGTTTAAAACATTAACTAGTTATCTTTATGATATTCAAAAATATTATTATATCGCTTTTATATATATATATATATATATATATATATATATATAACATAGTAATAACACAATAATTATGATGTTATAATACTATTAGTATTGGTGTACTAATTTTCTAAAATATCAATTATTTAAAAAAAAAATTATTGACCTTATATTAGTCATATTGTTATTAAGTCATGATGTTGGTTATCTAAACTAACTAAGTAAAAAAATTATATTATTATCCTAAGCTAACTTAGAAACTAAACCTAGTCAAATATTCTAGTGCCTAGACTATGGTGTTGTTCGAAGTGCTAGTTATCATTGGAAATTGTATTGTAGTGGATTTTTGTAAAGTTGATATTCGGCTATGTGATGTTAAAAGCATCATGCAAGGAAATAAAATATTAAAACAATTATTAATGATTTGGAAAGGTTCAAAGATTTTTGGCTTTCTTGCTTGGGTTGAATTAGAGTAAATTAGAAAGCTTAGTGGTTAATGGAAGCTTTTGGAAGAATACAAACTATGAGATTTAGGTAATAAGTTACATGCATTTCCTGGAAAATTAAAAAAGTCAATGGAGAGAGAAGGATAAGATAAATATTGGCAAAGAGAAATCAATACGAATAGGAAAAGAGAGAGAGCAAAGAGAAGGGAAAAAGATTTTCTAGTTTGTATGATTTTAATTTGGAAGCTTTTACAAGGTAGGTGATGTTTAATTTTTGTGTGTAATCTAAAAAAATTGTGTGCATAGGATTGACTTATGATTGTCTATGCATTGATTTATATTGAAGTTCATTTAGAGTTAATATACCTATTAAGAGGATTGTGTATATTTTGAATTATTGATGTATAAAAATGAAAGTTTGTGTTGGTTTGATGAGAGAACAAATTTATGTAGACATTATGTGTATTTTTGTTTTACAAACTATGAAAATATATAAATGAATCGATTGTGTATATAATTGATATTAATAACTGTGAGAAGATATATAAATGGATAATGTATGTATGTGATACCCAAAACTGGGAGAAAAAAAAATTATATGTAGTTTATTTTTACAAACAATGAGAATGTATATATAAATTGTGTATAGGTTTATCATTTAAAAATAATGAAGAAATATATGTATGAGTTCTGTGTGTTTTGACAAAATTATAATTATGAGTTGAATTTAGGAATAAACATGGTTGATATAAAATTATCTATATTATTTGCTATGAGGTTCATGTAGGGTTAGTGAATCTATATTTGGGGACTGTGTGTAATTATCCTTCAAACCAAGTAAATATGTAGAGGTTTGAGTTCAATTGGTTTTTAAACATGATCCTTTATAAATAAATACAAGGGGCTGTGTGTATATTTTTTAATAAGCCTATCTCAATTATAAGTTTTATATTGTATAGGAATTATGTGTAAAGAAAGGCAATTGTTATAATTACATATTCATGTAGCAGTTAGGAAATAGAATAATTGGATTTTATCATACACATATATACCACGTGTATGGCTTGTATATCACTTATGTAAAAAGAGTATTAATTATAATTTCTATTAGGAGACCCATAGTGTATTATAGAATCATAAATCATTTACTATAAATACATATGAACATTAATTTGAAACATAATAGGATTTTACATATATATTATTCAGATAATATGACTTGTAGTTATTTATTGGGTTGAGTAGTTGGTTTGACACTTATGATATATATTGAACTAAGCATAGGAGGAATAAATACTTGTATAAACTATGTGAGTGTTTGTATGTTATAATTAGATGATGATTTAATTTAACAAGAGCAAAATATGGATATAGATAGTCTATTGACTAGTACTCGATTTATTAACAATACAGGAATATTGATATATTATGATGGTTCATGAATGTAATGTGAATAGAAAAGTTAGAATAGTTATTGAAATCATATGTTCTTGATTAGAAATATAAATAACTATTGACATTTATATATTGTTTAAGTACTTATATGCAGTACATATTATGAATATAATTAATATGTACAAGTGATCATATATATGAAATATATTGACATGAGAATTTAGGTACTCATGCACATATATCATATATTAGTACATTGAGAGGTGTGACTATGTATAGTTTTATTGATCATTAAAAAATAAGTCATAAAATTATGAGGAATAAGAAACTATAACTATATACATACAGTTTCCTAAATTCATAACAAGACATATAAATAAAAGATTATGTTCATGCGAGATATAATTTGGTTTATGAATTATTTGATTTTATAAAATTATTATGATTAGTTGGTTGTAATTGAGTAGTTGTACATATAAATAATAGACTATGATATTGTTGTTCATCATAGAATGTACTATATTTGAATCTACTTATGAAAATTAGAAATAAGCATTCTAAATATATATTATATCCAGTTGATATAAAATATACTTATCTTGCTAATTATTTATGTGATAACTAATATAGTGGAGATTCATTCATATGTTTGATGGACTAAATGTATGAATTTTGATTATTCATGTGTTTAGCATGTTTTATGCCTGCTAATATGAAGTAATCTATATGAATCTATTGATCATATTTATATTAACCAAATCTTCCATTATTGGTATTAACTAAGCAGCGAGATAAACTTCACTAGCTTACTTAGCATCACCAATGCCAAATGAAGATAATCTGATCAAGTAGTGTGTATGAGTTTGACTAATTTTAGAGATCAATAAATATTGAAAACTTTAACCAAAGTAATGTTCTGTTAGATATTGTCATTTCATATGTATGATTTACATGTTTATGTGATATCATGTTAAAATATATTTCTTTATGGTACACATCATGTTTTTTAAAAATCCTACAACACACAGGTACTAGTTTGTGTCTCTAGATTCCTACACCATCACTATTTACCCATTCATGAAGGGAAGGTCATTCCTTGATTAAGGGATTGTGTGGGCAATCAATGGTCTGTGGTTAAAGTGAAAAAATACTTTGATGATTCTCTCTCTCCCCATAATAGTACTTATTTGGATATTACACTTAAGATTAACATAGATAGTAGAGTTTAGGGAACTTGGGGTCTATGTAGCCTTGTAGTTTATATTGTTTTTATTATTGAGACACTATTTTTTGATGAAATATAATTATTTAATCATTGTACATTAACAATAGTGGCTATATTTTTGTGCCAATCATGACTGAAAAATTTGTAATTACTTTTCTTATTCAATTATGTTATATTTCATATGATGCTAGTGACTAGTAATAGGGAGACATTACATGATTATTTTATAGTTAACATACTTAGAGTGATAAATTTGGATCACTAATTATATTCTCATGGTGAGATCTAATCAATAAATACATTGATTAAATTTAAAAAAATACATTATTCTAAGTCAATCCCAATAGGGTTATTACATGTGGTATTAGAGTTGTGGCTTGAACTCTAGGAATTAATGAGTCCACTAACATTTTTTGTATCTTTATATTTATTAGAAATGATAATGGTGCGAGCTAGAGCATCTGGTGAGGGTCCTTATAATGTCAATAATAATAACCCTCCATTTGATCTTAATTAATTTGATGTTGAGCAAGCAACAAAGTTAGATCATATTCTTGCAACCATGAATGAAACCAAGGATCAAATTTTAGCTTAGGAATAAGAATTTTATGGCCATGAAGAGAAAGTATATCAAAATATACTTAAAGATCATCTCGTTGAGTAGGAAATTTCTTAGGATGTGAGAGCATAAGTAGCTATGGAATTGGCTAGAGATATGAAAAAGGTGAATCCACCTAAGTTCGATGGAACTATTTTGGGTGATAGAGCTTCATGAAGCATGATTGACTGAGATGGATAAGTATCTTGAGATTTAGAATTACTCTAAAATCACTAAAATAGTTTGGAGAGCTTACTAGTTGGATCATGAATCAACTACATGGTGGGTCAATAAAAATTTAGAAATGAATCTCAACTTGACCACCACCAAATGGGGGTAATTTGTAACATTTTTTAGATTTCAATGGCTTACACAATTATACTTTGAGCTCAAAATCTAAAGCAAGGAGACTTATCAGTGAATGAGTACTGAGAATAGTTCACCAAACTTATGAAATATGTACCTTACTATTAGGTAGATGAGAGGTTCAAGATTAGAAAGTTCATCATAAAATTAAAACCCTAGATTGATGGAGAGGTGGACAATCATGGACCATATACCATGGACCAGGTCTTTGAGAAGGTAATCAAATAGGAATATAAGTTGAAATATCTTGCTAAAGTCAAGGAAAAGTTTAATTAAAAGTTTGGAAGTTCTAAGCCAAATTTCAAAAATAAGAATTGGAAGCAAAGGGGTGGAGACCCCAATAGTCAGTTCAAAAATTAGAATGCTAGCTTCAATAATTGTTCAAGTAACAAGAAATTGGGAAATGGTTTTAAAGGTAATTTAAAAAGAAACTAATAGTCTAATAGGAACGAACCACTTAGAGGTTGCTTAATTTGTGGAAGTGGCCATTATGCTCATGAGTACACCTAAAATAAGATGAAGAACAAAGAATATACTCCTCAATAGGGAACTTTTTAGCAATGTATTCATGTGGTAGTTGATAATCAACAAGTCAAATTTCAAGCTTCACTCATAAAACTATTAGATATTTTATTTAACATCTATTTTCTATTTTGATAGATACATGGGCTAAAAAATATTTTTTAGCTCCTAGAATTCTAGACAAGTTATCTATAAAAGATGGAGTAATAACAAATGCATTGTCAGTACAATATGGGAATGAGTTTAAGGTCAAAGTTGACAAGTGTTCATTTGAATCTGAGATTATTTTGCCTAAATTCATAACCATAGTGTATCTTTATTTAACACCACTAAGGTCATATGATGTGATCCTAGGGTTCAAATGGCTTGCATAGTATAAAGCCAAGGTTGGCTACTATTTGAAGAAGGTTGAGTGTCAAGATGATCTTGGAAATTAGACACAAATTTAGGGTGAGATAAGAGAGTTAAGGATTAAGTAGATTTTTGTAATGCAACTCAATAAGGCTAAAAAAAAGGATGTCAAACATTTATTGTTAAGATAAATGAAATAGAGGAATCTAAAGATCTATCCCTTGAATATTATCCATTCTTTAAGAATTTTCATGATGTGCTTATAGAGGAATTATTAGGATTACCTCTTAAACATGAGTTTGATTTCTTTATTGATATCATACCTAGATTAGAACCACAATCTAAGACACCATACATAATGACAACCACTAAATTGATTTAATTGAAGGCTCAACTCTAGGAATTATTGTCAAAGGGATTGATCAAGCCAAGTGTGTCACCATGGGGTGCACTAATTATCTTCATCAAGAATAAAGATGGTACTCTTCAGCTTTGCATAGATTATAGAATTTTGAATAAGGAAACTATCAAAAATAAGTATCTGCTACCTCGTATAGATGATCTTTTTAATCAGATATGAAGGGAAACAGTCTTTTCTAAGATTGATCTTAGAGCATGATACCATTGACTGAGGATAAGGTATGAAATTTTCTAAAAATAATGTTTAGAACTTGATATGGGCACTATGAGTTCATAGTGTTACCATTTGGGTTGAAAAATGCTCTTACAATGTTCATGAGTCTTATAAACAATGTGTTCAGAGATTATCTAGATCATTTTGTTTTGGTCTTTCTTGATGACATTCTTATATACTCTAAGAATGAAGAGGAGCATCTTCAACATCTGGAACTAGTTTTATAATGATTGTAAAAGCACAAGTCGTATAGAAATTTTTTTAAGTGCATTTTTTTCTAGGAGAAAGTGTAGTATTTAGAACATATTATCTCTATGAATGATATTTCTAAAAATCTAGAAAAAATAAGATCTATTATGGAATGGTCAGTGCCAAAAAATGTGCATGAAGTGAGGAGTTTCATGGGATTAGCAAGCTATTACAGGAAATTTATTTTGAATTTTTCTAAGATAGCTAATCCAATTACTTCTCTTCAGCATAAGAACTAAAGTTTTATCTGATTAGATAAGTGTGAAGAAGTTTTTTAGGAATTGAAAATGAGGCTTACTTTAACACTAGTACTAAGAGTTCCCAATACCAATGGTTAATTTTTAGTGATCATAAATGCATTGGGGGATGGAGTAGGAGGAGTCATTATGTAAGATGGTGTAGTGGTAGCCTATGAATCAAGGAAGTTGAAGCCTTATGAGGTGAACTATGCCCTTCATGACCTACAACATGTATTAATTATACATGTTTTACATGTTTGGAGGCATTATTTGTTGGGAAAACTATTTGAGCTCAAGATTGATAACTTGGGACTCAAGTACATCTTCACCTAACTAAATTTGAATGCTCCTCAGAGGCACTTGTTAGAGTTTTTGTCTGACTATGATTTTGATATTAATTATATCAAAAGCAAAGAAAATAAAGTAGTTGATGCCTTAAGTCACATGAGGTACGTAGCATCCATCGTTACCATCAGGGGTTATTTGATGGATCAAGTCATTAAATTCTCACTAGGGATGAATTATATGATTAGGTTAAGAAAGCATTATCTGAGAATGCTCAAAATCTTAGGTATAAAGTATACCAAATAGATATTGATGGTATTTTGTGTTATAATGCTACAATGTATGTGCCATATTGAGAGAATATAAGGAGCACAGTGCTAAAGAAGATTCACAATGCCCCATATTTAGGACATCTAAAAGTAACTAAGCTTATGGTAGAGCTTAGATCACTTTATTTTTGAAAGGGAATCAAGAAAGATGTAGTAGAATTTATGTCATATTTCTTGGAATGTCAATGAGTAAAATTTAAACATGTGCATCTGATTAAATTATTATATCTACATGACATACTATAATGGAGGTGGTAGGTTATCAGTATGGACTCTATCCAAGGTTTACCATTGTCAAAAAATAAGCATGACATGATCTTGATAGTAGTTGATAAACTAACTAAAGTAGCTCATTTTATACCAAGAAATTTGATAGATGATGCAAATACTCTTGCAAAGAGGTTTGTAAAGGAAGTATACCATTTGCATGGATTTATAGATAAGATCATTTTGAATAATGATTTGAAGATGAGTTCTAGGTTTTGGTTAACTCTAAATTTAGCTTTGAGTGCGAAACAAATTTTCAACACTGTATATCACCCATAGATTGATGGTCAAACTGAGTGAGTCAACCAGGTGTTAAAGTATCTTCTTCATATGTATTACATGTATCATAAATACAAGTGAGAAGAGTATATTTCATTAGTTGAGTTTGATTATAATAAATCATACTAATTATCTTTGAATATGGCACCATCTGAAGCATTATATGGAAGAAGGTGCAAGACACCAATCAATTGGGATAATTTAGAAGATAGGGTAGTCTTTGGACCTGAGATGCTTTCAGAAATTGAAGATCAAGTCAGATTTATCAGGTAGAGATTAGTCGAGGCCAATGATAGATAGAAGAGTTATATTAATCTAAAGAGAATAACTAGAAAATTTTTATTAGTTTATAAAGAATTCTTTAGGGTTAAGCTATAAAAAGCTCAATTAAATTCGTAAAATTAGTGAAACTTTCATCGAGATATGTGGGACCCTTAAAGGTTTTAGAAGTGGTCAATCTTGTAGTGTATAGACTTGTATTTCCATCAAACCTAGCTCTATTACATAATATCTTCCATGTATCTTATCTTAAAAAGTATATATATGATCATTTACATGTGTTGGATTAGAATGTTTTACAGGTTCTGAATCTCAAGATGGTCATGGTAGAAATAATTAGAGTAATTAACACTCATAAGCTTAGTTTGAGTAATAGAGAGATGTCATAGTGCAAGGTCTTATAGGACTAATACTCTAAAGATAGTGCTATATGGGAGGACTACAATGAGTTCTATAGGCAATTTCTATATATGTTTACTTGATTTATTACTTCATACTATGTTATTTTTCTGTTGAATAATGTTTTAATTTAGAACCAATATTTGAATAGGTGTCATCAAGATGATGACCAATTTTAGGGGGGAAAGATGTCACATCTTTATTTATCACTAATCTAAATTATCTAATTTTTTGTGGGTTATTATGATTGTTAAGTTGATTAATTACTTTTTAACTAAGCTATAAGTCATATGCTATTATGAGATAGTTGTATGTTATTTTGATTACATGATTATATTGATAAGATTTAACTATATTTGTATTTTATTTACATTATGAACATGTTGGTTAGTTGATATAGCAGTATTTTATGATATATACATCATTATGTTACATGCTAACTACTTTCTTATCATGAGTTATATGGAGGAGAGACTTGTCCATTAGAGCATGATGAAGGGAGAGTATCATTAGAGAGTATGACATATATGGAGATGATGGAAGATGATAGAGGAATAATTATAACCCATGCCCACACCATGTTAGATAGCACTCATAATATGCATCATTTGAATTGTTATCTCTAGTACCTATTTAATGTTATCTGTATTTATATAATTGATTCTGTGTGTTAGTTGTGATTTAGTTTAATTTTATACCTATATAGAATTAATCTTGTATGATTACATTATGGATTTTATAATTAGATTTGGATGTATAATGTTACTGTGTTTTTATGTCATGTTATTATATTCATGATTGGTAATGCTTTTTCAAAAAAATAAATTTATGTGAATAATGTCTAGTTATTATTATATATAGACTAACCATAATGTCTTTGTAATGTTTAAAATATTAGCTATTTATCTTTATGATATTTAGAAACATCATTATATGGATGAATGCCTTAATATATATATATATATATATATATATATATATATATATATATATATATATATATATATATAAAACAAAATACATAGATAATCTATATAATGTAGTAATAACACAAATAATTACATTGTTATAATACTATTAGGATTGGTATAATAATTTCTCAAAATACCAATTACTGTTATAAAGTATCATCGACCATATATTAGTCATGTTGTTATTAAGTCATGATGTTAGTTATCTATACTAAGTTAGTAACAAAATTATATTGTTATCCTAAGCTAACTTAGAAACTAAACCTAGTCAAATATTCTAGTGCCTAGACTATGGTCATGTTTGAAGTGCTAGTTATCATTGCCAATTGTATTGTAGTGTATTTTTGTAAAGTTGATATTTGGCCATGTGATGTCAAAAACATCATGCAAGGAATTAAAAGATTAAAATAGTGATTAATGCTTTGGGAAAGTTTGAAGTTTTTTGGCTTTATTGCTTGGGTCAAATTAGAGTAAATCAAAAATCTTAGCAGTTAATGAAAGCTTTTGGAAGAATGGAAACTATGAGCTTTAGGCAAGCAGTTACATGCATTATTTAGAAAAGGGAAAAATTTGATGGAGAAAGAAGGATAAGAGGAGGATTGGCTAAGAGAGAGCAGCATGAAGAGAAGTAGAGAGAGAGAACAAAGTGAAGTGAGAAATATTTTTTGGTTTATACAGTTTCAATTTGGAAGCTTTTACAAGGTAGGTGATGTTTAAATCTTGTCTAAAATCTAGAAAAATTATGTGTATAGGATTGAATTAAGAGTGTTTGTGTATTGCTTGATATCATAGTTCATTTATATTTAACATAACTATTAAAAGGAATGTGTATCTTTCAAAATTTTGAGGTATAAAAATGAAATTCTATGTTAGTTCGATGAGAGAAAAAATTTATGTAGATATTCTATGTATTTTTGATCTACAAAGTTTGAAAATATATAAATGAATGGACTGTGTATATAATTGATATTCAGAATTATGATATATATAGTGTAGTTTATTATTCAAACAGTGAGAATTTATATACAATTATGTGTAGGTTTATCATTTAAAAACAACAAATAAATATATGTATGAGTTGTGTGTGTTTTGAAAAAATTCAAACTAAGTTGAATTGAGGAATAAACTGGGTTGATATAAAATTCTCTATATTATTTGTTATGAGGTTCATCTAGGGTTGGCAAACTATATTTGGGGACTATGTGTAATTATCCTTCAAACCAAGTAAATATGTAGAGGTTTGAGTTCAATTGGTTTCAAAACATGATCCTTTATAAAGAAATACAAGGCGCTGAATGTATATTTTTAATAAGCTTATCTTAGTTATAAGTTTTATATTGTATAGTATTTCTATGTAAAGAAAGGTGATTTTTATAATTGCATATTCATGTAGTGAAATATAGTGTCAAATTGAAAAATAGAATAATTGGATTTTCTCATACACACATATATATAGGACGTATGGATTGTATATCGTTCATATGAAAAGAGTATTAGTTGTAAGTTCTATTAGGAGACCCATAACATATTATGGAATCATAAATTATTTACTAGAAATACATATTGACATTAAATTGAAACATATTGGGATCTTACATATGTGTTATTCAGATAATACAACTTGTAGTTATTTATTAGGTTGAGTAGTTGGTTTAACACTTATGATATATATTGAACTGAGCATAAGAAGATTAAATACTTGTATAAACTATGTGAGTGTTTTTATGTTATAATTATATGTCGATTTGAATTAAGAAGAGAAGAATATGGATATAGATAGTCTATTGACTATAGTACTTGGTTTATTAACAATACAAAAATATTGATATATTTTGATGGTTCATGAATGTAATTGTGAATAGAAAAGTTAGAATGGTTGTTGATATCATATGAATTTATTGATTAGAAATATAAATAACTGTTGACATTTATATAAAGTATTTATATATTGTTTGAGTACTTATATGTGGTAAATATTATGAATATATTTAGTATGTATAAGTGATCGTATCTATGAGATATATCAACATGAGGATTTAGGTACTCATAATCATATCTAGCATATATTAGTTTATTCAGAGGTGTGTCTATATCTATAGTTTTATTGACTATTAAAAATAAGTCTATAGGATCCCGAGGAATAGGAAACTATAACTATATGCATATAGACTCCTAAAATCATAACAAGATGTATAAATTAAAGATTATGTTCCTAAGAGATATAATTTGGTTTATGAGTTACTTGATTATCTGAAATTATTATGATTGGCTATTTGTAATTGAGTAGTTGTACATATAAATAATGGACTATGATATTGTTGTTCATCATAAAATGTGCTATATTTAAATCTACTTATGAAAATTAAAAATATGCATTGTAAATATATATTATACTTGATTGGTATAAATTGTACTTGTTATGCTTATTATTTTTGTGATAAATTATATAGTGGAGATTCATTCATATATTTGATGGATTAAATGTATGTATTTTGATTATTCGTATGTTTAACATATTATATGCCTATCATTAGGAAGTAATCTATATGAATCCATTGGTCATATTTATATTAATAAAATCTCACATTGTTGGTACTAACTAAGCAGTGAGATGGACTTCACTAGCTTACTTAGCATCACCAATGCCAAAAGAAGGTAATCTAATCAAGTGGTGTGTATGAGTTTGAATGATTATAGAGATTAATAACTATTAAAAACTTTGATCAAATTAATGTTTAACTAGACATTATCATTTCATATGTATGATTTATATCATGTTAGAATGTATTTCTTTATGGTACACATCATGTTCTTTTAAAAATTTTACAACCTATATGTACTATCTTGTCTCTCTGGATTCTCATCCCATCACTATCTACCCATTCATAGGAGGGTCATTCCCTGATGGGAGGATTGTGTGGGGAATCAATGGTCTATGTTTGAAGTGAAAAATCACTCTGATGATTTTTCCTCTTCCCACAATATTACTTAATTTGAGTCTACACTTGAGATTATTATAGATACTAGAGTTCAAGGAACTTATTCTCTATGGAACCTTGTACCTTATATTGATTTTATTATTGAGACACTATTTATAATGAAATTTAATTATTTACTCACTGTATATTGACAATAATGGTTATATGTTTGTACCATCATTGGATAGAAAATTTTTAATTACTTTTCTTATTCAGTTATGTTTTGTTTCATATGATGTTAGTGATCAGTAACAGGTAGACATTACATGCTTATTTTACAATTAACATACTTAGAAATTATACTTGGATTATTAATTAGATTTTTGTGATGAAATCTAATGAAATAATACATTAATTTAGTTTTTTTTAAAATCACGTTATTATAAATCAATCCTAGTGGGGTTATTACATTTAATGCTTGCATGAGATACTTTTTTGCTTTTCCCCTCTTTTTAGTCATGATACATTTTGTCCTCTAACTTCCTATGATTCTAGAAAGATATTTTTGTAGTAGTGATTCCACAATTAGGTTAACTGTTACATGGTTGTCACTACTTAAAATTTCTCTTCAAGATATTCTTAACTATATCTTGATCACATTGATTCTATATTTAATGTGAAATTTTTGACCCCATGAAGGTATTTGTGTTCTTATTCCCTATTAGGCATGACTTGATGTTGAGATTCTACTATCCTTACTGAGATTCTAATGAGTGGCATCCTAAGATATTAAATTTTTTTGGGATGTTTTCTCGTGTTTATGGAGACTTTAATTTCAAGGTGGACTTGAAGGATATACAACATAGATCCTAACTTTTTATATTAAAAAAACATTATATATACACATACATTTTGAGTTTAATTCCAACTTGCAAAGAAGTAATCATTATTATAGTTATAACACTCAGGTGAAATTATAAGTCCACTGACAATAATGGATTATTTTTTGAACTTTGTTGTTACAGGGCATGTCTTGATGTTAAAAAAGTATCAGATTTAGATTCTAATGCATGGTAGTCTGGTCTCTCAACTTCCTCTATTATGTTTCCTCATGTTTGTGGAAACCCTAATTAGTGATCAAAATGGATCCTATCCTATGTCATCCAAGGGCTTCAACCTATTAGAGAAGTGTAACTTAAAATTGGATCATAAAACAAATTGAAGGTAATAAACTATTGGACATCACAAAAGTATAAACACTTATTTAAAATGAAAAAATAAGGGTTGTATTAAAAAATTTGAGACAAATAATCTTTAGCCCCATTGGTCTTAACAATATCTTGAATGATCCATCATAATTCAAGGTTGATGGAGTTTGATTCAAAGTGAATGATTGTCTTGATTTGTGTCTTATCCTCAAGGCATTTTTCTTTAATTTGCCTTAGTAGCTTAGCATGCATTTTATCTACCACCTATCCATTTGGATTTCTCTCTTTACCAAGTCTTTTTTTCCTATTCTAAGCATGGATAGACCAAGTAGATTTGGTGCTAAAATGGGTAATAAAATGTTGGTAGTTGGAAAGAATGGAATCAATAAGAAGTCTGTCAGGTTGTGTGGGTGGAAACCACAACCTTCAACATCTAGAATGATTGGTCCTATGAGTTATAAAATTTAACCCTTATTCCATTTATGCTCTAGAATATATGATGTTTTCTATTGGTGAATATTTGCTTTGATAGGTTGGTAAAGAGTGGAATGATGAGAAAATTCGTTCCATATTTTTTTGGCTGTAGTTTTTTTGACTTTATCTCTCAAATTTTTCTTGTCAAATTTGTTCAAAATGGGAGAAATAAAACCACTAAGGTACACTTTTTTTTATGGAGAGTTAACTTATTTTTATCTTTCATTCCCTAGAGAAAAATTAGAAAAAAATATTAAAATTCTCAAGGAATGAACATTGAAATCGAGGTGTTTAATGAAGTGGATGTTGTTGAAAGCATGGTATGCAAAACAGGATGTTGTCAAAGGAGGGGTTTGTGGACATGGCTGTTGAGATGAATGTTAAAATAATGTGAAAATACCCTCATGACATAAAATACTGGCAAGATATTCTTAATTTGTGTGATGATTTCCCTAATGTCAACCTTGGCAAAGGAAAAGTAACTGATTACCTTTTGGAACCATTGACGATTAAAGTAAAAAAGAATGTTTCTCTAATTAATATCACTTCTTTCAAATGGGCATTGTAGATTTGCATATTAACCTAGCTAGTAATATTACCTTCTAATTAGGTGAGTGATGGGACTAATCCATATTTCCTTTCTTGGAGGTGGTACTATGCAACATTTATGAAATGCACTAGATTAAGAAGGAGAGTTCTTTTTGATTCTTTTTATTTTCTCCTAGTCCTAGTTAGTTTTTTTTTCTTTAATTTCTTTGGTTTTGGTTTAGAGTTTTGGCCCTAGTGGCTTATTTACTTTTGTGTCTTTGCTTATTTAATCGTTGGTGGTTGGTCTAAATAAACATTGGTGATTTGTCCTTTGCTCTTTATTTTTTGGGAAATACTTTGACCATTTTCTTGTTGTTTCTTGTTTATTTATTGGGCCTGGATGACACATTTTTACTTATTAATTAATTTATTTTTTTCAAAAAAAAAATTCAATTACCAAATAACATAGTTTAATTTTTTAATAAAATATATTATAATTTATTAATTTTTACAAAAATTATGACGTGTTATTATAAAAAATTATTTTTATGTTCAAAATTAACTTAAATATTATAAAAAATAATAAAATAAATTTGATCATTGTATTTTTGGAGAGCTTATCATGTCTCCTTTTAATGTATCAGGATTTTGAGATTTCATCTTTTTATGTTATCACTAAGTATTCAATGTCTATCAAATAAGCCTACATTTATTTAACAATTAATCATTCACAATGCAATCCCACACCTTTTGGGTGGTGTTTCCTTAATTAAAGAGATCCCCATAAGAGAAAGCATTTTTAGATGTTTCCCAAAATGGTAGAAGAGAATATGGCACCCAAGAAGCCCAATATTATTGTCCTAAATTGTTTCACAAGATAATGTGCCACATCCTTAGGATAATCCTTTTGACATTGTTTTGATATTTCTTGGGTTTGAAAATTATTGTCATTGGGTTGAGAATCATACCCTTATTGGGTATTTTATTGGTAGTATCCCCCTCGAGTCTATACTCAAGAGATGGGTTTAGTCTAGTTGGCAACCCCATACAATTAAGCTTGGATAGGTGTAGAATACAACTAGTGACTTCTTCTTCTATGAGTCTTTATGACCTAAATATTTTAGAACCATTTTGAAGCATAGTTCTTTGTTTTATAAAATATATTCTTGGTTTTTACCCATTGAATAGGGATTTTACTATTTCTTATAAATCCAAACTCAAATTTTGTGTGAGGGTTGAATTTCCTGGTTTGCCTCCCCCACTTTGTGTCCTTATTGATAATTTTTCTAGTCACTTAGGCCAGTTTGTCTATTTTGAACCAAACATATTCTACCTTACTCATCCTAAAACATGGTTTATGTATTGATGTCAACCTTTATCAATACTTAGAAGGTCACGTATACTAATTTTTGAAACTCATATTTTTGCTTCTAGTATGTATAATAAGAAATAAAAGATTACCATGTTATGATGTCTAACAATCCTATTGTCAAAACCTCATTTGATCAAGCTAAGTCTAGTGAAGGGATGGATGACAACTAGCAAGTGATTGGAAGATGGAATAATTTCATAATAATATGGATAATGTAATTCCTATTATGAATCCTCATTTTTATTTTGTAGCTGCCACCCATGAGCCTACCCTTGCTCTATTGATTCCTCATGGAAACCCTAAAACAATTTTGTCAATAACTCCTAAAGTTGTAAATATCATCTCAAGATTGTAGGATACTTTTCCCTCTTTTCATCAATCAATGGAGGTGATGTAAATTACCGTAACATATGTTATTATAAAATCAAATATATCCACTCATTTAAAACAATTGTTCTTAATTTTTATAAAATATTTATTAAATATATTCTTGTCATGTGAAGTTTAAATATTTAAATAAATTTTCATCATGGAAGGGATGGTTGAATATACCCTTCACATTGAAATTTAGACTAGGCCTTCAAATCTGATCACTAGCCTCAACTGTATGGCAGAAAAAGATGTACAACACTATTCCCAACTTTTTATATTTCAAAGATGAAACCTTTGATTTGAAAAGGAATGAAAAGTATGGAAGTAATTTTAAATTGGATTATTATTATTAACATTATCAATATCAATATCAACATTGGAATTTCAAATTAATTATACCTCTCAAATAAAAATTTGTTGTAAGAGATGTTTCAATTGACTTTAATTTGAATAAACCATGTGTTTGTTTGCAACGCTGGATTTTCAAATTAATTATACCTACCAAATAAAAATATTTTAACATTTTAATATTATTCATGAAGAGATTATTCAAATATGGATAATGCCATTAAATATTTAAACAAATTTAATTTCTAGCAGGTGACATTGACGGTTTCTTCCAAATTTTATCCAAAATAATGATGTTACATGAGAGGCCCAAGAAAATATTGCAATAAAGATAAATGTATGCTATGCTATGCTATAATTAGTTATAATTCTATGTTGGATCATGTTATCTTAAAGTATAGAATTAGCTGATGTTTCTATTTTATGTTACACTGAATGCTTCTGTAAATAATTTTTATTAGATAATCACTATCTAAATAACTTATATGAGTAATTACTCATAGTTATTCCAAAGGTGCAAGTTAGATTAGAGAGGATGTAAGTTCTTATTTTCATAAAGTGGGGTTTTGTAAAGCGATGGAGTGTAAATCTATAATTCTACCTCACTCTAAACCCACGAACTTTTGTACATGAGGAGTTAAGCAACAATACTCCTATATTTATGGTGGAGGTTATGGTGGAAAATAAGGTTGTGTATTTTTTCATATAAATTGGCAATCTGATATGCAATAAGGAGACATTCCATTTCACAATGAGCTTGAATAATGGTGAAGTAGTGGGGAAGGGAAAGACCATATAAAACATGCAAGTGGTGAAAGCTTTTAAGGTGAGTTGAGTGATGATGGTGAGGGGTAATGACAAGGTAGTTAAAGTGATATTGTACACCAGAGGGCCCATATCATATGCAATACTTAGATTCAAGGAAAGTAGTGGATTTACATCACTTACACCCATGATAAAGGGCCTAAAACTTGTAGGGTGTTGATATATTTGGTTGGTCATTTTCTATTATCAAAGGTGGATAGGGACATCTTGAGTGATGACTTGATTGTGACAAGGGTGACAAGGCTCTACATTTGATGTGCATCTTGAATCATCAATATAATGCCATTGATGTAGGGACAAGACATTGAGGTTCTAAAATCTATATTTATATATACTTATCATAAATGTAATATATTATAATAGTATATAATATATTATATTTATAACTATATTCTATATTTACAACTATAAATATTACTAAATATTATTGTAATATAAATTTCCATTAATATATTTATTAATTATATATATATATATATATATATATATATATATTTCTGGGTTTGTGGGTCCTTTTTGTGACACCATATAAGCATAAAAAGAAACAAAATGGTCTACCTTATTGGTATTGTCGTGAAGGCATTTAACTGAAAAAAATATATATCCAAACATACATACCCAAAGTATATATATTTATATAAACTATATTACATTAATCAGCGTTTGATTGTCTTAATTTACTAAAAAAACATTTTCACATAAAAGTCTCAATGACAAAAAACCAAATACAGAATACCAAAAACTAGTCAATAACAATGATATCATCCTCTCCCAACAAAACTCCAACCACCTATCTTGGATTATGCATACAAGCTTTCCCCTGTGACTTCAAAACTTGAACTACCTATCCCTACAATTAAGCACAAACCTTTGACCAAACAATCCCCTTTGCACTCTCTATCAATAAATCCTCTAAAAGGGCTGACTTCTACATGATCAACTTCTTCTTACGAATCCCTTACACCTTAGAAATTAACCTTTACTCTTACTACCAAGGTGGAGCCTCGAAATAGCCATGAGAAAATCCTCATGCTAGCCATTTAATGACCTACAGTCTACTAGGGGACCTTCTTATTATGCACCATTCATCCAACTAAGGAATAAGAGTGAGAAAATTCTAAAAAAAGGCATGGAAACACCCTCGATTTCACCCTCCCCACCATCACCTGAACACACCTCCTCCACATCTTGAAATTTTTTTACCAGGGAGGTGAATCTAGCTTCGAAGACTCTAAATAAAGATAAGGGCACAAAACCTAGGCCATTCTTTCCAATAAAGGGAAGCTTGAAGAGAGGGCCCAATGACAGACTATCCAAGGAAAAAAACAATTCAACATTATATTCATGCCAAACAAAAAAAGTGACCAACTCCTTTACCTAATCCCTATCATCCACAACCAAGCTTAAACTACTTACAAATAGGGCTAGCAAATCTTAATTAAATTTAACTCACTCCCTTCCAGCAAATCCACTCCCAAGATTTTCTCCAACACATCTAAAAATTCCAAAGTTGGCACCTAAAAGACATTCATTAAACGTGTCCTAAAAAAACCTTAATAAAAAACCATCTCTCTAGTTTTGGCACCAACGATTCAATGACTTCTGGCTCCATCTAGTTATAAAAATATATCCCAATGCCAAAACCCATACCACCAAATCTTGAAAGACACATTATAGATAAAATCTGACTCCCGAAGAGTTATCATGATACAAAATAAAGGACCATCAAATATGCATCTTTATAATAATCGCACACATCATTACCTACTATGTCACCCTCTGCTAGGTAAAAACATTAATCATCAAAATGACATCCCTCACCCTGAAAACCACCTTAATGAAGGTCTAAAAAAATTATAGAATCACTCATTCAATACTAATACAATCAAGCCAATGATCTTTATTATTATTGACCCTAGCCTCATCCTCTTAATCAATATGGACATTTTCAAGGAAGTCTACCACTTTATTATTTTCACAAAATCAATGCAAATAGGTCCAACTATGAAAGAGACTCAATTCAGCCTAGATTTGAGAAAGAATGTTTTCTAAATTTCATGATTTGGATTTTTGTCTCGACAAGGCTTGAATTATGACTCTAAAATCACTTTCAATCTCCAAACAAGTTACTCCACATTCTAGAGCCAATTCAATCCCATGTACCAAAGCTTGAGCTTCTACCTTGTTATTTGTCCCATCTAGAAGTTTAATAGATGCATCTCTAATTAAAGAACCACTACAATCTTTTATTACACAACTTGTACTAGAAGCTCCTTGATTTTCACGATAAGCCCCATCAAAATTGAGTTTAAACCAACCTGACTTAGGAGGGTTTCACACTACCAATGCTCTATTATTCTTCTTTGCCTTATCTACCAGTGACCCTTTAACGGGGGAATATATATTTTTATAGATTAATAATATACATATTTCTATATATTAATAATATATATGTTACTATATACATAATATTATATATTATTAATAACATATGTAATAAAATTTATAATAATATTATTATTGTTATTGTAAAATTAATATATTAAATATGACTATATATATTTATTATAATTAATATATATGTGTGTGTGTGTATATATAATTATAATATAAATTTATAATTCTAATATAATTAGCATACACATCTTAGATAAATCTCTGTAAAATAAATCAATAGATATCATTGTTGAGGCACCTATATCGTATTGAATTGTGACATTAGTGGAATAGGTGCCTCTATTGGTATATTTTACATAGATTTATCTAAGATAGGAATGCTAGTATTACATATATTAATATATTTACTTATATAATATTATAATATAATTAAATTATAAAAAAATTATATTATATTATTATATATTATAATATAACAATAATATATTATATATATTCTATAACTATATTATACTATAAATTAATATATTATTTAATATAATATAACACACACACACACACACTACACACACACACACACACACACACACACACACACACACATATTGTTGTCGATAAATATAAATAAATAATTTTATTTTGAGGTATATAAAATTACCAAAACAATAAATATAATTAACCTACCGTATATTTCAACATGGTAAATACATAATTTATTTTATTTGAAGTAAATAAAGTTACCACAACAAAATTATTATTCACCCTTCATGTTATTAAATAATTACAACCCAACTAAAAGATTAAATTAAAAGTGGGTATATGTTTTTAAATTTTGTCAACGCTAAATGAATTTAAAGTTAACACACTCATGCCATTACACCTCCCATCCCCCCTATGCCATTGAAGGAACACCTATATGTGTACTAATGTATTATATAATCATTTAAAATATTATTATGATATATATATATATATATATATATATATATATATATATATATATATATATATATATATCTTAGCATAAGTGGATGAAAGATTATTTGGGAGAAGAGTCTTCGATTTCCCTTGACCTAAATGGTGACATGCTTAACAAAGAGATTTATTGAATCAAAGAGTTTTACCTCATTAGAAAATTCACAAAAAGATAATTCACATGAAGATGGTTCAAGTGGGAGGACATTGAGAGGGATGAATTTAACTAGCATGTAAAAACTTAGTGTGTGTTAATGTTAACTCTTTTTGTCACATATTTGTTTACTCCCCTTGAAAAAACATCAAATAACATCGACTCTCTTCACAGACCATCCCCTAAATCAATTTTTATTGGACATCCATTTTTTTGGGGCCCATTACCACCTCATAACTTATCATGTCACCCTAGAATGTGCTCCATCCATGCTAGAAACCCATTTCCTATCAATGTTTGAATATAATAGAATAAAAAGTGCATCATTATCCCCTACCATCCCCCTATTTTGTTGAGCTCACATTGAACAACATATTTCCATTTGCCCATAGGATATTAGAGACTAAGCAGATTTAAATTGTAAGTAGATTTGAACTGGAAGCAACATTCATCCTCATACGAAGGAAATCCTCATTTGCACTGATTAAGATCACCCCTTCATGATCCTTAATAATTTTGCTTAAATATTGATGAAAAAACTTCAAAATCAACTGAAATAGATTTAACTCAATAAAACATTTCTCTATATTATATATTTATTGGTAGTTTCACTCATAAAAAGGCATACAAATTTTATTCACAAACATAACTTTAATTTTATGAGAATTTGATGTGCATTTACATGTTAATTTTTTTGAGTATAACTTCAAAAACTCAATTAGACCATCGTTTTGACCATTGATCAATAAGACCATATTTAATTAAAGAATTATGTTAGTAAATCATTGTTAAATGAAATTTCATAGTTATTTCAAATTCATTGACTATTCCACCTAAATTTATGAGCTTCTGTACAAGTAATGTTATAGTAATTCATCACAACCTCCTCAGGATTTCCTTCAACATCGATTCTCTTCCATAGGGGACTGAAAATGAATCATAACCTTTAATATAATTAATCAATGATCAAATCAGGTTGATATAAATTTTATTAATTTAAGCTCAGTGGCATGTAGTGAATGTAATCCAGTCAAAGCCTTGATCTCCTAATTTATTCACCACTCAATAAAATTGAGGAAATAACCTTATATTATACTTCCAACCACCACCTTTCTTCCTCTATTTTACACCACCTAAATATGGGTATCTCATCTTGTGGTGCACACACATTTCTCTTTACAACATGTGTATGCCACAAGAGGGGATACCCATATTTAGGTGGTGGAGAAAAAAGGAATAAAGGTGTTGGATATTTTAAATGAATCATAACCTTTAATATAATTAGTCACCAACTAGATGATATAAATACAAATTTTATTAAATTAAGCTTAGTGGCATGTAGTGAATGTAATACAATCAGAGCCCTGATTTCTTGATTTCTACACCACTCTATAAAATTAAGGAATTAGCCTTATATTATACTTCCATAAAACACCTTTCTTCCTCTATTTTCCACCACCTAAATGGAAGTCTCCCCTATTGTGGTGTGCACACATTATAGAGAGCAATATCCCATGGCCAATTCCATAATATATATTGTAAACTTAGATTGATAAACATAGTAGTTCGATGTTGTTTGGTTATTTATTAAGTAGATAATGCCTCTCTCAAATACCAATTTTAAGTGATTATGCCCATGAAGATCTATTTAGATTTCCTCCATCTCTCACCTAATTTTCAACATTGTGTATTAGACACACGTTGAAGAACGATTTTTCAATCCCACTTGAAACTAAATCCTTATCCTTCTTTTGTGATCAATTAATGTTATGCTTTAAATCAGTGAACAATTTTTTATTCACCCAAGTCTCATCTCTTTGGTATTTATCATGTCTAACTAACCAACCAAAAATTATTTCAACACTTTCAATTATAATCATACAATGTCAATGCCATCCAATACCAATCTAATCTCAATCATGAAACTATTAGTAATGATGGTGGGTTGAAGGAAGCACCACACACATCATTTAGTACACACAATCCCATATAAACCCTTTGACACATCTTCAAATATTATAGATTAATGCTTTCAATAAATCCCTTTTAGAGGATAAAAAAATGTACTTCAACATCAAGCCTTACCTTTCCACTCTAGAGAATCTATGTTTGACATGTAGGCAAGGTGGTTCTCTTCAAATTTGTCATTGTACATTATTTTTACACAAATAAGATAATTTTCAACAAGTTCTAAGCATAAGGGATATACATATTCATCTCTTGGTTATAACATATGTCCACCTTAGATAGTGTGTTATATTTATATATTGAAGTAAAAAAAGCATTGAAAAAGAAATAATAAAAAATAGGGTAAATGAAATAATATTTATAGCATCTAACTTTTGTTAGGCAATGCTTATAAAATAGGGAAAATGAAAAATTTATGCATAGCTATTCAACTAAGTAGGGAACAATTTTTTATTCACCTAGGTCTCATCTCCTTGGTGTTTATCATGTGCAACAAAGCAACCAACAATTATTTCAACACTTCAATTATAATCATACATTGCAAATGCTATCCACTTCCAAACTTAATCTCAATCATGCAAGTATTTGTAATGATGGTGGATTGAAGGAGTCACCAAACATGTCACTTATTACACTATGGGATAGTTTATGTTTGTGACATTGAATGTGAATTATATAGCTTAATTTTACTAATGTAATTTATATTGGTTCATAGATTTATTCTTCTAACCCCATCGATCATACTACATGTAGTATGTAAAAAGGGTGAAAAGAAACACTAGATGCACAAAATTTAATTAAATGATAGAGAGAAAACATTAAGCAAAGGGGGGGGGGGGGACTATGATGTTTCATATTTTTTTTGTGCACAATTAATTAGTGCATGTGTACATATGAAGTTGTTTAAATTCAAATCTTTTGTAGTGCATTATTAACAAGTGTAGTATACATAGGAAAAAAATAACCTATTGGTTAGTGCTAAATGGAAATGACAAACTATTTAGATTAATAACATGTTATTAAGTGCAGATAATACCATCATAATGCAACATGTGAATTTTTACATGATGAGAGGTGTGTACATTATGCATTTTATATTAAATTGATACATGGGCTTGGTTTATGTTTCTAATTGTGTGAGAAAAGAGGTATTTATGTGGAATTCAATTATAGAGTAGTTGTTATTGAAATCAAAGGAGAGAGGGATGTTACACAAGGAATATCGAGTAACCTACATGAGTATGTAATTTTTTTATATGGTTATTTCGATTATATTTAGGTCCATTATGCAAATGAAGAAGCCAAATAGGAAGAAACACAAGAGGACCAAAGGAAATAGTTAAAATGAGTATGGTTGAGTTTGAAATTCCTAATTTAGAAGATGCACTTACATAGTGTTATGAAGAAGAACAATATTTTGATATTGTGTCTGATTTTGAAGTAACATTGTCATTGTTGTGCAACATTTCTCTTTTCTAGGTATTATAATGTTTATGTTTCTTTTTGTAGTCATACTCTCCATTATTTTTGGTGAGGCGATATAAATGTGATTTAGTGCCATAAACACTATTGTTGGATATATGTTACATTGTTCTGAAAGAAAACAAACTTTATTGTAATTATGCAATGATGAGTATATGTTGTAATGATATTTAGATGAGTATGTAATTATGCAATAATGAGTATATATTGTACTAATATATTTTTAGCTATTGTGGGATATATCATAACTATGCAATGATGAGTACATGTTGTAATAATATTCACCTCCTCCTTGAACTTAAACTTGATATAATGATATTTTGATTCCATTGTCATTACAAATCTCAATCATAATGCTAATTATCAAGTTTTTGATACATGTATGTTATTCATAGATGTCAAATTTATTTGTTTAAATATAATTAGATTTCATTAACTATGTAGGTATTATTAATTCATTAATTTTCATAAATTGAAAGATTTCATCATTCACAATGTTTAATATGTATTTTTTTAATGATTTTTTTAATTATATGTTAGACTAGATGGAAAAAAGGTGGGATTAAATTATACACCTTCCACTTCAAAACCCAAGAAAGGGTTTATTTGACTGCAATAATATCAAGTGGAAAACATTTCTTGACATTAATGGGAAATACATATTGGTTGCTTGGGTTAAGGGTGATAAATTTGATAATTGGCACATGATGTTTGAGCCTTAGAATAAATTAATTCAAGTCATGAGTTTCAAGGTATTGAGGTAGTTGTTGTTTAATGGCAAAAACCATACACATTAGGCATACCTCATAATCTCCTATTGACCAATTCCACATGTAGGTATCCGAGTCACCACTAATTGAGGATGCAATCTCCTAGGATAAAATCTATTCCTTTGTTGGATCTATGTAGTCTATATCAGTCACCCTTAATTCACAAAAAAAGTCCACTTCTAACCTAGTTGGTGATCACATAGAAGGTGACCTGCATTCCTCTAATTTAAAATATAAAACTAATACCTTTGTGATCACAGTCTATAGGTAGATTATTCAATTATTTGTAACTAATGTTTAGTCTATGTTTCTAGTTGACAAAAATTATATTCTACAACTTGTAATGAATTATTGTTAGATTATGTGCTTAGCTTGAAAAAACTATTATCCCCATATGCATATGATAAATCTGGATCCTTAGGTATGATGTATGTCTTATGTTTTACTTTATTCAAAGGTATAATGATGATTTTATCCCTATGATGCACTTCTATTTGATTACACAATGTATTAATGGTCATCTGACCATTGTAGGCCCACTTATTACCAATTAATATATGGTAGTGCATTTCATCATTATTCATGCCAATCACTTCAAAATAACCTCACAAGCTTAGGTTAGCCACTTTGATCTATACATGTTCTAGTCAGCCAATGAGATCTACCTTACCATAGTATGCAAGGATTAGTTTGAATGGACTCTAGTTGAGTTTTGGTCATCCAATATCTTCCTAGTTAGACTAAATAATCATATTAACTATGCTTCCAAAATTAAATATAGCATTGGGTACTTCATATCCTCCCAGCTCAATATCCATGTGGGAATAAACATCCCAAGGTTTCTTAGGTTTATGTGCCAAACTACCTTACCAGTATGCTACTAACCTTGTTGTGCATATTCCAATAAGTTATGCAAGAGATTTATAATTTTAAATGAAAAGAAAAAGAAAAATATTTTTTATAAAAATAAAAATAAATAATATCGTGTCCTACTTTTTGGCATGAAGAGGCCACACACACTTCAAATTCATCCTCAAAATATCATGAGTTTGGGTCATTGATATTAATAAAAAAAGTGTTTTAGATTAAATCTACAAATATGTAATGCATAAACATTTTTACAAATTTTTAAAAAATCATTAAGTATTTTTAGGATTTATTTTTGAATCATTTTTAATTTTTTTATGGCCGTCTAGTGGGACCCAATATTAAAAGGTTAGAAGTTACAACTTTAAAAGGTTAATAAAGTCAGTCACTACTCCTTTTTGATTCATTGTGTGGATAATATCCATATATCTTTGCATCAATGACTATGGCAATGCCCTCCAATGTAGCCTGCTATTGTATATTTTGAAGAAGTTTAACTACTTGGTAAATCAAGCCCTTTTCCTCACAGGGTTAAGATACTTATCCTATTGAACCTTACTAATTATTTTTTCAAGTGGCATTTATAAATGAGTCAATCCTTATTTTACATGTTTTTTCCTTGGAATTGCTTATATGAATGCATTCTCTTTATGGTACAAAGTTTTCATGTTTACATTTATCACAGGTTTCTTTTTCTTCTATTTCTCCAAAACTAGTTAATCTTCACTATGGTATTGTCCTAGAACTATACAATAGATATAATACATTTATATTTGAATATTAGTCAAGCAATTCCATGTAAAGTGATTATATTTACCATGCCCAAAAAGTGCTAAATTTACTAACAAGCTTATCGGTTATCATCATTGTGACCTCTATAGTATCCACCATGGTATACCCTATGTATCCTCTAATATTTTATTGGAAACCCCAAACTTGTGATTGTTACCCATCAAATCCACCTTGTTATTTCTATTGAGCATCATATCCACCATATTACTAATGAGAAGATGATTGAGCCCAAATTGATTTATATAACTAGAGAATCACAATGTTACATGATGATTGGTACTAATATTATGAAAAATGGCATCCATTTGACTAAACCCTAGGTTTTTATAATGTGGTAATAAAGGTATCCAGCCAAGACCACATTGTGTCACACTAGGCATTTCTAACTCTAGGCCCAAAATTCCTTTCTTTGCAACATGTATTTATTATACTACGACTATGAAGATGTTTTTATTTATATCTTATTTTAGTTCTTATAGAGCATGACAACTATTCTCATCATGATTTTTAAACATAAAAAAATTGTAGTACAAGCTTTATGTATTTTGGATGTATTGTAGTAGATGACATTTTGACATCATATGTCCTACCACTCTACATATGTTGTAAAATTCTATTTGATTTAAGGACAATCATTCTTTTGATGCCATTATTTATCACATTCTACACATCATAGGCCCAACTTGGGTTTTTTAGTTTCATGCAACTCATCCATCTTCCCCATAAAAATGTATATTTTCATCTCAATTTTAGATCTAGTCAATGGAGCATCTCCATAATCCTTAATTTGCTCTTCCTAAAGTGTAACTATTCATACACTAACCTTAGTCAAGAAATTTGACTACACAATGGAAAACATAATCCTTGATTGCAGTCCCTCCACAAACTAGGTAGTCTTATATTTATCTTCTAAAATGAATTCAAATTTTTTCATTACATTAGATAATCTACGATCATATTCCCACACTGATTCTCTACACCACTGTTGAATCTCTTCAAGATCTTGAATGGTCTAGGTTGAGAACTTCTTCATCTTAAATTCTAAAATTAATCGATCCTTAACTTAAAGATTAGGGAATTATCATCCCTTTTTAAAATGAATTCCAAAGCTTAGAATGTTAAGGCTCTGATGAGCTTGCACTTTTTAACATCCTCAATGGTCACTCCCTTAACTTGCCATTTCATATCATAGGTTAAAAAACACTACTCTAGGTTAGAATACTCATCATATGGTGTCAAAATAATAAAAATTCATGCATTTAAATACATGCATGGTGCGCTTGTGACTCTTATTATTGGATTCTACATACTAGCCTTTACGGGTGTCTAAAAACTTGTGAAATAAAACCCAACCTATTCTAACTTCTTCTTGTCTATTATTTTCTTAGTTTCTATGCTAATTTTACCAAATTTGCCTATAAATAATTCAAACCAATTTATTCCTATCCCAACCTCTACACTTTTATTTCTCTTTTTTGAAGATAAAATGGGCTAGGGGGATGCGTAATTATAAAATGAAATATTTTTTAATTCAACTTCTTCTGTATGAAATCTTAAACCTATGATAATCCTATGATTTTTCATAATTTCTTCCATAAAATATTTTTTCCCTCTATATGACTTAGTTTCCAAGTGAATAATAACCCCATGTGTAACATGCCAAGACCCACATGTCAACATTGGTTGCTAAATGAATAGTGTAACCATGTTGACTACAAATAGGCATGTGCATGTACAATTATGACCTCATAATAATACCTAAGTGACTGAATTATTTCAACTAAGCAATCTTAATATATATGTGTGAGAATACCATATAATGGATTAAAAACTTACATCAATAATTTAATGCTTGAATGGTTGAGAAGCATCTAGGTGAATATCGATCAATCATACCGAGAAGCTTCTGACACTGGAAACATGTTGCGAATAAAGAGACCTATAATACAAACCATGTGACATAAATATGTTGAAGGTGTAGGGTGTCAATGAGTTGTGCAATAAGACACCTCAACCAGATACATGGAAAGCAAGCATTAGGCATTTGATCAAACCATTTAATGATATGATGCAATGTAGTGTTGACAGTATTTAAGCAGGTCATTTTGATGTACTTTCACCATCACATGCCCAACTAGAACTAGACAATGAACTTTAGAAAAGAGTATCAAAATCTATTAAATCATAATGAAGAACTTAGGTGTGTGATGTACAGAACCATGGCTTAGATAGGGGTGACTAAATAGGTGAGTGACCCAAATCAATTTCTATTTTTGGCCACTATGTGCCCTACCTGTGTCAAGTAATGGCTAATTGAAAGTAGATTTTTGTCTAATGCAAAATGGGGAATCAGTCAAAAAACACTTGAACTATTTGACAAAATGTCTCAACAGCGAAAATGGTCTTATGGACTACAAAGATGACAGGATATGCACAAAATGGATTCATTGAAAATTTTAATCAAATGCAATTAGCAGGTGTAAATTCAATTTCCATGACCTTTGTTAGTGCCCTCTAGGTATGTACTAAAATGGGAGTTTTAAAATAGGGTACAAACATCCACCAAAAGCATAAAGAATTTAGATTTTATCAAATGTTACAGATGCATTGGTAAATATATACACAAAATTTGGTAGCATCTACAAGGCCCGTGGCTAGAGATCATTTGATAGAATAATGGGGCTAAAATAAAATAGAAGGGGAGAAATCCAATAGGTTCAAGGCTCAAAACTTGATAACATTGATTGTAAAATAGCCTAGACAACTATAAAGTAGAGTGTTTTCTTGCTTGACAAAATAGCAAAAATACTTGTTATCTCCTAATTGAGGATTAGGTGATATTAGATGACTAATGGTGTGAAGTCCCAAGCAAGGTTTATCCAACTCTTTATTTCAAACAAATAAGCTAGATTCAAATAACTCTTTGCTAATAAGAACAATTCTTCCATAGGCTCTAGATATGTCATTGATCAAATGTGTAGGAGGCTTTTTGAAACAACTATTACACAAAATCCCCTAAATCACTGACACAAAGAGCCCTAAAAATGATTTTGAGATTGTGTGAATAGAATCCATAAAATATATCATAACATGTTATTTTATTCTAAATTTGGATGTATCTTGTTTATAAAATTGGACCCGTTACTTATTAAAATGAGGCTCAGAGATCTTATAAATTCTAAAAAAATCAACATGCCAAGAATAGAAATGAAGATTATTGATTCTAAAAATAAATTAACATGCCTAATAAAAGTATTATGGTCACTAATTTTCCTTCTTTCAGACCTACAAGCTTGAACAAAAAACACTCAAGGCACTCAGGGTCAATTTAAGAGGAGGATGCCTCCTTTCCCACTGTGTTTTACAAATGAATCGTAACAAACTTTGAGTAATAGATATAATATATAAAATAATACTAAATCTAACTAAAAGTTTACAAAGAACATTGATAGGAGAGAATGTAAGGAGCAACTAGAATTATTAACGGATTCCTACCATCACCTTACTCCCTTTTTGACTTACCTCCAAGGTTTTTCAACTGATTCTCTAATGTTACTTGGCTTGATTATAGATTGCTTGACAATGGCTTCAAGATGGATAGTTTAATGGCTTCTTTGGATCCTTGGATGCTATAATGGATGCAAGTGGGTATGAGATCTAGTATATAAATGCAAGGATGGCTTACAAGGTTTTTTCGGATTCTAGATCAATGGAGGAGAGTGATGAAGGTAACATAAGCTTGGATTCATTCCTTATTTTTTGATTCTTGGGGATGCCCCTTACATTTAAAGAGGTTTTTAGATGGAAGTGGAGGGGAAATTTCCCTTCCAAATTTCAAATTTGAGAATGGAGAAAATTCTAGAGGTTGGAAACTTCTAGACTTTCTTTTTAGGAGAATATGTGATTAGAAAATGGATGAATAAATAATTAGAATATTCAAAATTATGTGGAAAGTGAGGTAAATTAGGAACTAAAATATTAGGAAAATATGAGTATATGAAGAATGGGGTATTTCATATATTTAGCATTAATTAATTGATTGATTTAGGGGCACAAAGAAGTGATGTTAATACAGGGTATAGAGATGAAGTGTCGTTATTAGACGAGATTAGACATAATTTAACAAATTAATTTGTCAAGTAGAATTAAATGCATACATCTAATATATAAGCTTAAAATATTTATGATTTCCATATACATTTAAAAAAATCACTTTGAGCTCTACATCCTTACACATAAATTTAAAAAAAAGTGTGCACCAACAAAGGTAAACTTCCATCCATAAAAAAAACTATTGTTGGCATTTAAAATTGGGGCATTCGTTATCTTCCAATATAATGCCAATTATTATTTCCCAACCTAAAACATTCCCAAAGCTTATTCACCGAAGCAACTTGTCCATTGTACGTATTAGCATCAATATCAAGTACAAAGAGATATAAGGGAGACATGATCGTCTAACTATTGGCTATAACAAAGAATGACCTTAAATGGGGTACGACCATAAAAAGTTATTTCATTATAAAAACACCTACTAACATTACAAAAATATGTATAAATTTTTTATTAAAACATATATATCTTGGATATAAGATAAAAAGAAAAACTAGTTTAATTGAAATGGTATTTAAATTTTAATAATAAAAATTTAAGATATTTTTAAATATCTTTTAAATAAATAAATTATAAGAAAAGTTTATTATGTGAATCACTTTAAATTTCAATTTAAAGATTTTAATATTTTCAATTAACAAGTGCATACTTTCGAAACATTTATTATTTATATTTATTTGATAATATAAATACGAGATATTATATTAGACATTAATTTTTATGATATTTAAACAACTTCTCAATTTCATTTGAATAATGATTATTTATGGAATTCCTTTTGGTAATGACTAGTCCAAATCAAAGTTATTGGTTAAGTAATTGCAAGTATATTAAAGATGATGAATAAGAGAGACCAGTCCAAATAAGTAGGCTGTAAACTGTTTTACACAACGGTGAAAACAAGAACTAAGAGCATACGTTTCTCTTGACAACGGTATTTTATTTTTCGCAGTGGACAATGGAATAATTTATGTCCCTTCTCTCTTGTCTTGATACATTGATTCCCAATATTTTCTTTATTTTGAACAGAACTGACTAAGACTGTCGTCTATAATAATTCAAGTTGCCGTAATAAACGCGGACGAAACCGTCGGCGTCGTCCATCTGTAAAATCATCAGAGGCGCACTTACAAGTGGATGGCATACTCAAAATCATAATATAAATTCCATGCTACTTTGATTGAAGGCCAGCCAATGGAAAATAAAACAGACTGTAAAGTGATACCGAAATTTTTAAAAGTTTAAAGCTGGCGAATAAGAAAAACTACACAATAACCACGGATTGAACATTGTTTTGATCCTCACTTTATTTTTGAGTGGACAGTAGAATCTTTCTGCCGTGCAATAATTCATGTCCGCTTTCATTTTTGGCGCCCAACTGTAATATCGTCTTTGTTTGATGTGGACAGTGGAATTATCTGTCGGGCAATAATTCAATGCCCGCTTTCTCTTTTATTACTATAAAAAAAACCTGTAATGTAAGCATTTCAAAATAATTGTGAAATCTTATATATATATATGAAGGATTTTGCACCGACCAGTAGTTTGAATTTTGCTCTAAATTTTACTTTTTCATGTGGTAATAAGAAAGCTAATTAGGGAATAGGGAGTGCAAGTACAAGTATATTAAATTTGAAAATTAAAGATCATATCATATTTGTTTTTTTTGACTCTGGGCAATATCATTATATTTATAACATAGTTTTATCTAAGTATAAAGTATTGTAAAAATAATGTTTTGGCCAAACATTGTCGAAGATCAATTATATTTGAAAAGAAAAGTGTTTACGTATATAATCTCATAAATTATAAAAAATTGAAACATGATATACCAGTTTTTGAAGAGGCAAAAGAATCACCCTCTTATTCAATAAATAAAGAGAACATCTAAACCATCATAGAATTATAGATAATATCATCACGTTCATTCAATGAAGAAAAAACTTCAATTGTAAAACCATAATGTAACCATTAAAATTCATTTTTCGTTTTGAAAGAATAAACTAATTAAAAGTAAACTCATACTAAAGGCTCAATTTCGTAGAGGCTAGTTCGTGGAGATAAACCATGGTCAAATTTGCACCCATTCCTTTAAATAAGTCTACTGCCATCTTGAATGTGGTATGATTTTATATTTATTATTAGAATGAAAAAATAAAAATAAAAAAACTAGCTAAAACTACTTACATCTAAGAAGTATAGAAGAAAAATACAACTTTCATTTGACATTTGTCTATAAAAATAACTTTTCAATCTGTATTTTTTTATATTTTTCACTACAGATTTATTTATATGAATATTTTACTTATATAGTATAAAACTAATTATTATACTTGTTATTTGTATCAGTTGTATTCTCAAATGAACATTAATAATACTTGTACTAAATTAGAAAATGTTAGAAATGTAAAGTAAACTTAACCATACAAGAAAAAATATCATTATTGAATGTAACCTGTGGTAAAAAATTGTAAATGAGACAAATATTATCCAAGAAAAATTCAAATTGAGAAAACTCCAGAAGAGTGACGTGTAATCTCATCTTACAACTATCTCTTTGATCCATGCTCAACCTTGAATCCTTCCTTAGAGACACTCATAGTCGTGCAAGCCTACTCAAATCTCTTGTAGAGCTTGAGCTCCTCACCTATGTCGATCATCACAATAAGCATACAGATTCACACACTTGTGGAATAATAGTGCAACTCCTTGCAACATGTTACATAGTTATCCCTTACTCCATAGTTATCCCAACACTTCATGATATCTGTGAAGTGGTTTTGTACTTTGGTTCATTTCCATACATATCTCCATTTATCTCACACACTTTCTTTGTAACCCTTGTAAATTTTGTAGTCTTATGAAATAAACTCACAACACTTGTAACTCTTACAGTCTTGTGCACCTCACATCATAGCGCTCACAACTCCTATAGCCTTAAGCCAAATTTTGCATATAATATTTATAGCCTCTATTATTTTGCACACCACCTAAAAGTATTTATAGCTTATGTAATACCATTCACAAGATTCACAACTTATGCAATGTTGCACACTAATTTGCATTTTTTCTCATCAGTGTGTAGTTCTTCGCAGTCTTGTGACATGTCAAATCTCATTTATTCACATTACAAGAGTTATTTTATATATACAAATGACCTATTAAATCAAATTTTACTTGTCATATTTTCATTTCCATGTGGAATGCCATGTGGCACACTCCATGCATGTGTCATGTAAGTGTATCTCTCAAACATGTGACACAACATTCTTATCTCTCAATTGATTAGGAAATATGAAGTCACTTCATAACTATTCCTCTTACAACCATTTTTATTTTTAACTTCCAAATTATAATCATACATGCATGTGTATGTGTGTGTTATAATTAGCTTATTTAGGCATTTATTCATCCATAGAGCTGATAAATTACATATAACTAGATAATATTTTGTTAGCCATTCTCGTGTATTTAAACACATATGTAGCCTTGTATTATTTCATAATAGTGTAGGAAAATCAACAAAGAAGCATTTTCATTCTAATCATAAGAGCTTGCACTTTCAACTTTACAAAATCATTCTATACAATTGTAGCTTCCCTATTCTAAATATTGAATAGAATTTACATTTATAAACACAAGACTTCCACTTATCTCAAATGTGTTTTGGTAGATTATCCTAGTTAATCTCTCTTGTACATTCTACATAATAAGGTTTCCTTCAAATTGAATCCCAATATATAAATGGCTTTAACTTTTAACTATAATATATTATTTCAATATTTTTTAACCTTCTGATATTTATATAATAAAATTACCTTCAAAATAAATTTAATTTTTTAATTGAGAAGTCCACCCTCTCAAACATTTTGAGAATTAAGTGACCAATAATCCACAAAATCCAATATGTTCTTTTAGGGAATGGAATTTTGGACTTCAAGCATGTATTATTTAGATTTTAATGAACTTGAATACTACCAAGATGATAAAATTCCAATAGGCAAAGCTTATAAAACATTAACTTGTATTGATTCATATTGAATGATTCAAATAATTACAAACCATTCATAAATAAGCCTCAACTCAGAATTGGAGTTGACATACAAAAATTAAAAACTCTAAAAATCATAAAACTTGACCTACTATTTTTAGTAAGTTTCTCATGCAAGTGTAGCTCTAAAAATATACAAAAATAAACTATACGCTAAGATCAACCTACCATGTGAATATCAACTAAATTTCATGTCTGATTACAAAAATACATAATTTATAAAAATTTAAAAAAAAACTAAAGATGATAATAAACTTTAATTTTAGACTCTCAGATGGTCATGTATGGCCTACAAACAATATAAAAAACATCCATAACTAGATAGGCAAATTCATGGAAGCATTAAACTTTTTGATATGGTTCTTTTAGTGTGAATATGGGCTCAAACAAAGCTATGGATCAAAATTTATAGCTTTCAAAAGTTTGGTCTCTTTTTCTACATCATTCTCCTTTGTTCCAAAAAACTTATTTTAGTTTTATACTCCTCAGAGACCAAAAAAAGATCTAGGGTCAATTTTAAGATTGCATTAATATTTGTTTATAACTTACTCACTCTTATTCCTAACAAGGTAGATGTCCTTTGTAATGAAATTACTTCAAGAATTAAGTATAACAGTAGAATTATATCCAAATATGACTGAAATATATCCAAATATATGATAATAGATAAGCCACTTTGAGGGGGCAACCTCCACAAGATTCAATAAGATCATAATTCACAATATGAAGATAAATGATTACCCACTACCTCCTTTATATAGTCTATCTAGGCCATGGTTACTCCATAGGCCAACCTACTAATCAAAAGAAAGCATAGATAAATGTAATATAATGTCAAAGAGGGATAAGTAAGCCATAAGTAAGCTAATACTATCCTCATACATGTGATAGGTTAGGGGTGTAGCATGCCCTTCCCCTTCAAACCAACATTGTCCTCAACGTTGAACAACTCTAGATGTTGCAGAAAATATTCACCTTCCCAAGTTGCATCTTCACTACTTTGGTTTTTCCACTTGATCAAATATTCCCTAATCTCTCTAGTTCTCAACCTCTTAGTACGTGTTTGGAGGATCTTCTCTAGTTCCAAAATGACTCGTCCTTCTTCATCTAGTTCTGGGAGCTCTGTCTGGGCAGAAACTTTCTATCCAATGACCTTCTTCAAACAAGAAACATGAAATATTGGGTGTATGTGAGATGAATGAGGTAACTAGAGCTTGTAAGCCACACTTCCAATTTTTTGTAGAACCTGATAAGGGTCGTAATACTTAGGAGAAAGTTTGTTATCCTTTTTCTATTGCTTCAAGGACATCTACTTGTAAGGCTACAAACGAACAAATACCCAATCACCCACCTCAAAATTTTGCTCACTACGGTGTTGATCTACTTGTTGCTTCATCCTATTTTGTGCCAAGGCCAAATTCTCTCTCAAACTAGCCAAAACCTCTTGTTGATGTTAAATGTGCTCTTCCACATCTCAAACCTTGGTGTGCACCTTTAATGAAGAAGTAATGGAAGGTGGATGGTAGCCATATAGTGATAGAAATGGAGACATTTTAGAAGAGGTATGGAAAGATGTATTATACCACCATTCTACAAGTGGTAGCCATTTAACCCAATGTTCTTGTTTATCTGATACAAAACAATGGAGATACCCCTATAAACATTTGTTAACCACTTCAGTTTGTCCATCAGATTGGGGGTGGTAAGATGAGCTATGAGCTAGTTGAGTACCCAAACAAGAAAATAGTTCAGTCCAGAAATTACTAGTGAAAATAGGATCACGATCACTTACAATTATTTTTGGGGTTCCATGTAATTTGAGAACTGCTTCCATAAAAATAGCCACTACTGTACTTGCTGAAAATGGGTGTGAGAGAGCACAAAATAGGCATATTTTGTAAGCCTATCCACAATGACCAAAATAACATTCTTACCTTCAGAACAAGGTAACCCAGTGATGAAATCCATGGACACCTCCTCCCACCTTTGACTAGGAATTGCTAACGGTTGTAACAAACCTGGGGTCTTAACTGTTTCACCTTTATTCTGTTGGCATATCAAGCATTCTTCCACAAACTTTTGTACATCTCCCTTGAGTCCTTCCCAAAATATTTTTTTCTTAATTCTATGATAAGTTTTCAAGAACCTTGAGTGTCCCCCAATTGGAGATGCATGCAACTCTGCACAAATCTTATGCTTAAGCTCTAAATTTTTGCACAAGTATAACCTACCCTTATACCATAGGACATTACCTTTCCATTCAAATTTGTCACAGGATAAATTACCTTGCTGGAGATTCTGAATCAGAACCTGTGTATCCTTGTCTTGCTCCCATTCTAACATAGCTTCATCCACCCAATTTGCTTGCAATATGGACATTGCACAAAGTAATGCTTCTGTGGATGCATCCCGTCTGGATAGTGCATCTGCTACTACATTATCTTTACCCTTCTTGTAGATGATTTCAAAATCATAACCCAACATTTTGGTTACCCATTTTTGTTGTTCCTCAGATGATAATCTTTGCTCCAAAAAGTATTTGAGACTATCATGATCTATTTTCACCTTAAAGTGTCTACCCATCAGATAAGGCCTCCATTGTTTAACTGCATGAAGAATAGCCATCATTTCTTTCTCATAGATAGGTTTTTATAGATTTTTACCTTTGAATTGATGACTTTCAAATGCAATGGGTCTTCCTTCTTGCATTAGTACTGCCCCCAATCCAGACCCAGAAGCATCACATTCAACAGTGAATGTTTGTGAGAAGTCTGGAGTAGCCAAAACTAGAGTGGTGCACATAGTTACTTTTAGTTTCTCAAATGCTTTAGTGGCATCATCATTCTAATGGAAAGCATCCTTCTTTAGCAATGCAGTGAGTGGGGCTACTATGCTGCCATAACCTTTCACAAATCTTCTATAGTAACCTGTTAGGCTAAGGAACCCTCGAAGGTTTTTGAGAGTTTTTGGCATGGGCCATTCCATTATCACTTTGATCTTCTGGGGATTAACTTTTACCCCTTCATGGAAAACAATGTGACCGAGGTACTCTACCTCCTATACTCCAAAAGCACATTTAGATGGATTCGCATAAAGTTGGTGCTTCTCCAAAACTATCAACACCTGTTTCACATGTTGCATATGTGCTTCCCATGTCTGACTATAAATTAATATGTCATCAAAGAAAAATAGCATAAACTTCCTTAAAAAAGGCTTAAAAATATGTTCATCAAGCTCTAAAAAGTAGATGGTACATTTGTAAGACCAAAGGGCATTACCAAAAACTCATAATGGCCCTCATGTGTTTTAAAATCAATTTTATGAACATCTTCATCCTTGATTCTAATTTGATGGTACCTCAAGCGAAGATCCAATTTTGTGAAATAATTAACACCATGCAACTCATCAATTACTGGAATAAGAAACTTATCTTTGATGGTGTACTTGTTGAGTTCCCTATAATCTAGGCACATCCTCCATGTGTCATCCTTCTTTCACATCATGACCACTGGTGATGAATATACACTTTGGCTATGCTTGATGATCCCTGCCTCCAACATCTCTTGGACCATCTTTTCAATTTCACTCTTTTGTGCATATGGATATCTATATGGTCTGATATTTGGTGGTTGACTACCTAGAATTAGTTGAATGGCATGATCATGTTCTCTTTTTGGTGGTAGTCCTTTTGGCATGGCCCCAAAAATAGATGAGTGGTCTTCAAGAATTATTTGTAGATCAGGATGTGTAGATACCTATGTGGGTTGAACTTCTATGGAGCATAATCATGTAATAATTCTCTCTGTCCCCTTTTTTAGCATCTTGGTCATCTGATGTGAACTAACCAATTATGGAGATTTTGCATGTAATCCATGTAGTTAAATTTACTTACCTTCAGAATGAAAGTGCATGAATAGTTCTTGGAAGTTCATCTCAGTGGTACCTAAGGTTTTGAGCCATTGGACTCCCAAAACAATGTCTGTGTTACCCATGGGAATAGCAAACATAGGAGAATCGAGATTGTACCCACCCATAGTAAGCTTAATACTATGGCATTTGCTTGAATAATTAATCGTACCACCATCTGCAATCATGACCTAAAATTTTGGTGCTGGGTAGATGAAGCAGTTCAATCGAGTGGCCAACTTATGGTTTATAAAGTTATGTGTGCTCCCTGAATCAATCAACACTATCACCTTCTATTTCTTGAGGAAACCCACCACTTTAAGAGTTTGTGGAGTGCTAATACTTGCAAGTGCATGACAAGAGATTGTAGGTTGGGAATCTTTAGGTACCTCCTCTATATCTTCCTCATCATCATTAGAGGCATCATCTGCTTCTTCATCTTCGTTTGGTCCCTCAATGTAGAATAACTTCTTCTTAGCACATATATGTCCTTTACTCCACTTGCTATCACAACCAAAACATAATCCTTTTGCATGCTTCTCTTCAATTTGCTGAGGGGTCAATCTAGTAGGTGGATAAAATGTTGGTGACGATATGCTACGATCTTTGAAGTGAGTGAATGGTTGCTTCTTGTTGGCTATGAATTTTTCCTTAGCTCTACGTGCTAGGATAATAGATTCAAAAATATTAAGTGGATTAAACATGCATACCTCATGTTGAATGTGGTCCTTGAGTCCACCCAAAAATAGGTCATTCAAGTTTGCTTTAGAAATTGTCTCCACACGTAAGGATAGGTTCTGAAAATGATGAATATAATCCTTGACAGAGCTAGTTTGTCATAATTTTTCCAGTTGGCTAAATTAATTCTCTATCACACTATTTCCATAGTGTAATTGTAGCTCCTCTGTAAAAACTGACCAGGTGACATTGAGAGTCATCTTTTTCTTTTGAGCACACAACCATCGATACCAAATGAATTGATCAGGTTCAAGATACAAGGATGCCATGGTAACCTTTTGTCCACTTGGAATCTGATATAGGTCAAAAAAACTCTCCATTTGGTTGAGCCAATTGAGTGGATCTTTTCCATCAAATTTGTGCATAACCACCTTTGGTAATAGGTTCCTCTGTGGCCATGGAGTTGGATTTGAAGTAGACTGGTTAGGAGAACCACCTTGGTGGGTTTGTGAAATAGAGTTAGATTGATGATTTGACTGATTAATGCTCAAAGCCATCATGATATCTCCCAAACTATCTTATATGGATTGCATATTAGATTGTATGACTTGCACCTCACTCTGAATGCCTTGCACACTATAGTCAAGCTGGCTCACTTTGTGATCTATGTCAGAAAACCCTGGTACAAAGGGTCTATTACATCCCCCTTCTGACTCCATCTCATCCTTTTTAGGAGTTTTACAAGAGTTTTAGCACCCTTTCCTTGGCCCCGAGTTTGTGGACCTACCATAAAAGGGTTTTACGATGTTGACCCTTATTGACACCTTTGACCCAACTTTGACCAAGCAATTTTGGAATTATTTCGGCCTAAAATCAAAATATACAAAGAAAAAACCATAGCCAAATTTTTATAAGATTTCCAAAAATGTAAACAACTCAGAAAAATTCTTTGAATTGCGCACTATAGAGCAATTTTATGAAAAACCATAAAATAGCGATAACTTTTGTAAAACAGATCCAAATGAGCTGAAATTTTAATGGAAGCTTAAATTGATTATTTTTCATCTCCAGTAAAAACTTTTTAAATAAATTCACAACCATTTTTTATATATCACAAAATTTAAAAATTTAGTGTTTCACCCACAAGATTGCCCAAATCGCAGCTCTGATACCACTTGTAATGAAATTACTTTAAGAATTAAGTATAACAGCATAATTATATCCAAATATGACTGAAATATATCCAAATATATGATAATAGATAAGCCACTTCGAGGGGGCAACCTCCACAAGCTTCAATAAGAGCATAATTCACAATATGATGATAAATGATTACCCACTACCTCCTATATATAGTCTATCTAGGCCATGGTTACTCCATAGGCTGACATACTAATTAAAAAAAAGCATAGATAAATGTAATATAATGTCAAAGAGGGATAAGTAAGCCATACGTCGGCTAATGCTATCATCATACATGTGATAGGTTAGGGGCGTAGCATCCTTATAATGGTTGAATAATTTGTTAAGATGGAACATTGGGAAGGGTAATGTAAGGCTATGGATATGTTTGATATCATAGTCCTTGATGATTTTTTGATTATGGATAGGGAGGTGAAAAGGTTGGTGTCAATGGATTCTTTATATGAGCTTAAGTCAATATTTCTTAAGTTAGTTAGCATTATGACAAACATGTTGAGGACATTAATGGCTAGTTTGATCTTGACAAGAGCTATTGAGACACTAGCTAAGGTGGACTTGGCTACATTATCAAATCCTATTCTTCCTATCAACCACTGCATGGAGAATAAATTATCTATGTTGGCAGTAGTCATGACAAAGAAATTGGTTCATAGTGTTAGTGGGGCTCCTTCCACAGGTAAGATTTATGTTAAGCTGAAGGATGAGAGGGAGGGTGAAGTAATTATCAATTGATTCAGAAGTAATTACGAGCATATGACCATGATATTGGGTGGTGGTAGTAATTGGTAGCTTTTTTGATAGCTCGATGGTTTTTGTATTTGAATGCTAGTAGTTTCCATTTCACTTTGGTCCTTAGTTATTTTTTTTGTGTTTTATCAACATGTAAAGTGAATTATTTTGGCTTAGGTTGACTGCCTAGGGTTTTTGACTATTTTTCCCTTTGTCTACCCACTTTAGCAAAGTGATGCCGTAGTTTAAACATTGTAAATCTTTTTGCGTCTATATAATATAATGGTGGGAGACCTTATACCCCTATTCATCCATTAAAAATATTTAAATTAAATTAAATTAAATTAAATTAAATTAAATTAAATTGAATTGAATTGAATTGAATTTTTTATTTTAAAATAAAATGCAAAAATAAAATATAATAAAATAAAATAATATAGATAAAAAATTAAAAATTAAATTAAAAAAAGTTAATTTTTTTTTTTAAATCACAAAATACAAGATATGTCTATGTGTTTATCAAATAATAATAAATAACTAAATATAAAATAATAATTGAATAAATCACTGATAAAATGTGGGTGAGTTGGTAAAGTGCCCTAGTTATTTCCAACTGCATCTAGGTTCAAATCTTGTTGGGCATGTGAGACCAGTTGTGGCCATATGTGGTGTATTTTAGGCCTATTATCTGTAGATCTAATAATCATGAGGTTAATTATTTCCATATGTAATGTATCTAAGGCATGTTAACTATTGATATGATAATCTTCTAGAGATCTAGGACATTGTATGCATCCCAGACCTAATGTTTCCAATGTAATTCTTCCTTTTTTCACCTTCACCATCTTCACCATGGAAATCATATAAATTTGATATCTGAAATAATAGAGAGATATCAAATTTTTGTGGTAAACTCACCCCATAAGCATTGTCATTTATTTTCTTAACAATTCTACATGGTCCAATTTTATTGTACTTCAACTTGTTATATGTGTCTTTCATAAATATCTCTTTCCTCAAGTAAACTATCACTAAATTTCCTTATTCAAGTATTTTTGACCTTCTTCTAACATATGTTGTTACTTTATACTTTTCAGTACTTTCCTAGAATTTTCTTCTTCTTGTAATTGTTGTATATGTTTTGCAAATGCTTCTGCACATCACTAACTCATTTTATAATTGGTAATTTACCAAATATAAAACACTCAGAGGATTTCTCCCATAAATAATCTAAATTTTTGATTTTATTATTGATCTATTCACTGAGCTATTATATGCAAACTCAACTTATGGTAAATCCAAGTCCCATTATTTGAGCTTCTCTTTGACTATGTATCTCAATAAATTTCCCAAGCTCCTATTTATAACTTTTGTCTTTCCCTCTTTTTTGGGGTGGTACCTACTACTAAATTAAAGATTATTCCCCATCCTCTTCTATAAATCCATCTAAAAATGACTTACAAATTTCATGTCCCTATATAATGTAATGGTTTTTAGAATACCATGTAATCTCATAATGTCCTTAATAAATACTTCTATAATTCTAGTGGCATAATTGGTTTTCTTACATGCAATAAAATGAACCATCTTAGAAAATTTGTCTATAACAAAAATTGAATCATTACCTCTATGTGAGTTTGGTAATCCCAACATAAAATATATACTCAAATCTATTCATGGTCCTCTTGGAACCAGTAATGGCATATACAACCCTATATTTTATGCATGTCCTTTTATGACCTGATATGTCTTTCACCTTAAAACATATCTTTTCACATCTCTCTTCATCTTTGGCCAAAAATACTTATCCTCCACCAAAGCTATTGTCTTTGTCTTACCGAAATGTCTAGCCAAACTACCATTGTGCAATTTTATTATTACATTGTATCTTAGAGACACAATTAGAATACATAATTATTTTCCTTTGAATAGGTAATCATCATACATAAGATAATAATCATAAATATTACTTGTCTCACCCATTAATGGATTCTTGCATTACTCAACTATCTTACCAAAATTTGGATCAATGTCATATATTTAATTAATAAATTCAAATCCAACTACTTCATTCACCATATTAGTTATCAACTCCACTCACCTTCTCAAAGCATCAATTACATAATTCTATTTTCCTAATTTTTGTTTCAACATAAAATTATAACCCTAAAAGAAAGACACCCACTTTGCATGCCTACCATTTAACTTTTTTTGAGTGTTCACATACTTCAGAGCCTTATGATCAGTAAATAGGATAAACTCCTTAGGCACAATGTAATGCCTCCAATATTTTAATGATTTTACAATGACATAAAATTTAACATCATATGTATATTAATTTGTTCTTGCCTTATTAAATTTCTCACTAAAATATGTTATTGTATTCCCTTATTGACTCAACACAATGCTAATTCCCACAAATGAAGCATCAAAATCAACCTCAAACACTTTCCTAAAATTTGGTAATGCTAAAATGGGCTTCTCTTTAATTTTATTTTTCAACAACTCAAAGCTTTCTATTCCCTTGTTGATCCAAGTTTTTTTCATCTCATGCAATTTTTTATTGGTGCAACAAGACCACTAAATGTCTTAATGGAATTTATATAAAAATTTACTAAATCATGGAAACTTCTTATCTCTGTGATGCTCTTTGGGATGGGCCACTAAATAATTGCATTTAATTTTTCTTCATCCATTCTTACACCATCTACTGAAACTACAAATTCTAAAAATATCAAACTATTCTACATAAAGTTTCACTTCTTTAAATTTTCATATAGCTTCTCTTTTCTTAATAATTCTAATAACATTTTCAAATGTTGTAAGTGTTCATCTTTAGTCTTACTGAATATTAAAATATCATTAAAAAAAACCACCATAAACTTATTGTATTATCATAGCATTATGTTTATCACCCTCATAAATGTGTTGGATGTATTAGATAATCTAAACGGCATCACCATCTACTCATATAAAACATCTCTAATCTTGAATGTTATTTTCTATTCATCTCATTCATGAATCCAAATATGATAGTATCCACTTCTTAGGTAAATATTTGTAAAATATTTTACTCCTGTAAGAATATCCATCATATCATCTAAATGAGGTATATGAAACATGTACTTGATTGTAATTTTATTGATTTCTCTACTATCACACACATTCTCCATCCTCCATCCTCCATCTTTCATTGGATTTAGAAACATGGGTGTTGTACATGGACTTATGATCTGCCTTACTACACCCTTCCTCACCAATTTATTAACCTATTTATCTAAGTTTGTATGTTTTATTGGACTCATCCTCGAAGTTGCTTGATTGGGTAGAGATGATCTTAGAGTCAAATCAATATGATGTTGAATATCTCTTATTGGTCATAAGAAATCTATTAACTCATTTGGTATAATATCCATATATTCTTTCAACACTAATGTTGCTTATACTAGTATCCATACCACTTTTGTGTCTTCTTTCTTCACTACTAATGCATAAAAACAACCTATCATCTTCATATCCTTAATATATTTTTTTGCATTCAATATGATTTCATCCTACCCATCTTCTTTAAGAGGCAAAAAAATTACCTTCATACCACCTTTCTAAAAACTATATATGCTCTTTGATCCATCATGAATTAATTTTCTATCAAATTACCATGGCCTTCCCAATAACACATGACATGCATCCATTAGCATTACATCACACCATATTGCATCCTTGTAAGTTTCACCTATAGAAAACTTGATTAAGCACATTTTATCTTTTGTAACTTTATTCTCTTTATTAAACCATAAAATATGATAATGATTAGGATGCTTTTCACACTACAAACCTATTTTCTCAATCATGTCCTTAGAAACCATATTTTCACAACTACTATCATCTAGAATTACTTGGCATATCTTACCTCCTAAAGTAAACCTTGTTTAAAATATATTTATTTTTAGTCATGTACCACAAAATTATTTATTTTACACATGTTATTTCATTAAATAAATCATTATTATTATCATCGTGATATTTTCTCCAATATATGATGTTGCAAATTTAGTATTTTTCTCTTTTATTTTAACTTCAACTAAATTCAATCTTGGGTGATCCTCTTGCCTCCTTTCTTGATCTTGGTGTGTAGACACTCAAATGATCTATGGCCATATTCTTCACATCCATAACAAACATAATACCTGCATTGATTTGTAAACCATCCTCTACCACCACAATAGCTTCGTCCTCTCTGAAATAATCTTCCTCTTAGCTAGTATTGAAAGCTTTGTCTATTATCTTCTTATCTTTCTACACCATGTAATGATTCTCCTTTAATGGTATTTAACCAACCTATATTTGTATTAAATCCACCTCATCCTCTTATTATATGGGATTTTACTCTTCTTGTCCTAGTAGATGTTCTTCTGAAATTTTGCTAATTTTGGTTTTCTTATACCTTTAAAGATAATTGATAAGCTTCTTCCATGAAAAGTATTGTATGCATGCTTAGTTCATATTGAATAGAAAAATTTAAACCATTTACATACCTCAAGGCCATTTGTTATTTTTTTTCATCATGATCCACTCATATGGAAATCTTGTAAAACTCATATGTATACTCTTGTATACTATGATCTTTCTGCCCTAAATTTTAGAATCTTTAGTATAAGGTTTGTGTATAATCAATAGGAAGAAATTTATCCCTTAGATTCTTCTCCATATTTTTCCATAAGTTGACATGATCTTTACCATTTCTATGTCTTTATTTCTACTGGTGATCCCACCAAATAATCACATGAACCTTCAATTTCATGCATGTAAACTTTATCTTCTTGTCTTACCTCATAGTTCTTCATTCAAGAAAAAATTTCATGTTGTTCATCCAATCTATCAACTCCTATGATTTTAAAATTCCTCTATAATTTGAAATATCAACCTTGATTCTTTCATTTATTCTTTCTAAATATCTAACCATCCTCTCTTCCATTAATGGTGGTAGTTCTTGTTACTCCTTCACATGCATAATTTCTTCTTCATGATCTATGTCATCCTCAACATCATCCTCTACTCTCCTTTATCTTTGATGCGTAATGATCTCGATTAATTATTCTACTTACCTTTATAGCTCTTGTATAGTCTAATTCATCTGAGTGATTCCTCTTTATCCTATCACCATCTCTTACTCCTCTAAGATTTGAACATGCTATGATACCAAATAATGAACTTGAATACTATAAAGATAATAAATTGATTGAGAGGACATGTTTATTTATTAAATTTATTGATCCAGATTTTTAATGATGGTTAATCATTTCCTAGTTTTACTTCACATAATATTTACTTGAGGCTTAATTTATTAGAGTGGTGATTGGGCATTTTTGGTGGTCTTGTCACATACCATGCATGAGTTTTGATGCCATTCACATATGGGTAAATGAGGTAGAGATGTTTAATCTGACTACAAATTTCATAGATTTTGCTAAGTATTTTGTGAGATTGAGAGTTGAGTGTCTTGTTATTATGTCCTCACTATTTATTTTCCTCTTCAAATATGTGGCCCACTCTAATTTTTATGTAATTTTTCTGGGAAGGTTTTGTATGCAATATAAATTTTTCTAATTCTAGACTCCCTAGAGACTGAAATGAGATCTAGGGTCAGTTTTAAGATTATGTCAATGTTTTTTTATAACTTACTCACTCTTCTTCCTAACAAGGTGGAGGCCCTTCTAGTGGTTGAATAATTTGTTAATATAGAACATAGGGAAGGGTTATGTAAGGCTATAGAGATGTTGGATATCACCGTCCTTGATGATTTATTGATTATGGGTAGGGAAGTGAGAGGGTTGATATCAATGTATTATTTTCGTGAGCTTGAGTTGAGGTTTCTTAACGTAGTTGGCATCATATCAAACACGTTGAGGCAATTAGTGGCTAGCTCGAGCTTGGCAAAGAGCTATCAAGACACTAGATAAGGTGGACTTAACTAAATTAGTAAAGCCTATTCTTCCTACCGCCCATCCCATAAATAAAAATGTATCTAAGTTGGTAGCAGTTATGATAAATACATTGGTTTGTAGTGCTACTGGGTTCCCTCTATAATTAAGATTGTTATCAAGCTAAAGGATGAGAGAGAGGGTGAAGAAATTATCAATTGATTAAGAAGTAGTCATGACAATATGACTATGATACTCTATGGTGGTATTAATTGGTAGCTTTTTTGCTAGCTCAGTGGTTTTTGGAATTGAATGCTAGTAGATTCCCTTTCATTTTAGTCCATAGCTATGTTTTTTGTATTTTATCAATATGTAAAGCAATTTTTTTTAATTAGGTTGATTTCCTAAGGGTTGTGACTATTTTTCCCTTTGTCTACCCTCTTTAGTAATGGGATGACACAATTTAAACTTTGTAAATCTTTTTGCATCTATATAATATAAGGGTGGGGGACCTTACATCCATATTCATAAATTAAAAATATTTACATTAAAGTAAATTAAATTGATTTTTTAATTTTAAATTAGAATTAAAAAATTAAATAAAATTTAAAATTAATTAGTATAAAATATTAAAATTTATAGTAAAAATTAAATATTAATAAAATAAATTAAAAAAATAAAAATAAGAAAAAGAAACAAAAATAATATAAAATAAATTCACAAAATAAAATATGTATATGTGTGTTTATAAAATAGTAATAAATAAATAAATATAAAATAATAATAATTTAACATATCACTGATAAGATGTGGGTGAGTTGGTAATGTGGCTTGGTTTTCTCCAATTGTATCTAGGTTCAAATATCATTGGGCATGTGAGACTAGTTATGACCATGTGTGGCGTATTTTAATCTTGTTTTCTATAGATCTACTAATCATGAGGCTAGTTATGGCCATATGTAATGTATCTTAGGCATATTGACTATTGATATGATAATATTCTAGAGATCTGGGACATTGTATACGTCCCAAACTAGTTAGTAGCTCTGGTCACAAAATGATGATCAATCTAAAATAATGAAAATTAAAAAAAAAATCAAATAATAATAAAAAGGAAAAAGGAAAAATAAAATAAGAAAATAAAATGGAGAATGAAAATTAAAACTTAGGGCAGGTATATGAAAGATTGAAATAGAGGGAGTAAGAGAAAATACGGGAAAAAGGAATAGGCTAACACCAAGAATTAGGATGGGCCAAGCTTATAGATTAGGGGTTACCAAGAATGACTCAATTTGAAGCCATCATCTTTTTTAAGGTTATGGGGGCATTTTTAAATTTCAATCACTTCTCTAATTCTTCTATCTTTTGGACAACTTTCCAAGGCTAATAGTTTGGCATCATCCAAAATCATGGTGTGTTTTGTTTTTGATTCATGCTCTACCAATGTTGATATATTAATATTTATTCATTTTAAGTCTTGAGGATTTTACTTGAACCCTTTTTCAAAAGATCTACTAGTTGAATATTGTGCGAGCATTATATCTTGTAAATCCATTTTTAAAGCCTAAGTTATCATGTATCCTTCACACTTATTAAATAATTACTAATTATTTTAACATGTTTTAAGTATGTTTTGATTCAATTTATTCAAAACATCTTGCTAATTTCTCTGATATATCTTCAAGATCAATATTTATTTGGATGTATTTAGAGAATCCATCTATAAATGACAACATCTCATAACCTGTTGTAGAGTCTAAAATCATATCAATATTTGGTAGTGGTAAGTCATCTTTATCACAAGCTTTGTTAAGTCATAGTAATTTATTTGAAAAATGTTTCTCAAAAAAATTGAGTAATTTTTTTTTTAATAAACACTTCAGCTCACATTCCTTGAACTATCATTAGGATGAGAGAATGAAATAGATTAGATTTCACACTTACATTCTTATTAAAATATGTTGTCAAATAAGTTTTTTGATGTCATGTAGATGAGAAAAAGAATATAAAAGAGTTAGATTAATTAAAAACCTATTGGGAGGAAAGGGGAGCTAAAAATTGGTTTAATTTTAATATTATAGTAAGTAAAACTAGAAGCAACTACCATTAAAGTCTAATAAAACCCCAAATAAAAAATAAAAAGAGATTAAAACAACTTATTATAAATAATTGTTTACAACTTCTTTCTTCCTTTTCCAATTAGTTATTTATAATAAATTATTTTAGTCTCTCTTTATTTTATATTTGGGTTTTTACTAGACTTTAAGGGTAGTTTCTTCTAGGTTTACTTATTGTAATATTAAAATTATATCAAATTTTAGATCCATTTTCCTCTCAATAGGTTTTTAAATAATCTATGTCTTTTGTATTCTTTCCCCCATCTACCCAACATCAATGCACTTATCTAACAACATCTTTTAATAGGAACTTAAATTTACAATATAATTCATTTCATTCTCTCATCATGATGATGGTTCATGGAGTGTGAGCCAAAATGTTGATAAAAAAATTACATATTTTTTTCAGAAACATTTTTCAAATACATTATGGACTATGGAAATACCATCTATTTAATCAAATTAATTTGTAAAAACACAATTTTTTCCATTAGGATTTGTAATTGGACTATATAAGAAGCTCACTAGGGATAATCGATGAATCAAATAAACCTTGCATCTTGTAACTTATGAATTTCATATTTAACCAACAAAGCTATTTTTGGATGTAATTTATGAATTTTGTTTAACTAGATTTACATCTAGGTACAATATAATTTTATGTAGTGCACATGTAGAGTCAATTCCTTGTATACCTAAATAAGCCCAAGTAAATACATCTGGTTCCAAAATACTCAAGATTTTTTTTTTTATGATGAATCCTATTATTATGATAAAAAGAACATGGAACCTCATATGCCCCCAAGTATTCTACTGGAGACTCATTACTTTAAAATTCATGTAATGTCCAAATTCCTTACAAAATTATATCATCAATGGGATATGGTCACATTAACCGTAGTATGGATATATGATGAAATTTATGTGTAAGCTATGGATTTTATTTGGATAAATGTGTATAAATAATTGTATTTTTAAATTTATTTTTGTTATTAGGTGTGGAGCCTTTTGTGTATCTAAGATATTATATTCCTTTATGAGTAGATGTGGTAATGGGATGGATAATAACTTGTGCATATTTGTATAATTCTTGTCTTGTGTATCCCATACTTTTTATATATCTGAGGCCAAAACCATATCGATTCAAATATTTTGGTGGTGGTGATAGAGTAATAGATACTAGTGTTGGTATATCATTGTGCAAAATAGGATTGCCAAATTCATGTCAAGATGGTTTCATATGAGGTATGTAGTGATCTACGAGTTGAGTCAAGAAATAATGCTTAAACGATTTTTTATCCAAAAGACACACACACACACACACACACACACACACACACACACACACACACACACACACACACACACACACATCCTTGATAGATTATTATGAGGTATGTATCCAAATTTAATGGTACTACATTTATCTCATGAATCCACAGTCTCCTTGATAGAATATTGTAGTTGAGTTCATTAGGCATGACTTGGCAAACTATAGCTATTGTTTTAGGTCCCATAGTTATATGTAATGTATTTTGTCCTAATACCTTCTCTGAAATATTTCAAATCCTTGAATATTCATATTTTAACAAGAAATCTTATTTACCTCTATAACAAGTGGATTTAGATAAAAATATTAAACATATTTAATCTTGACCCAATATCCACCAAGACTTGTTTGATTGACTTATTTTAAACTTGTATGTGGATATATACAATGGGATATGTTGATATATAATATGGTTGGGAAGTAATCCCTCTTTTTCAAAAGATATTTTTTCCACCTTCCAAGTATTTTGTTAATGATATAAGTGACATAAATTAGCTCTGCATCACTTGGTAAAATTGCATCACATAATGTTGTATAAAGAATATATTTGTAAGAAAACATATTTTAGAGAAATCCAACATACAAAATTTAGTATGTGTATTTTTCAATTGATCAATGATGCAATACACATTCGACTGATTTGTTTGCTTCATGGGAGGTGGAGGGGTTTGATGAGGAACATTGTGATGTCTTTTATTTTTTACTATAGGATGGGTGATCTCCCCTTTATGTTGTAACAACATGGACCTCGATATCCAATATAATATTATGGAAAATATAGGAGTGAGACAGTAGTTGTTAGTATTCTAAAATCTAAGGGGAGAAACATAATGAGTCATGCATGGAAGTATAGTAATTATTGGTTTTAATTTAAATTGACTATTTAAACATTGTGAATTATAAATAAAAACTAAATATTTTATACAAATAATTTTATACCTACAATTGTACATAAATTTGATCCATGTAATTACATAATTGTTACATATTTTACATAGTAAAGGAAAACAACATATAATGATTACAATTATAGATTGACTCACAAAATAAAAATAATGCAGATTCGGTATAGCTATTGTTGAGTTATGGAGCTAAAAGCTTCACTAAATAAGCAAATGTTAAGTTGCTGGAGTTACACAGTCACCGACAACGGTCAGGAGTCAACCAAAGGCTGCCAACGTCAGTTATGGATCAGCCGACGTTGGTCATATGCAGACAGACAGGGACCGATGTCGGTCACCTATGAGTTCAAAAGTCTATTTTCATGGCAAAATAGATTGTTTGCATGGAAAGATTAACTGTTAGTATTGAGTCCACGTTTCTATTTTTGGTAGGACAGATTTGAACCTTTGATTAAGAGGTATATCTAACGATGGAGAATGCATGCTCATGAATCCTAGTATTATATAATAGGGTTAGATCTTCATAGCTTGTGTAGAAGACAATACAAGAATTAAATTAGTTGTAATTGAGAGAGAAAACTCTTGAGGGAAAGAGATCTGTATATCTGAGAGGTGTGAGAAGAAAGTGTGATTTCTTCATTGTATTTCCTTTTGGAAGAGTTTAATACAAGTTTTTGGGTTGTTTTTTGTATCTCTTATTCTTTGATGATTCTAATTTCTAGTTACTTATTAATTTTGGTTTAATTTCGTGTTTAGTTACTTACACAAAAGTAATCAATTGTCTTGTAAGATCCTAACAAGTGGTATCAGAGCATAGGTTCACTAACAAGCGGTAGAGCAAGGTTAGTGTTTGTTGATTATAGGTCACTCACAAGGGTTTCTATTTGAGTGGGAGTAAAGAAATGGCAGAAGAAAGTAAACTAAGAATGAAGAAGTTTAATGGCAAGAATTATCAATTATGGAGGATGCAAATAGAAGATTATCTGTATCAAAAAGATCTATACTTATCATTGGGTGGGGTTTCAAGCAAGCCCACAGATATGCAAGATGAAGAATGGAATGTTCTTGATAGAAAGGCTCTTGGATCTATAAGGTTGAGCCTGACATTTTTTGTGATTTCTAACTTATCACAGGCAAAGACAATGGTAGAGTTAATGGATACTCTAGAAAATTTATATGAAAAACTCTCAGTTTTAAATAAGGTATATCTTATGAAGCAATTATTTAATTTGTAAATGCAAGAAGGTGGATCTATATCTACTCATCTAAATGATTTCCATGTAATAGTAAATCAGTTAAATTCAGTCAAAATAGTTTTTGATGATGAAATTAAGGCCCTCTTAATCTTATGCTCTTTACCTAAAAGTTGGCATAGTTTGGTAATGGCAGTTAGTAATACCGCATCTACTTCAAATATCTTGAAAGTTGATGATGTTGTTAGTGTAATCATGAATGAAGAAATTCACAGGAAAAACATAGAGGAAACATCAGGTAATGCTTTAAGTGTTGAAAGCAGGGGAAGGCAAAAAGAGAAGGGCAAGCAAGGGAGATAAAGGTCAAAGTCAAAGATGAGAGGTAGATCCAAATCTAGAAATGGCAGAAATATAATCTACTGGAATTATGGAAAGAAAGGGCATGCAAAGAAAGATTGTTGGTTGAAAGATAAAGAAGAAAATCAGCATGAAGGTAATAAGGAAGCAAATGTTGCAGGTATTGTTGCACAAGATGCTCTTATATTTTATTTGAATAATAAAATAGAATCTTGGGTTTTAGATTCTGGTGCCTCTTTCCATGCAACCCCAAATAGAGAATATTTCAATGATTATGTCCATGGAGATTTTGGAATAGTCTATTTAGGGGATGATGAGCCTTGTAAAATTGTTGGCAAAGGAAAAGTGCAGCTGAAATTGCAGAATGGCAACACGTGGGTGTTGAAGGATGTCATGCATGTACCCACCCTGAAGAGAAATATGATTTGTGTAGGAAAGTTGGGGGATGAGGGTTGCACAGTAACTCTCACAGCTGAATCTTGAAAAGTTTCCAAGGATGCACTTGTATTAGCCAGAGGTAAGAGAGTATGTACTCTCTATTTATGTAATTATATTACTGATTCTTCTTCTTCTGTATTATCTACTTTAGATGTAGATGCAAAGTTGTGGCACGGTAGGCTTGGCCACATGAGTGAGAAGGAAATGACTGTTCTTAAGTCAAAAGGTAAGCTTTTAGATTTGAAAAGCATAGATCTAGATTTTTGTGAGCATTATATTTTTGGGAAACAGAAGAGAGTGAGATTTCTCAAAATTGGGTCAACAAAGAAGAAGCACAAGTTGGAGCTTGTTCACACAGACGTGTGGGGACTAGCTTAGGTAGCTTCTATTGGAGGATCACAGTATTATGTTTCTTTCATTGATGATGTTATAAGAAAGGTATGGGTTTATTGAATAAAGAAGAAATCTGATGTTTTTGACATATTTAAGAATTAGAAAGCTTTGGTTGAGAATAAAACAAGTTTGAAATTGAAGTGCCTTAGATCTGACAATGGTGGTAAGTACTGCAGCAATAAATTCAATGGTTACTATTCTATGAGTGGAATACGCAGGGAAAAGACGGTTCTAAGGACACCTTAGCAAAATGGAGTTGCTGAAAGGATGAATAGAATAATAATAGAGCGTGCATGGAGTATGAGGTTGCATGCTGGTTTGCTCTTACAGTTTTGGGTAGAAGTTGTAGACACTACAGTCTACCTGATTAATAGAGAACCTTCTACTACTCTAGATGGTGGAATTCTAGAAGAGGCTTGGACAGGTAAAAAGGTAGATCTTTTATTTCTCAGAGTTTTTGGTTCTGAAGCTTTTGTGCATATTGATAAAGAAAATAGAAAGAAGCTGGATGCTAAATCTATGCGATGCACTTTCATTGGTTATGGCTCTAGAGATTTTGGATTCCAGTTGTGGAATTTAGGTACTAACAAAATTATTAAAAGCCGTGATGTTGTTTTCAATGAGAAGGTGATGTACAGTGATCAGCTCAAGAAGCTAAATAATACTGAGCAGGGCAATGTTGATTTGGATGAGGTGATGATCCAAAATGAGCTCGCGGATAAAAATAATCACACACAAGAAAACACAGACACCGACATCAGTCAGGTAAGAACCGACATCGGTCATACAAGAACCGATGTCGGTCAGTCTATAACCAACATCAGTCATACAGGAACTGATGTCAGTCATGTGGAATCGATGTCAGTCATACAAGAACTGACATCGGACATGTAGAACTAATGTCAGTCAGGTACAAACTAAGAGATGACCGAGATCGATCACTGACAGAGAATTTAGGTGGACAGCAAGTTGTGTATGAGTCTCAAACGCCCATGAGGAAGTCAGAAAGGGTAAGTAAACCTCCAATTCATTATTCCCCTTTGTTGTACTACTTATTGCTCACTAATGGTGGAGAACCAAAAAGTTTTGATGAGGCAATATAGGTAGAATCCAAGAAACAGTGGGAGCGTGGCATGAATGAAGAAATTGATTCCTTGGAAGAGAACCAAACGTGGGATTTGGTTGAGTTGCCAGTCGAAAAGAAAGCACTGAAAAATAGATGGATTTACAGATTAAAGGAAGGTGAGAATGGACAAATGAGACATAAGGCCAGGTTGATAGTAAAGAGATTTACACAAAAACCAGGCATTCACTTTGGTGAAATTTTTCTTCTGTAGTAAAGATGACTTCTATTCGGACTGTATTGTCTTTAGTTGCTATTGAAGATTTGCATCTTGAGTAGCTTGATGTTAAGATAGCATTTCTTCATGGAGATTTGGATGAAGAGATATATATGGATCAGCCGAAAGAATTTGAGGTCAAAGGTAAGGAGAAACTTGTGTGCAGGTTGAAGAAAAGCTTGTATGGTCTTAAGCAAGCTCCAAGACAATGGTATTTGAGGTTTGACAGGTTTATGACTGAGCATGGATTTAGCAGATGTCAATCTGACCATTGTGTTTATTTTAAGAGATTGGATAATGGTAGATATATTATCATGTTGCTGTATGTAGATGATATACTTTTTGCAAGTTCACACATGCAAGATATTACTGAGCTTAAGGTAAAATTAGCTCACACATTTGCCATGAAGGATTTGGGAGTAGCAAATAAAATCCTTGGCATGAGTATTAAGAGAGATAGGAAAAATCACAGTTTGATTTTGTCTCAAGAGGATTATGTGAACAAGGTGTTGGAAATGTTCAATATGCATGATGCAAAACCGGTAAGCACACATATGGCTAGACACTTCAAGTTGAGCAAAGAATAGTGTCCTAAATCACATGATGAGGTTGAGTACATGAGTAAAGTTCCATATGCTTCAGCAGTTGGGAGCTTGATGTATGCAATGGTATGTACTAGACCTGATTTTGCCCAAGCAGTGGGAGTTGTCAGTAAGTTTATGGCCAATCCAGGGAAGGAACACTGGAAAGCAGTTCAGTGGATTCTCAGATATCTAAGAAGGACCAGTAGTAGGCATTTATGCTATGGAGGATCAAACACTTCTCTACATGGGTATGTAGATTCGGATATGGCAGGTGACTTGGATGGCAGGAAAAGCATCACAGGATATGTGTTCACTGTTGGTGAAATGGCGGTTAGCTAGATTTCAAAGTTGCAGAAGGTTGTTGCCTTGTCTACTACAGAGGCAGAATACATTGCAGTCACAGAGGCTAGCAAAGAAATGATTTGGATGACTCGGTTCATGGAAGAGTTAGGAAAGGAGAAAGAGAGTTGCAGATTGTACTGTGATAGTCAAAGTGCAATTCATTTGGCAAAGAATCCAGCCTTTCATTCAAGAACCAAACATATACAGCTTAGGTACCACTTCATTAGACAGGTATTGGAGGATGGTGAGTTGAAGCTAGAAAAGATCCATACACATAAGAACCCTGCTGATATGTTAACAAAGCCGATAACAAAGGAGAAGTTGAATCTTCATTCAACTTTTGTTGGTCTTCAAGATTGAGCTTGAAAATGGAGAAGCTAGAAGATGTTGCTGTACAGGTACAGGTGCAGCTGTTTATCTCCAAGTGGGAGATTGTTGAGTTGTGGAGCTAAAAGCTTCACTAAATAAGCAAATGCTAAGTTGCTGGAGTTACACAGTCACCGACAACGGTCAGGGGTCGACCAGAGGCTGTCGACGTCGGTTATGGATCGGCCGACATCGGTCATATGCAGACAGACAGGGATCGACGTCGATCATCTGTGCGTTTAGAAGTCTATTTTCATGGCAGAACAGATTGTTTGCATGAAAAGATTAACTGTTAGTATTGAGTTCGTGTTTCTATTTTTGGCACGACAGATTTGAACCTTTGATTAAAAGGTATATCTAACAGTGGAGAATGCATGCTCATGAATCCTAGTATTATATAATAGGGTTAGATCTTCATAGCTTGTGTAGAAGACAATTCAAGGATTGAATTGGTTGTAATTGAGAGAGAAAACTCTTGAGGGAAAGAGATCTATACATCTGAGAGGTGTGAGAAGAAAGTGTGATTTCTTCATTGTATTTCCTTTTGGAAGAGTTTAATATAAGTTTTTGGGTTGTTTCTTGTATCTCTTATTCTTTGCTGATTCTGATTTCTAGTTAGTTATTACTTCTGATTTAATTTCGTGTTTAGTTGCTAACACAAAAGTAATCAATTGTCTTGTAAGATCCTAACAGCTATGTGCATTTTTTAATATTTGAGAAACTTAGAAATTAGGTCTAAAAATAAAACCCTGAGATAAAAATATGAAACTAAAAAATGAGAAATAAAACCATAAAGAGAAGCTATGGTTTAGAAAATTTCAAACAATATACAAATTAACCAATATATTTTACCTTATTTTGTATTAATACTAACCTTAAAAAGATATTAACTATATGCATTAATTCACATTATAATGTATAACAATGAAACATATATATAAATATAACACGCTGAATTGATTTGACAATTTCACTTGCTAAATATGGATGGGAAGTAATAAAGAAGATAATATACTTAGCACTATCCTATTATGTGCAGGACTAAGAATAAATGTAGGTGGTAGGGAAGACAAGAAAATATAATGTGAATTACTCAAATTAGGAGTTGGAGTTCTACACTTCTTGGGACAGTGTCATAAGATTGAGGGGGTTGTCATCGGTTAATATATTCCAAATCTGAATGTCTATGTAACTCTTGCTATTTTATTCTAGTACAGGCCGATGTGAATGCTTCTAGTATTTCTGAATGTGTAATTTTGAAATCTATGTGCGTGATACCTAAAAATTTGCCTCCTTCACTTTGAAAAAATATATATACATGTCTAGAATATATAAAGATTAAAGAATAATTCTGTACCTATTTGATGGTCGTAAGTTTTATTTATACCACGTCAGTAAAACTTTATCACTGTTGCCCTTACTTTACAATATATTTTACCAGAAATAAACGTCACGACGACTTTATCCATGTGTTTGCCTGTCCCCATTATATTCTCTTTATTTTTTTATTTCCCATGGGGTCCACAATATTCTTATTTTTTTCCAGATTTGCAAGGAAAGAAAAGTAAAATGGCTTTCAGATGAAGTAGTTTTCGTTATATATACTAGTGTTCTGAGCAGTTTTACACTCACATTGCAGCCAAGGTTTTGAAGTTTTAGTTGCATTCAGCTACTCTATTTTCTCTGAGTTCTGTGTGCACTCAAATAGAAACTACCTACAGTTGTCAAATAGTTCGAAACTTAAATATGGAATCTCTGCTTGCAGAAGCTGTTGTTGGAAAGGTATGCGAGATGGTTGTTCAACAAGTGGCTAACGAGGTAGCCGTTTTGTTGAACTTCGAAGAAGATTTTGAATGGTTGAAGAATAGAATTATGCAAATTAATTATTTTTTGGATGAAGCTGTTGAAGATCACACTAGAAAAAAAGAGTCTGTTAAAAACTGGCTGCAGAGCGTTCGGGACATTGCCTGGGAAGCAGAGGACATACTGGAAGAGTGTGCTGTGGAGTCTATGTATGGTATCATTACTCAGTCATGGGCTTTGAGTTTTAATCAATGGATACTTCGCCACAAAATGGGGCGAAGAATTTAAAAAATCAGAGCAAGAATGAACCTTGTTATTGAAGAGGGAAAGCGGCTGATTAGCATAGAGTTACCCAATGCTGTGGTGTCTGGAAATGAATCAGCTACAACGAGTACATCGGCACAAGTGAAAAAATCAAGTCTCCTGCCCGGAGATTCGCACCCAGTGGGAATAGAGGCCAAGGTCCACCATATGGTGGGCTTATTAGAGAAACCACAAGTTCAAGTTATAGCCGTCATTGGAATGGGCGGCTTGGGCAAGACTTATCTTCTCCAACATGTCTACGACACCACAAAATCAAGGTTTGAAATTTGTATTTGGCTTTCTATTTCTCAGATCTATTGTGTTAAAGATTTGCAACGTGACATAGCCTCCCACATAGATTTGCGGAAGGAAATTGTGGATAGTGACGTAACTGAAGTGAGAGCATCTGAATTGATTCATGACCATCTAAAAGGAAAAAGATGTCTTATTGTGCTGGATGATGTGTGGACAGTGTCTAGAGAGGATAGTCTGATTCAAAGACTTGGTGTACCAGCTCATAATGATTGTAAAGTTGTGGTTTCCACAAGAAATAGGGAGGTTGTTGAAAATACTAATGCTGAGATTTATGAGATGGAAAATTTGTCAGATGAAGACAGTTGGAAGCTGTTTTGTTTTCATGGTTTTCGAGACTGTAAGGGAAACAAGCCGCCACAGCATCTTGAGCAGGTGGCTCGGGAGATTGTAGAGCAATGTAAAAATTTGCCCCTTGCTATCAAAACTATAGCTGCGTCTCTCGCATCCTGTACAGTCCGCAGCAAATGGGATTCGAAGCTCCGTCAGCTGAAACAGGTAGGTACCGGCAATGACCCTATCATGGATAGACTGAAATTGAGTTATGACTCCTTGCCTGCACGTCTTAAACAGTGTTTTGCTTATCTATCTTTCTTTCCTGAGGATAAGAAAATAGAATGTGAGTATCTGTTAAACCTCTGGATAGGAGAAGGATTCATCCCTGCAGGAGAGGAACAGTGGGATATGGCAGGGGATTGTTTAGATAAACTTGCCAAACTGTGCCTGGTTGAAATGTCGGAAGAATATGTAGATTTTAGACTAGAGAAATATTGTAAAGTGCATGATCTGTTGCTAGATTTGGCAATAAATATATCAAAAGAAAATAAATGTGCATTTGCTGCTGAAGCGGCCTTCACCAAGTTTCCGTCATTGGATAGAAGGGGTGCCTGGTGTCGAATTTTATTGGCCAAGAAAAATATAGAGGACCATACCATCTCACAGAGCCGTCCTGTTTCTCCCAGACTTCTCCGCACACTCTCATTGTGTGAGAATTACAACATTAGAATCATTCCGGCAAACTTCTTTACCAGTATGACAGTGCTGCGCGTTCTTGATTTGAGCGGGACGCTGATCTCTACATTGCCTAAATGTGTTGGAAAGATGAAACTTCTTAAGGTGCTAAATTTGAGGGAAACATGGATTGAGGAGGTACCAAAGTGTGTGAGGCATCTTAAGAGTCTCTGCTTTCTTAATTTACGATGGAGAGTGAGGGAGTTACCTGCATGGATTAGTGAGCTTAAATGTCTTCAGCATTTAGAAGGGAATTTTGTTCGTGTGCCAAAGGGAATATCAAATCTGGTCTCTTTGCGAACACTACGATTGGATCATTTGAGGCACTCGATTGGAGAGGATGTGTTCTTAAGGTTAGAGAATGTTGCAAATATGACTCAGCTCCAGGAACTATGCTTAAATGTTAAACATGATGTGGAATTGAAAAGGATAGAAGAAGGGATCCTTGCGCAGTTGGTGAAGATGCGTCGTCTGTCAATCTGGAATTGCACTAGCGAGGATCTTCCGAACTTGCCGGACAAAATGACAGCAATGAAAGATCTTGAAAAAGTTGAACTATGGAGTTTTGCAGTGCCAAGTTGGATATGTTGTATGACAAATCTCAGGGAACTCATCTTATGGGGTTGTGATTGTAGTAATTATCCTGAGTTACAAACATTGCCCAATCTAGTGAATTTGTACTTGGAAGGGAATTGGAGTTGCAAAGAATTGCCAAAGGAGTTTGGAAAGTCGGGAGGGTTTCCACAGCTGCGCTTCTTGAGAATTGACGCTTTCGACCAATTGGAGAAGTTCCCGGAATTGGAGGATGGAGCGATGGCATGCCTTGAGGAGTTCCGTCTATGGAGATGTAGGAGTGTGAAGAAGGTTGGAGAGGGGTTGGAGCGGTTGAAAAGACTGAAGGAGTTCGATTACAGGGACACTGGGACAGATGAATTGCGGGAGAGGTTAAAGGAAGGTGGGGATTATTGGACAAAAATCAAAGCAAACAATCCGCAGGTGACTACTACTACTTGTAATTAATTTGTATAACTTTATAGCTTCTAATTTATTTATTTGTCTTACCTTCCTTGTAAAGAAATATAATTTATATGTCCCCGTTTACTTGTAAAAAAAATATTTTCATAACGGTGCACTCATTTTTGGTTTTGTAAAGGGCGGGTTGCAATATTTTTTTGTGGCCAAGTGATATATTGATTTAATATAGCCAACTATTAGTTTGATTTAAAAATTTCTACTAATTAATTTCATAATGATTTATAATTTAATATTTCCTTCCCGATAATTCTATAAAGGGAGTTAAACAGCTGGTTTTTTAGTGTGTCAATATCAGTAATTTTGGTTAAGTAGCTTTAGAGTGGTCAAATTTGTAACGGGCATTTTAAGCTTGCATTTATAAGTAATACATTCATAAAGGTGGGTAAGAGTATTTTAAAGCTTGCATTTATAAGTAATACGTTCCTAAAGGTCGATAAGAGTATTTTTAAGTTATACATTTTTAATAAATTATTATTTAGAAAAAAATGAAATTGAATTTCTTTTTTATATTAAGAGACTCTCAACAATTTATTAATATATATTTTTTCTTATTTTAAATAATATATATGAATTATAGTTAAGATAAAAGTTTGGATAATATTTTACATTCTATTTTATATATAATTTTACTTATTCATAGATACGCACTCAAATATATTGTAATAGGTATGCACTTAAATATATTATAATGAAAAAATTTAAAATAACTATTAGATTACACATATAATTAAAAACATAAAAAAATATAAAGAGAAATGGTGTGATCAAACCTAAAAAATTGGTCAACATATCTTTTTCACCTTTTTGGTGTGTGCATTGCATAATTGGGTCAATTTCAAACACTTTTCATTATTACTTTTGAATAACCACATTTAACTTTATTTTCGCACCTCTTTTTCACATTCCTTTCCCATTTTTCAATCATGTTTTTCCACTCAACCCTTACGATGTAATGATCAATATGAATATTATTCCATTATTATTTATGTTTTTCCTTGATTTTTATTTATTTTGTATCCCTTAACCTCCTAATGGCACCAACCATTTTTTGGAGTGTTTTCTTCTTCACAATGACTTCCTCGTAAAAGAATACCATTATAGCGTATGAAATGACTTTTTCCTATTAGGAAATTCTAGCCAATCGAAATGAGTTATCTTTCTAATCACTTATTTCAAGTGAGATAGAAAATTTTCACTCTATATTTCCAAACATCACCACGACCATTGAACCAAGCAAGGAATTTTTTATCCTATTTGAGCTTATTTGAAAATTGTTGGTGATTATAGATTGTAATAAGGGTTTAGATTCGTTATTTGGTGGATAATGAAGTTCATCATATGTCTTAATATTACCATTTACACCTAGTGCTTTCAGGGATAATGTTTGGTATTATGGTAACTTAAATCTAATCATGAATACTTGATTATGTCAGTTTTGGCCCCTTTCAACTTTAATTAACTTGTGCACTTAGTCAGAACATATTTCTATGTATTCCTAAGCAAAGCACAATCAAGTATTAAAGCCATTTATAGATGCATACATGTAGTCAAAGGTGCATAATTACACAAAACCCTCGAAGTAGTAGAACTATGTGGGCTTGATTCCCTCCTTAGAGTATTTGATATGTAGGTATAGTTCACTTGTCATGGGCGTGATTGGGGTTAGCTTAGTAAAATTACACTCCGCCCTTTTCTATTTGCAGGTATTTCAGTCATTGTTAACCCCCATTAGGTTTTTAATGTTGTAGAATCTATTTTCAAGTTTTTTACATACATTCAAAGTTCAAATCTGTGCATACAAATTTAAATCTAGCTATCACACATAACTGTGCCCTAATTTCCTATTTAAAGCAAAAGATAGGATCGACCGAGTAGGATAGTAGTGGGAATTGATCTTGTCTTCTTTTTCCAACTTCAGTTTCCACTTCTAGGCACTTGCAAATTTTGTCCCTATTTTCTTATTTTTGCCTTTTTCAGTCATCATAGTCAAATTTGGGTAGAAATAAAATAATTTTATCTTGATACTTCAGAGTGAGATTGCTTACAATCATTTATAACTTATCTAACTAAATTATTTACTTTTATTCTACTTGTCGAAGGGTCATTTACAACACTCTGATTTATTTTATTCAATTTCTCTAAATTAGGGTTAATTAATATTTTAATCTAATTTTAGATCAAATATATCAGTGAACCTATGTCTTATTTGAACATTGCTAAACCCTAGGTTTCCCTTAGGGTTCCAACCTTCTTTCAAGAATTTCATAATATTGTCTTTTGGTTTTAGATGTAATCTTTGATTTTCCCTTATCCTCTATGAAAATCATAAACTTTAATTTATTCCCTAAGGTTTTTCCCTCATTTTACTATTAGGGCTTCCAATCCTAGGCTTTTGATTTATCCTCCCACTTTTTTGGCTCATATATTATCTATAACAACTCTATTTTCAAAATTATGAGAGGTTTATGTTATTCATATTGATACAATTAGAAACCTATTTTTTTTTGCCAAAATATTGTACAGATTTTTTAAAATTTATAATCATTATTTGTAGTAAATTTTGCCTAGGAGACAAATATGTTAAGAATTAGTCATCACATGGGTGTATTAATTAGTTTAGCAATCCACATTATTGAATATCAATTGGTGTGTGTGTGTATTATATGTAGAGAGGTTTATTCAATAATGTAATTGAATTTGTAAAAGCAACTCACATAGTGTTTTAGGGGAGTTTTAAGAGATTCTTACCTATAGATATAACCACTTTGCTATTAAATAAACTAATTTGGATGTTTGACACACAATTTATGGTAGAGCGTTTGGACGTCTAAGCTTCAACTCTACCTATATATAGGTTAAAACTTACATTTGATATCAGAGAGGGTTTCATTAGAGGCCTCTCTTCTCATTGTATGTCTTTTTCCCACAGTTTATTATCAAATAGGCACAATGGCTATGTAGTGTAGACTATGTGCAGATCCATTGCTTGTTCATTCAAATCTTTCTTTCACTTTGTCAAAGGTCAAATAGTGTGGACCACATGTGCAACTATTTGGCATGCACCATTCATTTACATCTCCTTCACATACATTCCATTCACTCTTTCTATGGTAGGTCACTCCATTTTTTTCCATTGTGTTCATGCTTAGATGTAGGTGCGTTTGAATAAACACTTGTAAGAGTTAAGTTTTTCCTGAAGCATTTTAGAGAAAATCTAACCTCATAGTTGAATTTAGAACGTCCAAAAATAATTAAATTGATTATAAACAAGCCATATTTATATTTCAATTGTTTTTGGACTATTTTAAGTTTTCGTAGATAAATCTGTAAAAAATTTACTACTAAACTCGACTAAACAATAAGTCATGATTCTGTATTTATGGTCTAGGTTTTTAAAAAAATTAAGGTGTTTGAATATATGTGTTGTTAATAACCTATCCAAATTTTAGCACAATATCTATTAGTTTTTGGGAGAAAAATAAAAAATAAAATAGGGGGTTGTGTATATTTATACAACAAAAAAGAAAAACAATATAGAAAAAATCAGTGTTTGGAGCGCAATCTGAGGGTATTCCTAGACATAACTCCCCTACCTTGGTGTGTCAAGTGCATTGTAAAAGACCTTGAAGGATTTGCATTTATGGTTTGAGTTTGTAGTTTACATTAGTTCTGTTGTGGATCGAAGCTATGTTTTCTAGCATTCTTATAAATCTGTACAACATGCTGTAAATGTGTTTGTCTCTATTTCTGAAGGCTTTATTTGTAGATATCTACATATTGGAGGTTTAAGACATTCAATGAGAGCTCGATCTACATCCCTGAGCTCGTCCTGAGATCCCTAAGTGAGTTTGACATTTTATTTGGTGAGTTAATCCTTGGACACATCTGACTCAGTGGTTTTAAATCCTCCCACCATCTGATTGGGCCTTCGCCAAGTTGTATAGCTCAAATCGATCCAACTCAGTGTTGGAGTTTGCATTCAAACAGTGTTGATAATGGCACGCTCAAATCAGCCACTACAATTTCAAATTGAACCTCAAAATGGCCCGTGCACCAAAAGCTGTCTAACTCGGCATCATTGGCTTTGCATTAGGCATTCAAGGCCTCAACGACCTGAAAACAAACCATCCTTCGGCTTCTAATCTCCACCTTCACTCTATCTCCATCCTCAAATCCAAAGAACTCGGTGAAGATCTATCCCTGTAGCTTTGGTGAGCTCCTCACAGATTTGGACGACGAGATCAACTCAAATTGCAATGCGTCTCTGCATCCTTGGTGACTAGAAAGCTCGTCTCTAACCCTGACTTGCTCACGACTCGACCTCGACTTCGCCTCTCAAAATCCATCCATCCCACAAACAACGGTGATAAACTTATTGTTTTTGGTTTCAAAATCAAGTCATGATTATAAAACATAAAAATGAAATAATCGATATTTATATGGTCAGAAAAGTTTGGTAGGTGGATTAGTGACAGAATTCTGCGAGGACTTCATGGTAGATAGAGGTCAAGGGTCGAACCACCCGCAAGAAATTTATTTTTAAGGAATTTTTCACAGAGCTTGGAGCGGCTTGGGGGGAGGCAAAGAGAGGGGGTCAACAATTATTTTTGGTTAGGGAGGTGATATTTTTCTAAAAAGGAGGCAAATGTTTTAATGTCAAAAAATTGTAAGGAAGATATAAGGTGTTTTTTTTTGATAATTTTGTACGAAAGTGTTTTTTTGGTCAGAAAATATATTGTAAAGGGAGATCTGCGCTTTTTTTTACAATGTTTTAAAGTCTATATTATTTATAATCGGATGAAAATTTGATGGAAACTGACATATAAAGGCAATTTTAGTTGGGGGAGCAGGGGGAGGAATACAAAACAAGGGGAACATTGAACGTCAGTGGTAATCTAAAAGACAGTCATAACCGAGAATAAGGCCAACTATTACTGCAGTTTTTGAAAGATATTTTTTCTGATAATTTATTCCATGTGATCATTAGGAGAAATGTTAAGAATTAGTCCACACATGGGTGCAATAATTAATTTAAGGAATCACATTATTAAACATTAATTAATATGTGTATGTTTAATATGTGGAGTGTTTCAAGAGATTCTTGCCTATAAATTTACCCATTTTGATATTGAATAAACTAAGTTGGATGATTGATGAATTTTCTTTTGGTAATGTGTTTGCACCCCTAAGCTTTGACTCTGCCTAGATAAGGGATAAAAGCTACATAATGGTAATACCTATTTTCAAATTAATTTAAAATATATCTTTTAGATTTCAAAAAGACATAAAATAGATATTTTTTAAGTAGTAAAGTATTTATTGTGCACATCATATAGTTGTTATATGAGTTACTCATGGTGTATTTTTTCTAATGTAAGCAATAATTGTTCTAATTGCATGGTATCGACTAGAAATATTCAATATTTTTTGTAAAAATGAAATAAATTTGAGAACACTAATGTACAATTAAATCAAGGTTACACTCAATCACAAATAAATCTTTTATGTATATAAAAACTTCTACCATCCCTCCTCAAGATTATGATAGCTACTTTCTCTCTAACTATGTTCATTAATCATTAACCCAAAAGGTAAGGTGATTCAACCTATAGTTCTAAATAAAGGTAACCAACATGTACTTCCTCACCCCAACCACCTCCCACATCTCCTTTTGATGGCATTTGTATGCATATTTAATCATAAGTACCTAAGGCTTGTGTTTTAAAATCCATTCAAGATCAAATACTCATTATAATAAAGTTTATAGAAAAATTATAATATAAAAATCAATATTTCAATTCAATGATCAGGTCATTAGAAAATCAATACTCATATATAAGGAATATAGAATATGATAGTGTTAATCATGTATCTACATCTTCATCTAACTAATTTTTCTCTCAAAATATATCTCAACTATGGATAAAAAGAAACATACATCTACAGATACTAACTCAAAAAGTATAAAAAGGCTAAGAATATTTTAAGTGAAATTCTAAAGAAATTCTTTGAAATAAGTTAATTAAACTACCTCATATATATCCTCCAAGAATATCATATTACTATTATAGATATCATAGAATGCATGGGCATCATACAAATAGTTGTTATGATTTAAAGGATAAAATACAAAATATAATTGACAGTATTGATACTATAATAGATACATCAATCAAGTAACCCACTCACACTATGATTGCATCTTCTAAAACACAAGTGCAAAAAGAATAAAAAGAGAAAGTATGGATACAAAAGGATAATTTAGATCAAAAAATATTTAAATGGAAAAAATAAAATCAAGAGAAGCTTCAAAATTACAAATTAAAGCAAGACAATATTTAAAATAAAAAATAGAGCAAGCAAGATTACAAAAAAAAAAAGATGACATAGTAAGTTTTAAAAAAAAGAACAGTTTTAGAGGAAAAAAATACAAAGGGAACAATTGGAAAGAGACAAGTTATTAAAATAACAAATTGAGAAGGGATGATTAATAAAATAAAATTAGAATAAAAAATGTTACAAAAGTTACATCAAAAGGAGTTATAAAAAGAGAATTTATTAAAATATAAGTTACAAAAATAAGTTCAACCTAAACAAGAAATTATCTTCAAGAAAGGGTTTCTAGAAAAATAAGTTTAAAAGTAGTATATACCTACAAAAATCAATGTTACAAGTATATTTACAAAGGAATCAAATACAAGCTCTTCCTCATACCAAGAAACTTCTATTATCACTGCTTATGTAGATGGAAGGAAATTTACAGATGGCAAGGTCTTGCACTACCAAGAAATAATTTTTTTCACTACATAATGTATTGTATCTCTTTGATATAAGCATCCACACATAGATCAAACTACTATATTTACAACATGTGTGTCATTAATTGAGTTAAGACTATTGTTTACTTTAAAAGAGTGTCACCTTAATTTCAACATTATTTATCATCCAAGTGCATGTAATATTGTTATTGGAGGATCATGATTAAAATAAATGGGGGAATGATCAATAAAAATAAAATTTGTACTATATTTAATCATGAATCCAAATTCATTTCCATTTCAAAAGAGGGAACATATTTAGAGCAAGAGCATAAAAAGGAAAACATTACTTCAGCTAATATTCAAGAAAATACAACTAGTACCATCACAACAAAGACACATGAGATAGCACATATGTCAAAGAAATAAAAATAAATTTTTTTAGTACCACTGTATAGGGAAATTGGTTTTACATATAAATTCTAGGATTAAGAAACCTATTATATAGAGGACGATTGAAATGACATGACTACTATGTAGGATAAATTATGAAATATAGTTGGTGGCTATAACACACATGAAACAATACCTACATCAAGGCATCCCCTTGATAATATATTTAACTTATAGAAAGCAAAAATCTAATTGTACATAGTTTCTTGATTGTTGCATGATGTTATTCCATTACTTGCACACGTAATCAATTGATTAATTATTCTAAGCCATTGGCTCTTATTAAATTGGTTGGCCTCTTGGCTCTTCTTCTTCACTTTTTAAATTTGAATAATTCAAAATAGTAATCAAATTTTACATATTCTTCAATTTATCTCTTTATTTTCATAGTTTACACTGATGAAATGTCATTTTTTGTCAAAGATATAATTAATCACTTTTGGATATAATCAACTGCCCCTACTATCTTAGTTGGTTGATTTTGTCATGTGTTAGGTTTTACCTAGAAATCATAATTTGAGCACACAAAGCCTTAATAATTTTAATTTTCATATATTTTACCTAGTTCTAATATGCAAATCATTATTATTCATGCTAAATATCACATTTTCAATGTTATGTTGCCTATATCATGCTACATATTTAGAAAAATGTACATTTAATGAAATGAAAGTGTACATAATGCTCTTTTGCATACTAGTATTATTTTTGCATGCTTTGCAATGTTACAATATGGGAATCTTGCTCCTACATGGTCATGCCATCACTTATAATGAATAATTCTTATTGACACATCATGCATTGTTCAAATATTTCAAACTTTTTATACTTTCAACACCTTGTTATTATATACATATAATATTTTTAAACTTTATCAATTACTGATGTTTTCTCTCTTATATGAACATGTCAACTCTCAATCTCTCTAAGTGCATGCCTTAAAGGGTGTACCAAAAAAGGGGTGGGTAGACTATTGGTGTTTTGAAAGATTGTTATCCCCTATACCACAACTTAAAATAAACATAAACCTCTTATATATATCCCTAAGATTTGACTCCTCCCTTTCACAGTCATCTAAGCAATTCACTACCTTAAAAAACCCCTACCTAATCAAAAAAAAAATTGACAATTACTGAATAAAGTCTTCTTGGGCCAACCCTGTACTTAAAATATATGAGCATGTTATGGGCTAGGTTGGCCTTGAATGACTCAGTCTGGGATTGAAATGCATTTATTAATTAATGATATAGGGTTGATTGGGATGACTCTGTCAGTTAAAATTTTATAAGGGTTTAGGGTTAAATTCAACTATATATACACATCCATTTCCTCCATTTCATAGAGAGAGATAGAGTTAACCATTCATTTGCACTTCTTTACAATTTTCTCTTCCATCATTTTACTTCAAAAGTCATTGCTTAGGGTTTGAACTTGGATAAGGATATTGTCATATGGAAATGTCTTGGATGTTTTGGCCTATCTTAGTGATCTTTATAAACCATAACAGCCTCTTGCAAAGTACCATTGGCCAAGGTAGAGATTGATACTTGATAGGTTCATCTTCAAGGTAAGTATTTCTAACTCTTACTCTATTTTAGTAGATATAGGTAATATAAATAATAGATTTTGTATGTATTTCTCTATCCATGAATTAGTATTATATCGATATTAACTAAATTAGAATTATTCTATGCATATTTATTTTTATGTTTATTACCACCATTTTGTGACACAAGTTTTGGTGAGCACTAAGTTAGATTTTACTTTACTTTGTCATTTACTTATGAATAAGAAAACATAACACCTAGCTAGCGTTATTCCATGGTGTTTCTTAAATAAATGATTTGAAACCCACTCTAGTGATATTATTGTGGTAAGGGACCCCTTGATTAGGTCTAATAGGTCCATCTTGGTCATGACCCTAATTGTTTAAATGTACCAATAAATGAAAGGGTAAGTGTGATTTATCTTCTCCAAGCTAGGATTTATTTATAGATCAACTTCACTTTCCCTTCATTCTGGTGAACTAGATGTTAATTAACCCTTGCAAGCATTTTTTTCATGCATTCATTTATTATATATTATATATTTTATTTCTATAGTACTGGATTAATCTATTGATATAGTCTAACATTCTATGCACATGTTTAACACATAGTCACTATGAATGACTCTATATTTATCTGTATAGGGATTCTCTAACAACATGTAGCTATATTGATCATCTCATCTTAGTTCTTTTTTCAACCACAAGTTTGCAATCTCAATTTATTTAGTCAACTTTGTTAGAAAGTCATTTCAGTACACAAGTTTGCAAACTTCATGACCTAGTTGACTCTATTAGCAAAATAAAATAAATCATCATTTGAGAAACACAACATAAAATAGAAATTTTAGCATCTTAAAAAATTATCAGTTTAATTTTTACCTTCTTAGTCATTTATGTTCTTTATTTATAGTCCTAATTTTTAGAATTTGTAGTCTATAAAACTGTAACCTTACATCAAACTAGGTGATTCTCTAACAACATGTAGCTATATTGATCATCTCATCTTAGTTCTTTTTTCAACCACAAGTTTGCAATCTCAATTTATGTAGTCAACTTTGTTAGAAAGTCATTTCAGTACACAAGTTTGCAAACTTCATGACCTAGTTGACTCTATTAGCAAAATAAAATAAATCATCATTTGAGAAACACAACATAAAATAGAAATTTTAGCATCTTAAAAAATAATCAGTTTAATTTTTACCTTCTTAGTCATTTATGTTCTTTATTTATAGTCCTAATTTTTAGAATTTGTAGTCTATAAAACTGTAACCTTACATCAAACTAGGTCAACTCATAAAACATAGTTCCATAGCTTGTTTTTATATATAGAAGAATTGATTGACCTATTTAATTATGTTCTTATGGATCTTAATTCCATAGATCCCATCGACCCTTTCAACTCTATTCTATACTATTGGCATATAGTGTCGCTTGAACTGACTTTGTACTCTTCACAAACAAAGGAATTAACCTATCTTGATATTAATTAATTTACTTTTCATTTTTATTGATAGATTTTTTAGACTAACAAACACAAAATAAATAAGAGGTTTTTAATTTATAGATTTAGTCACACTATTTTAATTTTTTCACAGACTTCCAAATCACATAACATAAAAAAACATTAAAGAATTTTTACCCAAGGCATAACTAATTAGATTTCATCATCAAGGAGGAATCCAACTTGGTTTTTTGGCTAAGTATAAATATATAGTTGATGGTATATATTGTAAAATAACATGACACCCTTATCATTGTAGGATTGTGAAGTGAGGGCGTGGGCCCCAATACCATCACCAATACAAATCGCTCTCAGCCTCAACTACCTGAAACTATCCATTTAATACTTTTTTAATTCCTTATTATAGCCAACTCCATATCACATTTATTTAAAAAGTTTATAAATTAAAATAGTAAAAAATATCTGCTTATTAGATCAACATTTACATTCCAGTTTTATTGCTTACTCTTTGCAAATTATATGTTGTATTAAAAAACATTTTCTAGCCAGTGTTGGTATAAGATTTGTGTTGTGTACTATAACTAGATCAAACACATTTGATCTAATTGCTTGTGTTCTCATTTAAATTTGATCAGTTATTATATTGTAAAAAAATTCCCTGTCTTCAAAACACACTCAACCCTATCGACTCAGTCTCTTATAGGTTTCTTGTCTTGTTTATCATCAATATAAAGTTGACCTATCTAACTATGTGTATTTTAGACTTCCTCAATTTTACCATCTACAAAACATAGTTGAATAGTTTTACTATGTCTTTTTCATCCTAATATTTTAAAAAAATTTACAGACTCTATCGACTCAGTCGACTTTATACCTATTGGCCAATACTTTTAGGAATTTGGCCGACTTTGTTATTATTTTTCAATTTTGCTTTATGATCTTAGATTCGTACTTTAAGCAACATGAAATCCCCTATCATAATATTTCTATATAACTTCAATACATTTATATGATTTATGGTATGTTCTTTTCTTCCTACCTTTTCTACCCAAGAGGATTCTCACTCTTGGAGCACTTTTTCTCATCCCTCATTTTTAGGCTATAATATTGTACAAATTAATCCAACTAATGAGACTTATGGATCATATCCATTTTACACTTCTCAAGATAATTATTTCTATAAATCACTTTATTACACTATAGGGGAAAATGACACAAGCCTAACCAAGAACCCCATAGGAAACCTTCTAAACACTAGTAATCCTCCACCTACAAACCCTCCATCTAATACCAATTTAGAGAATGTTCCTCCTACCAATCCTAATATCCACCCCTCAACAATAATCCACCATTTGATACCACTAAAATTATTGCATAAATAATTCAAAATTTTGAACATCATGCAAACATCTAATACTTCTAAAATGATGCAAATGCAACATCATTTGTTAAACATGGATAATTGGTATCCTATTATTATTCCACAAAATAACCAAAATTTAATCCCTCCACCTCTTAAAGATGCCATGGGAAATATCATTCCCCAATCTATTATGCATAACAAGATGCTTCAAAACATTCAAAATGAACCTTTAGCCCCCTTTATTATTTATATTGATATTGGTAATATATCTCCGACCACTAAATTTGATGGGACTAAAGACCCTAAATCTTTCCTTAAAGCATTTGGTAATATTTATAAAGAGTGTATTCAAACTAATACCTTTGATAATACCAAACTTTTAGTAAAAACATTCACAGGTGACGTATTAGAATGGTATAATAAAATCCACCAACATTTTATATGGTAACTTGATTATTTAGTCAATTCTTTAGTTAAGGAATTTCAACATAATGATCTTCTTGAAAATTATCTTAGCAATTTCATAAATGCTAAACAATTTCTTTCTGAATCACTTCATGATTTTCTCAAACATTAGAAATATTTGGCTCACAAAGTCAATCCCAATATGACTGATGATAACTTGTTCAAACTCTTCATAGTTTCCTTATCACCTTCCCTTCAATACAATGTTCAAAATTTTTCTCCCCAAACTCTAAACAATGCTATCGATCAAGCTAAGTGACAAGACCTTTTTACGAAATAGTTTGAACCCAAAATTAAAACCATCAAGGGATATTTCCAAAACTCCATCAATGAAATCACTGGTAATCCTCTTCAAATAAAATTAGGAGTAGCCAAAATGGATAGTCCCCAAGCTTCGCATGCACCCCTAACTCTTCAAAAAATGAAAAAAAAATAGGGCCTTCTAAACCATTTACTTATGCTAATAATCCACCTACATGGTATGATCCTAATTTTTTATATTTTTTTAATGTCAATGTCAGTCATTCCCATGAAACATGTCATGGGGTTACCAAATTTTTTGTTTTGTTTATGGTAGGAGATACATTCAATTGTGACACTATGATAAAAATACGTCATCATGATTATGTCACTACCTCTCAAAAGAAACAAGATTTCAAGCCTTCTTCCTCTAATAACCCAAAAACATTTTCTACCTCTAACCCATAACATTCAAATAAAGATGACGTGTTAAGGATGAGTCAGATCTATTAGAAAGATAGCTCACTTCGTCAGTCCTTTTGGAGGGTGCTGATGTGTATCTTAGAGTATGGGTCTTTTTTGACTTTCTCGATTGTCATTTCTGCTTCATTATGCCCCTTTGATAAGGCAAGCAGATGGCTTCATCATTATGATGATTGCCATGAAATTATGTTTAAGCATGGGATGAGTAAGTGTCATCTTTTATGGTGTTCATTATTTGTGTGTTGTTTCATCACCATTATTAATATCCATGATCAAGGGATTGAAGTTACGACAAATATGACTATGAAAATCTAGGGTTTTTGTGATCTATTCTATAAGTCCAACATGGGTGGCAATAAAATCTGAATAGAACCAATTTCTTGTTGTGATTTCAAATACAACCTGGTGGTGTAGCACTATTGCAAAGAGGGTGGGATTAGCCCCTATTTGGAGAGGCTCAACGGGTATGATGAAAACCTTTTTGAACAATCCTTTAGGTCTTGGCAAAACCAGTGAGTCTCTATGGGGGGAAATTAGTTTTGAGATTTCAGAGAATGTGATTGCTATGGCTACTGGCATGTCTACTCAAGGGATTAAACTACAATGGAAAACTAAAATTGTAGACCTTTCTAGTCATAAGCTCTTTCTTGGAGAAGACAAAGAACTTGTACCTTATCAGGGAGGATTTGATCGAGCCAAGCTGCCCGAGCCTTAGAATGATGTGTGTTTTATCCTCATGAAGTATTTCACCCTTGAGGGGCACTTCACTAGGTTTTACAACTATCATCTTCCTCTTTTGAATCATTTTAGGCAAAATGTGCACATTAGCTTTCCTTTTTATCTGCTTTCTTCCCTTGAGCATTATATCCTTAGGGTTAGAGCTAAATTGGCTAAGAATCCTGCTAAGAAACATATCCCCGTTCATCAGGGCCTTGCTTCTATCTTTACAATTTCCATCTTGCCCTTGAGCCTTCTAAGGCCATTCATATTAATAGGGGGAAATTTATTCTAACCCTTTTGCTACCACTAGTGTTGAAAAGCCATGCCCTTCCCCTATTTCTACTAAGACAAAAGAATTTTCCTTTTCTACTCCTAAGGAGATTCCCATAGATACTCCGGGCTCTACTATGAGTATGAAGTGCAAGAAGAGAAAGACATATGCTGGGGAAGCGGGCAATGTGGGGGATACTGGAGGGACCCCAAAAAATCCTTGTAGGACCCCTGTGGGACAAGGTAGAAAGTCTCATTCATCTACTAAGGATATTAAAGAGGGTTTCTCCTCAAGTGTTAGGCAGTCAAGGTGAATTACTGGCAAACCTGCTCTCAAGGCTAAGCTTATCGACTACTCTGAGAGTGCCTCTGATGAATCCACTCAAGGTGATGAGGTTAAGGACATGGATGTTCAAGAAATTATTTGAGGATGATGAGGGTAATTAGGAGACTAACTAATTAGAGGCTACTGATGAAGATGTTGTTGGTTCTATAGAAAATGCTAGCAAAGTGGAAAAGATGTTTGTGGAAGAAGCTGATGATGAAACAAAAATTGATGCTGGCTTGAGATCTAAAATTGTAGTCCTGAGGGTTCGTATTCAAAAACTAGAATAGAACCTTTCTACTATGATCCAGAATTCTATTTTCCTTAAAAATTGTGTTGTAGGACATGGGTGATGCTATTACTGCTAACAATGAGGAGAACCCTGTGAATTTGGATGTTTTTATTAAATCCATGTTTAAGCAAGGAGAGAATCTACCTCCTTAGTTTTTTATTCTATTTTGATGATACTCTATTACATTTTTATCACTATCTTAGTTGATTGTAGCTATTTTTGTTGGGTTAATAGACTGTGATGTTTCTATTTTGAGTCACTTTTTGTGCTGGTGGCCTCTGTGGCTTTTTATGCTTTTTGTAAGGGTTCAACCCCTTGTTTAGCCACCTTATTTTATTAAAAACATTCAAATAAATATGTCTATGCAATTGATGGTAACTATGACTAATTTTATACCAATTTTCAATATGTGAATGCAACAAAATTCAATTATTGACGTAAACCCACCCACAAAGATCTCATCACAAATCCAAACAAACCATCACTCAAAGAACAACTTATCAAAGAGGACACTACCACAAACATATCTTCAAAAACCAGTGAGGAAACACTTCCCTGATTAGAATCTCAAACTACCTCTCTTCCTACCAAATTCTTAGTGCAATAATTAAAACAAATTGAAGAGCATCCTTCCCTTGAAGTGGAACAACTTTTCAAGATCCTACATTGATAGAAGTACACACTATAGAAACTATTTGTCCTTCTTCTAATTCTTCCATTGAATTCCTTGAAGAATATATGATCGATGATGAAAATCTCTTTCAAGCTGATGACCCATATTTCTTCATTAAAATTGTAATTCATACCACCCTTATTCATAAATTCTTAGTAGATAAAGGGTCAAGAATTAATGGTACATACCTTTGGCTAATTCAAAAACATGGATATAATAAAGATAATCTCAAGCAAACTTGTCTCACATGTCATGGATTTGAAAAGACAAATTAAAAACCACTTGGTTGTATTTTTCTCCCTCTCACTATTGGACCCAAAACCATATATACCAAGCTCATGGTTTTTGACTTACCATTATCCTACAATATACTTCTAGGTCACCCATTGACATATCAAATGAGAGATATTTCCTCTTATGGTAGACAATGTATCAAGTTTGTTCATAATGGAAAACATTATAAATATGAGGCCAATCCTAATCCATGGATCATTCAACTACCCAACCCCAAATCTCAGTATCAAATTCCAACCATTCCCCAAATTAATAGTGCACCTCTACTTGAATTTGTCAACATGATTCTAGATTTATAGTTCACTCTTATCAATTATAATGATGATGATCAAAATGAATTGAAAAACACTTATTATACTACTAATTTAGCTCCTTACATTTCAGAGTGGCTCCCTCCTTCCTTATTACCTCATGATCATACCATCCCTCTTGTTGATGAGATCACTAAACTCCCTCCTCCACATAATGCACATCAAGTTTCTTACATGGAAAATGACTTCACATGTAATGAATATGGAGTGGCAAGGTTATTTCAAGACCATTTAACCATGTCACCTCATAATTTTAGTGATATAGGTGTATCTCCTTCTGATGCTCCTATAGAGAACAAACATGTACTATCTTTCACACCTATGATGATAACTACATCATGGCCAAGCTCAATCACAAGACATGGATGTTTTACACTATCAATAAACCTTAGCCAAAATACATTATTTCAACCATGATTTTCATGTCATTTTAAAACATATTTATGTAGAACCTAAAGTTTATGTACCTCCAATTAATTCCCCACTTCTCAATACCCCTTGGTTTGTTGAACAAATCTTACATCTCACAAATTTAGAATTTCCAGAACCTTCTATATCACCAATCACTCTACCAACTCTCCTCCATACCAATGATTATATAGATACATTGATGTAGGGGCATCACACAAGTTCATATAATTCATTGTGTTTACATCAATCTTGGCTTGGGAAGAGTTTCCTGTCATAACACAAATTTGAGTTTTTGAATTGTAATTAGTGTGTTAAGAGCAATTTTGATGTGTGGTCTATAGGGTCATGTTATTTTAATGTTAAAAATGAGTATAGGAAGGTTTATTTAAGTTTTATACATACAATTTCATGAGAAAAATTATCATCCCAAGAATATTGTATGTATCCATCATTTTAAAGGTAGTTGTCAAAAGTTAGTTATCCAAGGAAAGTAGTTTCTTGTGTATATAACAAGTTTTTGGTTTGATATAGAGGTGTAATATCATATAATATAAGTTAGGAAATAGGTAGGGAGTTAGTTATTGATAAGGCAAAGGTACAAAGGTGAATATGAAATTGAATAAAAACCATGGAAACCTCTGTACCTATCCATAAGACAGAACAATGACTATATATAGACATGATTCAATAAAAGTTAAAGAATTTTAATTTCTTCCTATAATTATTTATATTGTTTCATGAATAAATTTTAATATGGTAATAGTGTTAAATCTTTTGTAAACAATAGCTTGTAATGGTGGTTACAAGAAATAGAGATCTGCTAGATAGAGACAAGTTTTTTGTGCATGTTCATTCTAAAAGATAAATAATGAAGAAAAGAACCCTATAAAATAATTGAAAATGAAATGGAAGGTTATTTATAGGTAATATTTATCAATTTTAATAATTTAATTTTTTAATAATCTAAACATAGCAATGTTTGTTACCAACAAGGATAAGATTTAGTAACCAGACTGTGCATAAGAAGTAATTTTAGCTAGAAGCTTGTTGGGTGAATGATTAACATATAATATGGAGTTTGTGATAATTTGGTGAAAATATATAGGGTTATTATGGAGGACATAAAAAAATTAGTGGGTCTTGAAGGCCTCAGATAAGTCTTTTTGTAAGCAAAACCCTATTTTAGTCCTACATAGACTGACTATGTGAGCATAACCTTGAAAGATTCATGGAAAGAGTGTAAATAGAATATTTTGAAACATGATCAGGGTGATGAAATATCATAAAATATATTAAAATGGTGATGGAAGTATACCATACCTTCAGGTAAGGTCTCTGATTAACTAAACCGTATCTTTTTCCCTGTTAATGAGCAAACTGTGTGCACAAGGCACTATGAATTCCTAGTTTTGAATATGTATAAGATGTCAGTGAACTTGAGGCTTTGAAAATTTGTAATAAGGTTATTGATACCATATATAATAATTTTGGTGGTTTTAAAGTTATTATAGAGTCTTTAAAACCATTTTGAGCCCTCTCTGGCAACACAAAACATAGAGAAACCCTAGTTTAGGGTAAAATCTAAGAAAGTGGAATAAATTAAGTTTGAACAAGTATAAATTTATAAAACTTGGTATTATGATGGAATTTTAAATTTTAAAAGTGTTTAAGAAGGTTTTGGCACAATAAAGGACCATATGTATGGAAAATTGAGGTATGAATTGCAAACAATGTCTAATAAGACCTAAAAGGACTAACTAAAGAGAATAAGAGGTAAGGAAAGGGTTCTAAGAAAGGAGTTAGGAATTAAAAAACCATGGAGACTTAGTAAATCATAAAGTGTGGTATAATATCTGACTATTTCCTCAATTCTATTTTTTACATGATAGTACAAGTAAAGAAACAATAAAAAAGGGTTATTAACTGTTAAGGTGGACATTGGGTCTGAGATGTAAAGTGGATACTTAATTTTTTTAAAAGGTATGAGTTAGCCTAGAATAATTTGGTTAAGCCTAATAAATTATAGTAAAGTTTAATATTGACTAAAGAAACCTGAGTTCATGAATTTGAATGATTTTTTTAAAAGAACATATGGCCTAGAGAAAGCTAATGAATGAGATTGTTTGCAGAGGGACTTAGCAGAGTTGGAATGAGTTGTGTGGAAAAGGCATGCATAAAAAAAAGGTTATAAAAGTTTGAGAGAAAGCATTCAATATATATAAAATGTGAATGGATAGTTTAGAGTACCAAGAGAACTAGGATTGAGTGAACCATCAAGTGAAGGTAAACAGAAGAGATTGTAAGAGAGAGAGAGAGATAGAATGAATGAATCAATGAATATGAAATATATAGAGTTTCCAAAAGAGATAAAAGGACTAGTCAAGGAGTCTAAACATGTATATCATTTAATAATTTGACATCAAACATAGAAATAGAGTTACTAGACAAGTACAAATGGAAAAATTTCATTGCATGATCATTATAAGCAGGTATCAGAGCTTATTAAGGAAGAGTATATGAAATAGGTTTTTGCATCATTTGGTATCAGAGGAGGAGTTTCTTTGGAAATCATTGGAGTATGAGAAACAAGTAAACAAGGTACATGTGTTGGTGATTTTTTATTTTGATTTCATTTGATTTGTTCATGAATTGTATTGAAGTGTGAGTGCAAGTTGTGAGATGATAGCATCCTTATAGCCAATTTTGGCTTATTGATTGAGAGAGTTATTGAGAAGCTCGTGAGAGAGATCATAGGTGAGTTTGAAGAGAGATAAGAGTCCTAGTGAAAGGACAAGAGAAGTGAATGACCCAAGTGAGGTCATAGTGAATGAGATAGACCCAGTGAGAAGTCAATATGTGGCAAGTGAGAGAAGACTTGTTAGAGAGAATAGGTCTAGATGAGGCTAAAGAATTGATAGACATCTTTAATAAGATGAGGAAAGAGAGAGAAAAGAGGAAATAGGGCATGAGAGATAAGAGCTACCACAAAGAGAAGAAGAAGAAGAGAGAGGTGGACAAGGAGATGCAAGAGATGAGGTAGTATATAGATAAGTTGTTGGTCATGCTATATTAGGTGAGAGAAATGGATATTGTGGATGGGTGATGAGAATGAATCCACTCAAGTGGATAATCAATGAATAGGTGAAGAAATGGAAGATGAAATCCATGAGAGATTAAAGAAGGCAGAAGAGATTACTTTGCAAGCAACTCAAAGGTGAGATCAAGAGGTATAGGATGAGTAATTATCAAAGTGAGTAGCATAGTGATGAAGAAAAATAGTGCCTTGTGGAATATTTGAGAGAAGAACAAGATGAAAATTGTAGCTAGCTAGATGAAGGGAATGACAAAAAAAGAGATCAGTTTGAAGGACTATTGGAAGGCTTGGAAAATGAGGTCCAAAAGATGAACAAAGACATGAAACTTGATTACATATTTGCATATGAAAGTGATGGATAGTTGGAGGTAGAATTGGTAGCCTTGGATAGAGCATTTCATGTTGAAATGGTAGGCAAGGAAGGGCAAGTGTAGGTTATAGTAGTTGAAGAACTCATAGTGGAGGACAAAGAGCATGGTGAAGAAGCTATGACAATAGTAGTGAAGTATAATGAAGGCATGGATCCTTTTGAAGGTTTGAAAATCATTGAGATAGCAGGAAATAAATAAATTGTTTTTATTTTTGTTATAAGCATATAGTTGATAACTAGTGTAGGAGAGAGAAAAAGTGAAGTAGTAGAGTTTGGGGTCATATACAACCCATATGATAGAGGTAAAGATCAATGTATAAGTATAAAATAGGTGTTATATGAAGTAATAAAGTATTTCATGAAAAGAGGTAGGCTATTTTATGATAGAGGCATGAATTAGCACAAGGAGGAGCAGTTGAGTTATGAAGGAGTAGCAGAATCAAAGGATGATCCTTGAGAGAATAATTGGAAAACAATAAATAAATCAATAGAAATTCATTGGAGTTCCATTATTTCTTACCTTGGTATTATGGTGTAGGGGCATCACACAAGTTCATATGATTCAGTGTGTTTACATCATTCTTGGCTTGGGAAGAGCTTCTTGCCAAAACACAACTTTGAATTTTTGAATTGTAATTAGTGTGTTAGGAGCAATATTGATGTGTGGTCCATAGTGTCATGTTTTTTCAAGGTTAAAAATGTGTCTAGGAAGGTTTATTTAAGTGTTATATGTACAATTTCATGATAAAATTGATCAAGACCAAGAAAATTTTATGTATCCATCATTTGGAAGGTAGTTGTCAAAAGTTGGTTATCCAAAGAAACTAGTTTCATGTGTATATAAAAAGTTTTTGTTTGATATATAAGTGGAATATCTTTGAATATAATTTAGGTAGGAGGTAAGGAGTTAGTTAGTGGTAAAGCAAAGGTATGAAGGTGAAGATGAAATTGAATTAAAAACATGAAAACCTCTGCACCTGTCCATGACATAGAATAATGACTATATATAGACATGATTCAATAAAATTTGAAGAAGTTGAAGTGATTAATCTAATTATTTGTATTGTTATTGTTTCATGAATGAATTTTAATATGTTAATAGTGTTAAATCTTTCTTAAATAGTATCTTTTAGTGGTGTTTGCAAGAAATAGAGATCTATTAGACAGAGACAAGTTTTATATGCATGTTTATTATAATAGATAAACAATGAAGAAAAGAACCCTATAAAATAAGTCAAAATTCAATATAAGGTGATTTACAGGTAATATTTATGAATGTGAAGAATAAACTCTATCAATAATCTATACATAGTAATGTTTGTTACCAACATGGATAAGATTTAGTAACCAGACTATGCATAAGAAGGAATTATAGACAAAAACTAGTTTGGTGAATGAACAACATATAATATGGAGTTTATGATAATTTGGTTATAATTCATATGGTTATTATGGAGTCAAGAAAACTTTTAATGGGTCCTAAAGGCCTCAAATAAGTCTTTTTGTAAGCAAAACCTTGTTTTAGTCCTACATAAATTGACTGTGTGAGAAAAACCTTGAAAGATTTGTGGAAAGAGTGTAAATAGAAGATTTTTAAACATGATTAGGTTGATTAAAGATCATAAAATGATGAAAATGGTGATTTAATTCTACCATACCTTCAGGTAAGGTTTTTTATTAAGTAAATTGTGTATATTTTCCTGTTAATGAGCAAACTTTGTGCACAGTGCATTGTGAATTGTTAGTTTTGAATATGTCTAAACATGCCAATGAACTTGAGGCTTTGAATAGTTTTAATAAAGTTATTCAAACCCTATCCAATCCTTTAAGTGGATTTAGAGTGAGTAAATATTCTTTAAAACCATTTTGAGCCCTCTCAGGCAACATAGAACATAGAGAAACCCTAGCATAGGGTAAAAACCAAGAAAGTTGAATAAATTGAGTTTAAATTGGTATAAATTTATAAAAAATTGTATTATTATGAAAATTGACATGGGAAAAGTGGTTAAGAATGTTTTGGTATAGTAAGGGACCGTACATATGGCAAAAGGAGGTATGAGTTACAAATAGGGTCTAATAAGAGCTAAAAGTGATAACTAAAGAGATTAAGAGGTTAGAAAAGGGGTGTAAGAAAGGAGTTAGGTAGTAAAATTTCATGGAGACTTATTATATCATAGATGGTGGTATAATATGTGACTATTTCCTCAATTTCCTTTCGTACATGACAGTACAAGCAAAGAAACAATAAAAAAGACTACTAACTGTTAAGGTGGATAGTGGATCTGAGATGTAAAGTGGACACTTAAGCTTTCAAGAGATTATGATTTAGCCTAGGATAAGTTGGTTAAGTCTAATAAATGATAGTCAAGTTAATTATTAACTAAATAAAACTGAGTTTATGAATTTGAATCATTTGCTTATAAGAACCATTGGCCTAGAGAAGACTAATGAATGAGATTGTTTGTAGAGGGACTAAGCAGAGTTGGAATGAGTTGTATGGAAAAGGTATGAGTAGAAAAAAGGTTTTAAAAGGTTGAGAGAAACCATTCAAGAGATATAAAAGGTGAATGGATGGTTTATATTAATAATATAACTAGGATTGAGTGAACCATCAAGAGAAGGTAAAAAGAAGAGATTGTAAGAGAGAAATAGAATGAATGAATGAATATGAATTGTATAGAGTTTCCAAAAGAGATAAACGGACCAATAAAAGAATATAAACATGTATATCATGTAATACATTGACATAAAAATAAAATGAGAGTTACCAGATTAGTACAAATGGAAAAGTTTCATTGCATGATCATTGTAAGCAAGTACCAGAGCTTATTTAGGTAGAGTATATGAAATAGGGCTCTACATCATTTGGTATCAGAGTAGGAGTTTATTTTGGAAGCATTAGAGTATAGCCAATAAGCAAACAAGGTACATGTGTTAATGAGTTTTCATTTTGATTTCATTTGATTTGTTCATTAATTTTATTAAAGTGTGAGTGCAAGTTGTGAGATGGTAGCATCCCTATAGCCAAGTGTGGCTTGTTGATTAAAAGATATATTGATAAGTTAATGAGAGAGATCATAGGTGATCTTGAAGAGAGAGAAGATTCCTATTGAAAGGACAAGAGAAGTGAATGACCTAGGTGAGGTCATAGTGAATGAGATAGACCCAGTGAGAGGTCAAGATGTGGCAAGTGAGAGAAGACTTGTCATAGAGAATAGATCTAGATGAGACCAAATAATTGATATACATCTTCAAGGAGATGAGGAAAGAGAGAGGAAAGAGGAAACAGGGCATGAGAGATAAGAGATACCATAAAGAGAAGAAGAAGAGAGAGATGGAGAGGGAGATGAAAGAGATGAGGTAGTAGATAAATAAGTTTTTGGTCATGCTAGATTAGGTGAGAGAAATGGAGAGCCCATATTGTGAATGGGTGATGAGAAAGAAGCCACTCAAGTGGCCAATCAAGCAACATGGGAAGAAAATGGAATCCATGAGAGATGAAATAAGGTAAAAGAGATTTACTTGAAAGAAAATCAAAGGTGATATCAAGAGGTATAGGATGAGTAATCAAAAAAATGAGTAGCATAGTGATGAATAAAAATAGTACCTTGTGGAATATTTAAGTGGAGAACTAGATGAAAATTGCTGCCAGCTAGATGAAGGGAAGGATAAAGAAACATATTAGTTTTAAGTACTATTGGAAGGATTGTAAAATGAGGTACATATGATGGACAAGGACATGGAACTTGATTACACATTTGCATATGGAAGTGATGGATATTTGGAGGTAGAATTGGTAGCCCTGAAGAGAGAATTTCATGGTGAAGTGGTAGACAAGGAAGAACAAGCCCAGGTTGTAACAGTTAAAGACCTCATAGTGGAGGATAAAGAGCATGGATAAGAAGAAATTATAAAAGTAGTGAATTAGAATGAAGGCATGGATTTTTATAAAGGTTTAAAAATAATTGACATAATAGGTAATCAATACATTGTTTTTGTTTTTGTTACAAGCATATAATTGATAATTAGTGTAGGAGAGAGAACAAGTGAAGCAATAGAGTTTGGGAGAATATATAGCCCATATGATAGAGGTAATTATCACTGTATAAGTCTAAAATAGGTTCCATATGATGAAATAAAGTATTACAAGTAAAGAGGTAGGTTAGTTTATAACCAAGGCAAGAATTAGCATGAGGAGGAGAAGTTGAGGTATGAAGGAGTAGTAAAAGTAAATGATGATCCCCAAGAGAAGAATTGGAAAACATGAAATAAACCAATAGTAATTCATTGGAGTTCCATTCTTTCTTGCCCTATAATTATGACGTAGGGTAATCACACAAGTTCATATAATTCAGTGTGTTTACATCATTCTTGGCTTGGGAAGAGTTTCCTACCAAAACACAAATTTGAATTTTTGAATTTTAATTAGTGTGTTAGGAGAAATTTTGATGTGTGGTCCATAGTTTCATGTTTTTGAAAGATTAAAAATTCATCTATTAAGGTTTAGTTAAGTTTTATACATACAATTTCATGATAAAAATTATCAAGAGCAATAATATTGTATGTATCCATCATTTGGAAGGTAGTTGTCAAAAGTTGGTTATCTAAGGAAAGTAGTTTCTTGTGTATATAACAAGTTTTTGGTTTGATATAGAGGTGGAATCTCTTAGAATAGAATTTAGGTAGGTTTTAGGGATTCTATTAGTGATAACACAAAGGTACATAGCTGAAGATGAAATTGAATAAAAACCATGAAAACCTCTGCACCTATCTATGAGATAGAATAATGACTATATATAAACATGATTCAATAAAAGTTGAATAAGTTGCAATGATTCCTTTAATTATTTGTATCTTATTATTTAATGAATGAATTTTAATATAGTAATAGTTTTAAATCTTTTGTAAATAATAGCTTTTAATGGTGGTTGCAATAAATAAAGATATGTTGGATAAAGACAAGTTTTATGTGCATGTTCATTCTAATAGATAAACAATGAAGAAAATAACCCTATCAAACAAATCAAAATTACATGGAAGGTGATTTATAGGTAAGAGTTATCAATTTTAATAATTCAAGTTGTCAATAATCTATACATATTAATGTTTGTTACCAACAAGGATGAGAATTAGTAACCAGACTATGCATAAGAAGGAATTATAGCTAGAAGCCCATTGGGTGTATGATAAACATATAGTATAGACTTTGTGATAATTTGATGACAATATATAGGGTTATTATGGAGGAAATAAAATTTTTAATGGGTCTTGAAGGCCTTAGATAACTCCTTTTGTAAGCAAAACCCTGATTTTGTCCTACACAAACAAACCGTGTGAGCACAACCTTGAAAGATTCATGGAAAGAGTGTAATTAGAAGTTTTTGAAACATTATAAAGGTGATTAAATAACATTAAATATATGAAAATGGTGATTTAAGTATACCATACCTTCATGTAAGGTATTTTAGTAGCTAAACCCCATCTTTTTTCCTGTTAATGAGCAAATTGTGTGCACATGGCACTATGAATTCCTAGTTTTTAATATGTCTAAAGATGCCAGTGAACTTGAGGATTTGAAACATTATAAGAAGGATATTTATACCCTATCCATTACTTTTGGTGGGTTTAAAGTGAGTAAATATTCTTTAAAACCATTTTGATCCCTCTCAGGCAACATAGAACATAAAGAAACCCTAGCTTAGGGTAAAAACCAAGAAAGTTGAATAAATTGAGCTTGAAATGGTATAAATTTATAAAGCTTTATATTATTATGAAAATTGACATGGGAAAAGTGTTTAATAATGTTTTGGTACAGTAAGGTACTATACATATGGAAAAAGGAGGTATGAGTTGCAAATAGGGTCTAATAAGAGCTAAAAGTGATAACTAAAGATAATAAGAGGTTAGAAAAGGGGTCCAATAAAGGAGTTATGTAGTAAAAATTCATGGAGACTTATTATGTCATATATTGTGGTATAATATGTGACTATTTCCTAAATTCCCTTTGATACATGACAGTACAAGTAAATAAAAAATAAAAATGACTACTAACTGTTAAGGTGGACAATGGTTCTAATATGTAAAGTGGACACTTAAGATTTAAAGAGGGTATGATTTACCTTGGGATAATTTGGTTAAGACTAATAAATGATAATAAAGTGAAATTTTGACTAAATAAACTCGAGTTCATGAATTTGAATGATTTGTTTAAAAGAACCTATGGCTTAGAGAAGGCTAATGAATGAGATTATTTGTAGAAGGACTGAGCAGAGTCATAATGAGTTGTATGGACAAGGTATGAGTATAATAATGGTTCTAAAAGGTTTATATAAAGCATTAAAGAGATAAAAAAAATATGAATGGATAGTTTAGAGTACCAAGAGAACTAGGATTGAGTGAATTATCAAGAGAAGGTAAACATAAGAGATTATAAGAGAGATAAAATGAAGGAATGCATATGAATTGTATAGAGTTTCCAAAAGAGATAAAAAGGCCACTAAAGGAGTTTGAACATGTAGGTCATTTAATAAATTAACATAAAACATAGAAGGAGAGTTAACATATAGTATAAATGGAGAAGTTTCATTACATGATAATTATAAGCAGGTATCAGATCTTATTTAGGAAAAGTATATGAAATAGGGCTTTGCATCATACACATATTATTGTTGGTTGAATATTTTGTCAATCAGCATACTGATAAATAAAATAGGTCTGATCAGCCAAAGTAGGAAGATTAGTCATCCAAATGTGTAGGTTTACCACATCAGAAGGGGACTAATCTCTCCTCTCATCAAGGGGAGGTTCCCTATATGTATGTTATATATATATATATATAGAAAATAATACTCAAGGGTAGGATAAACCATCCATCTCTCTTTCTTTAGAGATGATGTGTGCAAATCATAGGAAAAACTCAAAGGAAATGATAGACATCACTCCTCTTCTTTTAGAAGTACTACTCAACAAACCACAAGAATACTCCTGGTAGTAACAGCAAAATGTAGCAAAGGATGTAATAACTAGCAAATTGAGATCAGCACAAAGTCTCCACCTGGATTGCTCAAGAGTAAGATACGAAGGACAATGAGGGCACAAAGTCATCCCAAGGTCCTTTACACAGAAATGAAAAGAAAACACACTAAAGGAAATTATGGGGGCACAAAGTCTCTCCACACTTGACTCTTCAAGACACCTTCTTGACTGTTGTCACTAATTCTGCTTGTTTGAATTAAAGGAACAAAAGATATATTAAGGAAAAAGACATAAGAACAGTTTCCCCAACAACAAAGATATCACAGCACAAAGTCTGAAAAATCACTTGCTTTCTTGTTCCAATAACAAAATATGATCAACAAAATGAGCTCAAAGTCTCATAAGTGCCTTTAAATTTGGGTAGAGTTTCATTCTGATTGTCAAAAAGAGATGCATTTACAATAGAAGAGAGTCCCTTATATAGCCTCTTCAAGAAGGACTCAGGAACAGTAACACATCATGTTGTGTTGGAATCTGTTAAGAAGATAGGCTGGAACTTAGGGGTATTTACTCATTTGATTTTATCAATGCATAGGAACAAGTCATGCTATTGAAATTTTGCATATTCCAATGTCCACCTGGTGATCTGATCCTTCTTCATCATTCCTCCTTTTTTGGTTAATTGAATTGGGTCTTGGATTCAATTTGTTGTTTTGTTCCTTCCTTGCTTTCTATTGGTCTTGGCCTTAAAGCTTGTGAATACATTTAGGTCTATAGTTTCAAAGGATCAATGGCTATTTTATGAGCTTTAAAATTGATGTTTGTGCACCTGTCAATATGTTTTCAACGGCTAGTTCACTGTCTTGAATTTGACATCTTCGGGCGCATCACCCTTGGTCCTTGTTTGGTTTTTTAGTTTCATGTCTTCCTGAAGGGAAGATGACCTTTTGGATTTAGGGAAGTGTCCTTCAATTTGGTAGCTAAAAGTCCCCCGTAAGGGCACCTGCCCTTTGGGGTCCTTCGGCGGCCTTTTCCTTAGCGGATTGTTTCTCAAAATTTCCTGTAAACAATTATCGCAAGTATTTTCCCTGGGCTTTCTCCATGGGCAAATTCTCACGGACAAAAATTTTGGGGATAAATTCCCATTGATGAAAGTCTGCATAAATTTCTTGGTCACTTTGCCTTTGTAAAATCTTTCGAGTTTTTTTCGCTCGCAGCTTGTCTGAATTCTTTCAAACTTTTTTATGAATTAATTCCTTCGAATGAAAAGTCTAAAGGAATTATTTCTTGTCTTAGTCTTTTTTAAATTCTAAAAAAATTACCTTTGTGGCCTTCTTTGAAAATGACCCTTCCAAAGGGTACTTTCTTTGACCAAGTGCCCTCTGCAAGGGCACTTGTCCTTGGGAGGTTCTTTGAACTTTTGCATTTCAACTACTCCTTTAAACCGTCTAGTGAATCACTTGGTTGAACCAAGCTGTTGAACCATTTGATTGAACCAAACATTGAACCGCTCCATTAAACCAAGTTGATGAACCACCCTGTTGAACCACTTCATTGAACCAAGGCAATGAATCGCTTGGTTGAACCAAATGTTTAACCAAGCTGATGAACCAAGCTTTGAACCAAAATGGTTCAAGTCGATGGTTCAATTGAATGAACCAAGCCTTTGAACCATTTATTTGAACCAACCATTGAACCAAGTTTTGGTTCAACGATTCAAATGAAGCCTTGAACTGACTGATGAACCATTTGATTGAACCAAAGGATGAACCAAAGCATTGAAACAAAGCAAATGAACCACCTAAGTGAAACAAAGCATCGAATCACTTGGTTGAACCAAGCCATTGAACCATTCCTTTGATCGAACCCGCCTGTGAATCAGAAGCATTTGAACCTTTTGAACTTTGAACTCATTGAACCTTTGAACCAAAGTGGTTCAACGGTTCAAGCCTTCTTTGCTTAGATGCTTGTCGATAGAGATTTTTGATTGAACCAAGGCACTAAAACAATCCTAAGAATGACAAAGTGTTAGAAACTGATTCTTTTGGTTGAACCTACCTGCAAAAGTCTTTGAACCTGTAGAAATGAACTTGCCTGCAGAGTTCATAGAAACCAAGTCCATAGTTTTCTTTAACCTTGAAAGAGTCTGTAGATTCTAGCTTGTAGAGTCCATAGAAATCAACCTATGAAGCCTGTTGAACTTGGCCTACAAAGTCCGTACATTTCCCTTCCTGTTGAGTCTATAGATTCAAGCTTGCAGAGTCCGTAGATTCTAGCCTACAAAGTCTATAGATTCTAGCCTACAGAGTCTGTAGATTTCTGAGAAGCTTGAAAAATGAGGAATTTGAATGCCCAAGACAAATTTTGAAAAGGGAAGAGACAATTTTGGTCTGTAGGACCAAAATAGTTCAAATGTTGTCCCAAAAATGAGTGATATTTTTTGGGGGACAACAATTATCAATCTAATTTAATCTAATTAAATTTCATCAAAATTTTCACCTACACCTAAAATTACCCTTGATGATAAGGCAATAAATGTACACTGAATACATTCTGAATATGATCGCCATGGTAATAAAATCATTGATCTTGAAGTAGATGTGGAATATTATGGACCCTTACCTAAGATTCCTATCAATGAAGACATACTTGAGTTACTCTATGATAGATAAGCTCAACTTCTATGAAAACATCATAAACTTTGAATTTTAAAATGAAAATCTCCTTGTTTTAATAACTTCATTGCTAGTGAAGACCCCAAAATAAATCATATTTCATCTCTTCCTAAGGCTCCATATAATTTTTAAGATATAACTGTTATGCTCATTGAATAAACTATGAGAATATAATATGGTACACCCTCATGTCCTCAACTGATAATAATATCTAAAGAAATCATGTCAATCAAGCATGATAACTTTATCCTATTCTTCAATAAATATTGTGAAAATTTCACTTGGTCATATGAGAACATGCCAGGTATTATCCCTAGTATCATTGTGTATAACATCAAAACATACCCATATGCCAAACCCATCTGATATAAACAATAAAAATTTCCACCCTATACCATAAAGAAATTATCAAACTCTTGGATTTCAAGTTTATTAAATCTATTGACTATTCTAAATGGGTGTTAAACATTGTTCCCATTCGTAAAAAAGTCACTATGGTCATCTATATATACATCAATTTCCATAATATCAACCACACATGTCCTAAAGACAATTTTAAATTTCATTCAATAGATGCCATCGTAGATTCCACTATTTTATATAAAACATTGTCATTCATGAATGATTTTTTTAGGCTACAATCAAATTCACATAGCCCCCAAAGACCAACAAAAAACAACATTCACTATAGAATGGGATGGATATTGCTATGTTAAAATTACTTTTGGCCTTAAAAATTCCTGAGCTACCTATCAAAATGTGATGACTCACATTTTTCACAATCTTATACACAAAATTATTGAAACCTATGTGGATGATCTCATTGCCAAATCAAAAAGTCGTACAACACATCTCATTGATGTAGATATCATTTTTTATTGACTAATCAAGTACAAAGTTAGACTCAACCCCTAAAAGTGTGTCTTTGTTATTACATCTGGTAAGTCACTAAGGTTCTTAGTCTCTCTTCGTGCTATTGATATCAATCTTGCTAAAATCAATGCTATAGTCAACATGCCCATTCCTCACTCTATTACAAACATTTTTACTTACCTTATCAAGCTTGGGGTAATCCTATGATTCATCTCAAAAATGGTTTACTGGATATACTTTATTAATTCCATTATCAAAAAAGGTAATGCTCTAGAATGGACTAATCCCTATCAGAAAACATTTGATAACATGAAATAATATTTGCTTCATCCTCTCACTCTTCACCCACCTTCTAATGATCATCCTTAATTTTATACACCTCTTATTCTCCCATATCAGTTGGGGTAAGGCATATCCAACAATATGATATAAGAAGAGAGTATACTTTTTACTATATTAGTTGAGGCCTCATTGATTACAAAAAATGTTATACTAAAGTAGTATGTGATTGTCTTGCTATCTAATTCATAGTGGAAAAGCTCCATTGTTATATGCCTTATCAAACCACGTATGTCATTATCCATGCCGATCCACTTCATTATTTTTCTCTAAATAATTTCTACATGGAGATAAAATTGACAACTAGATGGTTCTTATCTTGATGGAATTTTACCTTCAAATAATAACACAAAATCTATCAAAGGGCAGGTTATTACTGACCAAATTGTAGTGTCACCAATACCCATTACAAATCACCTTCAAGATAATCTTTGATAATGACATTATCTATATTTAAGGTCTTAATTAGGCTATCTTCCTTAAATATTATTTCCATAATTTCACTGCTAATTTAAAAACAAATAATAAAGAAGATATCAATATCAACCCCAATACTACTAAATCCAAAGTAGTTAATGAAGAGCTTCCTAAAGTCACCACTTATTTGCATGAAGACATCTAGATCCTCCACTTTAATGACACCAAATGCCTCCAAGGAGATGGGGTAGGTTTTATTCTAACTAACCCTCATGGTAATATCATCCCTTTAGAGTTCAAGCTTTCCTTTGATGTCACTAATAACATAGCAGAATATGAAGCTCTAATCTTATGTATGAAAGCGGCACTTGACTTAGATATTCCATATTTACATGCTTTGGGTGACTCCCAGCTTATATGTCATTAAATTAATAAATATTACTAGTGCAAAAGTGAAAATCTTATCATTTATCATCAAATGGAAACAACACTCGCCAAAGAGTCTGCCTCTTTTACCATTGAGCCAATTCTAAGAGATTAGAACTCTATTAATGATTCTCTTTCTTATTTAGCATCTCTATTTCATCCTCATCAAGTACTTAATGATTCCCAATTTATTATTCAAATAAGAAAGTCATTAACTTCTATCTAACCACATGATTCACTCATCAATCACATTAAGGTTGTTACTATTTGACAAAGCCCATGGTATAAAAACATCATCCAATTCCTTGAACATCAAACCTATTCTCTAGGCACATATTCTCATGAAAAGACTAAAATAAGTAAACAAGCCTTTAAATAAGTCTTTCAATACAACATTCTTAATTATCATAATGTAGAAGGTACCCTTCTCTATTATGTCATGCAAGAAGAGGTCCCTCCTCTACTCAAATAAGCACATGTGGGTATTTTTGGTGGTCACTATAGTGGACATGTTACATGTAAATGCTTATGTATGAGATAATTTTGGCCTACTTTAGAAAAGGATGCTATCAATTTTTATAAAAAGTGTAATCCTTTTGAACTTTATGATGATTTAATCCATTCACCACCAGCGTAGCTCCAAACTATGGAGTCTCATTGGAATTCTCTATATGGGGATTATATCTCATTGGTAAATCGGCTTAGTCACAAGATGGTTAATTTTTTATCATTACCACTACTGAATATTTTACTAAATGGGTAGAATCCATGCCTCTTGTCAATGTCACAAGAACCACTATTTCTAAATTTATCTTTAATCAAATCATTTGTCACATTGGAGTTTCCCATACTATTATGTAAATATTTCAAAAATAAGGACATGAGAAAGTTATGTTCTAAATTTAAAATTTTACACAATTTTTCCACACCTTAACATCCACAATGCAATGGCCAAGTTAAGACCACTAAAAAAATTCTCAACAAAATTCTACAAAATACCATCTACAAAACATGTACTAATTGACATCTTCACTTATATCCCACACTTTGGGCCTACCATACTAGCATACGTACTACCAGTTAGGCAACACCATTCTTACTAGTCTATGGTTTTGATTTTGTCTTACCATTAGAATTTGAACTCCTCTCCTTATGTACATCTATTCATGATAACATTCCCAATGAATAATTACATGAATCTCACCTTCATGCCCTTGATCTTCTTGATGAACACCATTTAGCCTCTCTTGAACATAAATGCCAATACAAGGCTCGCATTACCAAATAACATAATAAAAAGGTTAAAGTCTACACTTTCAATCTTGGTGATCTAGCCCTTAAGTTAGACTATACCCATGATAAATAAGGCAAACATGCCCAAAAATGTTGGGGCCCTTATTTAGTGAAATACATTCTTGAACATAGCACCTATCGACTACAAACTAATGAAGACCATGTTTTTAAAGAACCCACTAATGTGAAATTTTGAAAGAAATACTTTGCTTAAATATTTACCTTATTATCATAATTCTATATATTTTCTGACTAACACTTATTGTAGGATTGCTACAAGTATCTCACCCTCTATATCAATATATTTTTACACTAACATTACTTCCTTCCCTTAGTCCTTTGGTTTCTTTATTTCATGAGTTACATTGTAATACCATGGATAGGACACAATTTTCCTCATGAATTCCTTTTGATTTCACATATTGATTTTTCATATCAAGTTTTTTATTTTTCAATACTTTATTCACCCACTTGGGTTTCTATTTTGTGAGTTATAGTGTAAGACCATAGATAGGATTAGGATCTCTTCACAAATACCATTTTTGCCTTTTTTTTTATAGCCACTTGGGTTTATCTTTTATGAGTTGTAGGGTAAGACCATGGATAGGACTAGGATCTCCTCATAAAATCAACATATTATTTCACAACACCTTTTACCAAATCGAGTGTTCCTTTTCTATAATGTTAATAAATAGTTACCAATTTGTGATCCCATATTCTCAGCTTTAGTTATTGTTCCTTTTGTAGTTAAAAATTTCATAACAAACTATGGTAACATGTTTCCCTACACTTGCATGCATTATTATGATAAAGAATCATACTTACATATCATTTTATCCCTTTTAACTTTATCACATTTTTTATGATTTGAAGTAATTCAAATTGTTTTATGTTCATTCCTATTAATTTCCTTTCCTTTCATTCCACTTTAGATAGAACAAGTTTGAAGTGGAGATAACACTTTTATTTCATGTGAATATATAAGAATCTTAGACACCATGCTCGCTAAGTTCTCTTTCTTAACAACCAAGTCCAAAGTTTTCAAATGATACTCATTTTTAGCACCTATGTTTGGTTCTTTGAATCTATATAGAGGAAGAATAGAAAAATCCATCAAATTTTAAAATCTAAATCATTTAAAACAAAATGCAATGATAAATAGTCAACATCAAACCAAAAGACTTGATTAATAGCACATCCTCTATCACCAATCAAAGCTCAACCTGCCTAATTAGCCTCATATAGTTGATGAGGTCCATTAGGGTGCAGTAGGTCAGTAGATTGGGATAGGAGAATTTAAATAAAACTATAGTGATACCTAATTTCTCACACAAGTACCCAATCTTGATAGTAGATCAACAGTTCTGTAATGGGTCGTAAGAAATAGGGTACACATTGTGGGAAGGTAGGTCCATTTTAATTTGCATGCATATAGACTTCATGAGATGATATGCATACTTAATTTGATAACCCAAGATTTGTATTGTTAGGAAAAGTTCTTTAGATTCCTTAAAGTCAAAATTCTTCCTATTTTGATGTTATAATTCCACATTTTCTAAATCTATTATGCTATTAGAGCATGGATATTATGTTCTTATATTGATTATTGATTATTATTAATTAGACTATATGTGGTACTAGTTGTAGTAGTGGTTGGCTATGTATTTTAAATCTATACTTATTGATTTCATGGACTTGTTACTAAAATTGATAATGTTATTAATATGTATTAATTTATCAATTATCAATAAAATGTAATTGATGTCCTTTTTGGTGGTTGCAGGTTTTATCCATGAGCTAGGTAGATGTTATAGGCTATACTCTCAGAACCAAATGAATTATGAGCATGTCAACATGTTTGATAGGTATACTTTTTGATTTCATTTTGTCCTTCAAACATCTTGACTAGTCGTTATGTTTGTCAATTGTGGTCTTTTTACTTGTTATTACTATTGTACTTTGTTCGATGTTGTTATTATCATTATTTATTACTATTACCATTATGTTTTATTATGTGTTTTGTCACTTATAGTCTTTATTTCATGTGCATATTTCTATTCTATTTCTCTTTAGTCCAAGTTTACAGGTCTTCTATTCATCCCTTCATATATCCTATTAACCTATGTAGTTATGTACCTAGACCTACCTAGAATTACCCTTAACACACACACCCCCTTGGGAACCCTTGTCACCCTACTCCATTATTTAAACCCTTCAACTTAGATAAACCTTAGATTAAGGTGGTGGCTTGTATTTTGATGACTTTTTTTTATTATTGCTTGACTTGGTATTGAACTTGGTTTAATCATTGATTTTTAAATACTTTTATATCGACTAAGGTTGATGACTTATAGGTAGTTATATGAACACCATTTAATAATGAAGGTGGCATAAATGGGGGAGGTTTTAATATTAGTATATTGATTTGTGTTTAACCCTATTATTAATCACTAATCTTTTTTTTATTAGTTGGTAGATTGGTTAAGTGTTGAGTCTTTCAGATGTGACATTAATGGAAGGTTGATGGGGGATTTGCCTTCAAATATGGAGGTGTTTCTCTCTCCTCCTATTCAATTAAAAAATGAATGGGGTATGGGGAAATTGGATGGAGAGGATGGGAGTTTGGATGGCAGATAAAAGAGTTAGGAATATGGAAAGTTGGAAGAGAAAATAGTGGAAAAGCTTGGCTGGTTTTAATGGCAGCCATTACCATTTCAAAAACACATAGCAGTGCATGGAATTAAGATAGAGGTTTTTATCTTCTATCTTGTTATTTTTTTTTTTTGCATTTTCAAGCAACTCATTTGGTTTCTAGTTTCATTTTTGTTGACTACATTAAATGGAAAATGATGTTTAGAGGTTGCTTATGTAGCTGGAAGTCTTAGGACTTTTGGGTGCATATGCAAACCCCATAAAATGATATATTATTATCTAACATTGCATATAAACTTGAAATGAATATATATATATGATATATGTTGACTAGTTTGAATCCTTTGGTTTTATCTCATTACTCGACTCTGCATGTGTTTTTTCATTGGTTTACTTATCATATGACTGGCTGTGGAGTTATGTGAGTTTTGGGGTTAAATATTAATATGCATCAACTTCGTATGGGTTAAGACAGATAACTTTTCAATGGGTGTCATATACATGAATAAACTTGTATAATGCTTTGATAATGTTGACTATGGTTTTATGAAGTATAAAGGTATGATTTATATATGTAACTGACTGTATTGTTATAAATATGAATGCATTTGTTATAATAGAAACTTTGTATTATATCGATGACTATGTTTTTATAAAACAATAATTGTGTGTTCCCTTTTAAGTGACTGTGTGGATTTAAAAAGGGTAAATATGTTTTTAAATGGAGTTGTATTTTCTATATAAAGGTGACTACGTTATGTTTGAATAGTGATTGTGTTTTAATGTGTTTTACTGTGTCAAATTTTGGACTATGTAACCTACTCTCTGTTGGATGGCTCCAATATATACTTAAGGTTGAATGGTTTTATCTTTGACTCAGATTTATTGGGTCGAGTAGTAGAGTTATGGGTGACTGTGGAATATTTTATACTTGTATGCATTGAAATTATTGGACCATTTTATGGTCATTATCTTTGATAATTTGTATTATTTAACTTAAGGCTTAAATATTATATTGGGTTGAGTTGCTTTCATCAATTTCCATTTGATATATATTATTGCATCTATTTTTTATCATGGTAAGTTTATATCAAAACCGTGAGGCATCTATATGCATATATGTTTTGTTGAGTTATTAATCTTTGAAGTTGAGACTTTGTTTAAATGGTATGAATGGACCAAGATACTAACTTTGATTAGGTCTCTTTTTTATTTATGGTTGTGTTCTATGTCATGTCATGACCCATTTTATCCTTCGACTATGTTGTTAGGGATTGATTTTTATTTTATATTATAGCTATGTGATGTTTTATTGTGACTTAAAAGGAAACTAAGCTACCTTTGTTTATAATCATTGATTGTTCATTTTCATTGTTATGTTTTCAACTAGGTTTTAAATATTTTATATATCATGGGTCAGCTTTATGAATTGTTTCACCCAAGTGTTGAACTATATATGCATATGTATATATGCTTCGTGCCTTTGAGTTGTATTTGACTTAGGATTGCATTATCAAATTTATACTGGGATGTATGATTATGATGGTGTGTGCATCATTGTGGTCTTAAATTTGACTCTAGCAATTTTTTTGACTAGGTTATGATATTTACTATTTCAGTTTATGGTTTCATCATTTCATTTGATGGATATGACTATTTATTTTGTGGTAATGTCATTGCTATAAACTATGTTGATTTTTGCATCAATGTTCTAGTATATTTATGTGGATGTGTTGACTATGATTATGTATGTATGCATAAAATTTATCTTACTTTATGACCGTTGGGTCTTATGATAGTATGGATATATTTTGACGGTGTCATTTTGATATTATGACTAAGTAGATTTAATTATTTAAATTAACTGGGTCGTGTATGAAAAATTGAGAGGCATGTCTATTTGATTTTTCCTATTATATTTAAATAAATAGTTGTGGTTGCATTATATTTTATTTGTATCATTGTTTTAATTAATTTTTTACTTGGATGTTTTTGGAATGTGTTGATTATCAATTACTACAGGCATGCAAAGAGTAACCTGAGATAGTTTTTATATAAATATAGCATAGGCTTGAAGAAAAGAGACTAAGAGAAGTTACATCAAGCTCTTCAGTCCCTGAGTATTATATAATAGTAAAACAAGATGTGCCTCAATAAGAAGAGATTCACATGATATCCTTGGATCCACAAGAATCTCTTGAAGATGCATTGAGAATGTTCTCTATGACTTATGAAATAGACACATATGTATAGGAGGAGAAATTTGAGGAAGCCAAGAAAGAAAATGGAAAGTAAAATTTATTAGACTTAATGATTATTGATCCTCCCAAGAGGAAAGTTGAGATTGTAATTGTCCAAAAGGCAAAGAAAGCAAAAATTTCCATCACACCACCTTTAAAGGAAATCAATCTATTTAGTCAAGAGAACCCAATCTATGGACCATCTATACTAAAGGGTTCATATATGAGTTAAGGATGGATAAGTTTCAGCGGTTCTAATTAAGAATATGGTGCAGTCTTTAGTGGGAGTTAGATATGATTCAATTACTATAGGCCTACAAAGATTAACCTCAGATAGTTGTTATAGAAGAAGGTCAAGAAATTATACATCAAAAGGTTGAGCCTTTAGTTCACCTAACTTAGAAGAGGAAACATAGACCAATGGAGGACCCTATGTTTGAATAATATGTTTTGGAGCTAACCCAATTCCAAGTAAAAAGACTACATGTTATAATCAAAGGGTTAAAACAAGAGAAGAAATTTCTAGAAGAAAAATCTATTTTGTCACTACCAGTGGATATTGTTAATAACTTTAAAATAATTATCTATGATACATTAAATTCTTTGAAGGAAATAAAGACCAAATTGGACATGGTGATTAAATAGCATGCCATGGATCTGAACCAAGCCATTAGTGGCAAGGTTCAGACAATAAAATAAAGGCATTGATCAAGATACTAATGGAAGACCAAATCCCTAAGCTTAAAATGGTCGGTCTATCACAATTAAATATGGCTATGATAATCTTGATGGAGAAAATCAAGGACATAAATAAGTGGTCAAAAGGCATGGAAGTTCTCTCAGGAGACTTCAAAAAATTAGAGGATAAAATGATATAATTACTAGGAGGCTCGATTAAAGATCCAACTATTCCAAGTCAAATAGGCCTAATAACTGATGGGGGATTCTAGTAGAGAGATAATGAGTTCATCCAATAGGTTAAGAATAAAAGAAAGGGTACCACAGGGGCTGACAACAAGAATATCTTGAACTTGAACTTGATCTTGACAACAAATGAAAAGATTGATGATGTTAAGAGTATCAAAGAAGCTATGGATAGGACAAATAAAATCTTCAAAGATTTAACAGTGAAAATAGAGAAGCTATTCATAGATCCAATCATCAATCTCAGGTTGATAGATGAACAATATGACAAGTCCATGAAGATTTTACAACAAAAGCAAAAGGTTACAACTACAAGGGCATCTCAAAGTCAATTGAGTTGCCTTAGAATATTATTTAATATCAAAACCATGTAAATCATTTAAAAAGAATATACTATTTTATAAAAGCATGTGCAACAAATAACACACATGGCTTATAGGTTAGTCACATTTGAATAGTGTCATTGATAGTTAAATATTTGTAAGAGGATAATTGTCCTTGACACTTGTCATATTCTTATTTGATAATGACTAGACAAAATATCCCATAGGTTGCTCTTTCAACCTATAAAAGGGGGTATTTTCATTGGAACAAGGAGGAAGGTTTGAGAGCAAAACTATTTTGTAAATTTTGGATCAAGTAATACAAGCAAGAGAATTTTGTGAAGATTATCTCATTTTGTCTATTTATTTGTTATCATGGCTGCTTCCTCAATTTTATGTATTAATTTTTACATTTGAACTGCTTTTATGAATTTTAAATGTGCATATATTAATGCAGAGTTGTTAATTTGAGCTTTACGCTAGGTTGACTAAAAGTTGTTAGATTCATTTCAATATTCTTGCTTTTCTATAAGATGTGAAAATGCAATTTTCTTGTTTAAGTAAATCTTTAAAGTGAATTTGATCTCGAATTTGCATGTTTTCAAATATCCTTAAATACTTCCCTCGTATATAATAAGATATGTACTATTTGGTAATTATGTGTCATATGCTAGTTATAAGATGCATATCTTTGATGAAATGAGAGCTTTGTCAGGATGTCTAAACCAAGGAGAAAAAACATCTCTCTTTCTACCTTACCCTACCTATTTTCTCATTTTTTAATCAAATCACTATAGTTTACTGTCTCATGGTTGATATTCATGCTAGATTAGAGTTTTATATTTTAGGTTTTGATCATTATTCATTAGAATTAACTAAGATAACATTCATCTTCACAAACTTTAGGACCATGGTTTCTCCCAACAATCATTTGCATAATCATTTTTTGAAATAATCAAATAGATTGGCCACTACTCCACCATAGATCTCAGGAAGATCACAACCAGCAACTCATGCACAATATTCTTTGAATCTTAAAATGAGAAGTGTTTTCAACACTATACGAACCCTATGATACATTTACATGCATTAACAGGTACACAAACACCTAAAATTATACCATTTGAAGTTGTCAAAGAAGAAGAAGATGTAATGAAGCAAGTTAAAGATTGAGAGTAACAAGTAGATCACCAAGTACATCAGCCACAAGCTAGTAGGTCCACTCACACCAAGAAGGTTATAAAAAGGTATACTTCTATTTTTAAGTCTTCTTTTGCTTTTTTTATTTATATGAGTGAACCCAATTCATTTTAGAAAGCTAGAGCATCTAAGAATGCATAAAATTAGAGGAAACTCATGGAGTAAGAAATGAGATCACTCAAGAAGAATGAAACATGGGAGATTCTTGATCTCCCACCTAGAATAAATAATGTTGCAAAGAAATGGGTGATAACTTGAGGATCAAATATCTTCATGTCTTCATAAGACCATGCAATAACATCTGTGTACTTGGTCGGTATGTCTCTATCCTTTCTAGACTCTATGTTTGCTTCTGCATGAAAGGTTTGTAGGATTATTTCAAGGGAATGGTATGGGTGATAACTCGAGGATAAAATATCTTCAAGACTTCATAATACCATGCAATAACATCCTTTTAACTAGTTAGTATGTCTTTAGCCTTTCTAGACTCTATGTTTGTGCATGTTGTACCAAGGATTGCTATATGAGGTTAACCGTTCCTAAGTCAACTACATTATAATCCAGCCCATTTACTTTGGGAACTTTAGTAGTTTCAGCTAGATTATCTTTGTTAGATAGTCTTTCCAAGGAAATCATGCCTTTGGTAATATTTTTATCATTTAGTTGTATTCTTTTGTAATCAATTATATCATCATCATGAGGGTTCTTATTGACCTCATCAATAATATGAGACTCAAACACTGTTGAGTTATTCATGAATTCAATGATTTGTTGATCATCATTAAACACTTGAAAATGATTAACATTGTCAAGTATAGAGGGACATGGGACCAATTCAAAACTAAGGCTTCCCAATTTGGAACCTTGATTTGGCATTAGGTTAGCTACAATTGAAGCTAGTTCATCAGTAGACTAGTTTTCTTTTATAGGGATCGAAATAATATTGAAAGAATCACAAACTCAATCAAGTCCCATGCCCTAAACTTGTATTTCTTCAAATAAGATAATTTTCAATGATACTTGCTTCTAACTTGATTGAATACTTGTTCAAAATCACCATATACTAGTAGTTCTTTAACTTTATGTTTAATAGCAAATTGTAATCCCAAGATCAATGCTTCATACTCTACCAAATTATTGGTGTAAAGAAACTATAGTTTGTAAGAAGCATTATATTATTTTCCAATGGGATTGATTAAAATTACTCCTAATCCAAACCCATATTTGCATCTAGCACCATCAACATATATATTCCAAAGTCTATGCATAGCATGAGAGTCTTTAAAATTACATACTTGAGGAATGCCAAGGATGTAAACCCCTAAATTAGAATTAAACACATTAACCCTTTCATTAGCTGCATTATATCAGTGATCATATGTTTCATCTTTGGTTCTCTTTCAATCCAAATTTGATTAGGAACTCCCCTCCATAATAGCCGCATATGAGAGCAATCAGTTAACATGTATCCATTTAAATCTTTGGTCCAATCTCTACTAATTAACATCCCATAAGCATCTAGAATGTACATAACTTGAATATCAATAAATTGTTGCATGCTCAATTTCGAAGCAAGCTACATATGTACATTTAATAATTCACCTATTACTTTGACTTAATATTTGTTTAGTTGAGTCATTACCTTATCAAACTTAATAGGATTTAAACCAAGCATTTTAGAAATACCTATTGGCATAATATTTTTAGAGGTACCTAAACCTAACAAATAGTTATGCAAATTTTTACCAAAAACTCTAACTATTAGTAAAAATGGCGGAACCTCTATTTTATTCTTATACATTACTACATTTGCATTTGCAAATTTTTGTGATTTACTAGGTTTTTTAGTTAAAGAGTCTAGCAATAAGTCTCTCTATTCAATTATCTGAGTCAATTCATACAATTTGATATTATCTTTAATTTTCTTCATATCTTCTACTATGTTATACCCACTCCTAGTCGAAGAATTAGATAAATCAACATTATTTCTAGTGTTACTTCCCTTTGGAGGTTCTAGATTTTTATCTACTTTGGGATTAGGAGGAGTATCACTATTGCTTGGTGGATTAGAACCTGTCATTGGTTGCTTTTGTTATATATTCCTCAATGGATAAGTATTCTTCAGATAATGTTGAAAACATGAATCTCTTTTGGAATATCTTCAGTTTCATTCTCATCTTGAAATGGAAAATCAAAGATTTAAACCATAAAAGTTGTTTCAGAAGATTTAGATGTCTCTAAATAACTAGATGACCCTACAACATTATCTTTATTAGTCAAAACTTCAAATGTATCCAATTTATCTTGAAATACTTTAAAAGCATTACAAAATTCTATACATTCTAATTCACCATGTTTTGTAGTGTTATTAACCCTGCAATAATTAGCTTAGGCTACATCATAAATGTTTATTTTAGGTATGTTATTAGTTGTAGATGAATCATTATTATTGTTTTTATTGGCATTGTGAAACCTATTTATAAGTCTGTTAAACTTATGATAAGAATAGTTTTTGTTGGAATTCTCCCTAGTGTTACCTACCTATTTTTGTAACTGAATAAAATTAGTGTTCAATTTTTGAACCATTTTCACTATGGAGTCATTTTAATTATTAGGTGGCTTTAAATTATGGACTTGAGTACTATTACTAGCTATTGGCACCATATCTCACTGATTTTGAGGATGGGGTCCACTTTCAGATTTATTTACTAATCCTAGGTTCTAATCAGGCTGAGCATGATTCAAAGGCAACTAGTTTAAAATTGGAGTTTGATTCAAAGTAGGCATGTTATTATTAGTATTTGGGATGATATTCAACATAGGAAAATTAGGATTGATATTAGTAATAACATATGCTAATTAACCTTGGGGTTGCATTTGATCACTAATTTTCATAGCTTCAGCATAGGCCAAAGCTCGTGTATATGACTCCAATAGCTCTTTTCAGAAATACAAAAGTCATTGGACCTAAATCATCTTTATAAATGTATAAAGTTAAAGCTTCAATAGGACTATAGAGAGATATAGTAATTCTAAACATCTTTTTGAATCTATCATTGAAAGCTTTAATGGTTTCATTTGAATCTCTCTTCACCATAGTGAATTATTGATATAGAACATAAGGACTGATGATCTTTTCAAACTGATCAATAAAATAATTATTGAAATCATTCTAAATGTTGATGTAATTTTTAAGAATATTAAGAAACCAATCATATGTTGCATCTCTAAAGGTAAAAGGAAACAACCTATAGGAAACATCTTCATGAACAACATTTAACAATCTTAAGGTAACCTTAAAAGACTTGATGTGCTCTTCAATAGTAACAATGCCTGAAAGACTAAATGAAGGTAAATATTTTTTTGGATTTCTTGGTAAGTCATGTACCTAACTAGACACATTGATAGAAGATCTAGCTAACCAAGCCATACATTTTATGAGGATTGAATACTATATTAAAAATAGGTGAAGTAGGTTGAGATATAGAAACTCTACATTTACCTTTATCTGCTCTTATTTTCCTATGAATTTCCAAGGAAAAAAGAGGTAACCTTGTCTTAGACCTTGACCTAGTTCCTATTTGTGGTAGTTCTAGCTTGTAAAATCCAAATCATGTTTAAAATATTACAGAATTTTTATCTTTGAAAATATAAATGATCTTCAATTCAATTCTTACAAATAAGTAGATTTATATGTTTAGATTTCTAAGTTCAAGAAAACCTTGCACAAATTCATACAGATCTTTCAAAGAATGACTATCTTTAATTGTATTAGCTTAAAGATACATCCAAACTTGTGAATATTAGTGATCTTTGAACAAAATTACTATCACTAACCTTAAACATGTCGAATTCATTAAGCTTAAGCAACCTTTGTAATAATTTAACATAAATCTTCAAAGAATAACTATCCTTAGCTAAATAAGCCTAAATATTGGTCCAAAACTATGAGTATCAGTGATCTTTATAAATTTAAGCCAATAAAAACACAAATCTATAAAGGATCAACTGATCTTTGAACAAAATTCACTAAAATTATCTAAAAATATTTCAAATTCATAAATATTTAACTCACGCTAGATGGCCCTCCTAGCACCAATCCTCCCACCTGTTTATGCATGTAAATGTATCATAGGGTTCGTATAAAGTTAAAAACACTTCTCATTTTAAGATTAAAAGAATCTTTTCATGAGTTGATGGTTATGATCTTCCTAAGATTTGTGGTGGATTAGTGGCCAAGATATTTGATTATTTCACAAAATGATTATGCAAATGGTTGTTGGGAGCAATCGTAGTCCTAAAGTTTGTGAAGATGAATGTTATCTTAGCTAATTATAATGAATAATGATCAGATGCTAAAATCTAAAACTCTAATCTAGCATGAAATTTAACAATGAAAAAGTAAACTAGAGTGATTTGATTAAAAATGATAAAATAGGTAGGGTAAGGCATAAAAAGACATGTTTCTACTACTTAATTCAAACATCTTGATAAAGCTCTCATTTCATCAAAGATATGCATCCTCAAACCAACATATGACATGAAATTACCAAATAGTACAGATCTTATCATATACTAGGCAAGTGTCTAAGGATATTTGAAAACATGAAAATTTGAGATCAAATTCACTTTAAAGATTTACTTAAACAAGAAAATTGCATTTGCACATCTTCTAAAAAAGCAAGAATATTAAAATGAATCTAACAACTTTCAGTCAACCTAGCATAAATCTTAAATTACATTAATATATGCACATTTAAAATTCATAAAAGCAGTTCAAATCTAAACATCAGAACAGAAACTTAAGGAAGCAGCCATGATAACAAATAAATAGACAGAATGAGATAATCTTCATAAAATTCTCTTGCTAGTATTACTTGCTCCAAAATTTACAAAATAATTTTGCTCTCAAAACTTCCTCCTTGTTCTAATGACAATATCCCCTTTTATAGGTTGGAAGAGAAACCTATGGGATATTTTGGAAAGTCATTATCAAATAAGAATCAAACAAGTATCAAAGATAGTTTTCCTCTTACAAATATTCAAATACTAATGACAATTTTAAAATGTGACCAACTTATAAGCCATGTGTGTTACATGTTGCACATGCTTTTATAAAATAGTATATTTTTTTAAAATGATTTACATGGTTTTGATACAAAATAATATTCTAAGTTAACTCAAATGACTTTGAGATGCCCTTACAGTTGTAACCTTTTGCTTTTATTCCAAAATCTTCATGGACTTGTCATATTGTTCATCTATCAACCATAGATTGATGATTGGATTTATGAAAAGCTCCTTTATTTGCCCTATTAAATCTTTGAAGAATAAATCTATCTTTTCATTTTATATTAAGATCAAGTTCAAGATATTCTTGTTATCAGCTCCTGTGGTGCCCTTGCTTCTATTCTTGACTTGCTAGATGAACTCAATAGCTCTCTATTGTAATTCTCCATCAGTTATTAGGCCTGTTTGACTTGGAATGGTTGATATTTAATAAAACCTCCTAGTAACTATATTATTATGTCTTTTAATTATTTTAAGTCTCTTGAGAGACCTTCCATGCCTTTTGACCACTTATTTATGTCCCTAATTTTCTACATCAATATTATCATGGACATATTTAAATGTGATAGGCTGACAATTTTAAGCTCAGGGATCTAGTATTCCACTAGTATCTTGATCAATGCCTCTATTTTCTTGTTTGAACCGTACCACTGATTGGCTTGGTTTAGAGCCATGGCATGTTGTTCATTCACCATGTCTAATTTGGACCTTATTATGTTTAAAGACTTAAATATATCATAGATAATTATTTCAAAGTTATTAATAATATCCACTGGTACTAACAGAATAGATTGTTCTTATTGAATTTTCTTCTCTTGTTTTAACCCTTTGATTGTCACCTATAGATTTTTTGCCTGGGATTAGGATACCTCAAAAATATATTATTCAAACATAGGGTCCTCCCCTAGTTTTTCTTCCCTCTTCTGAGTTAGGTGAACCAAAGGATCAACTTTTTATCTAGAAATTCCAGACCTTTTATAACAACTATCTCAGTTACTCTTTGTAGGCCTATAATACTTGAATCATAATTGACTCCCACTAAAGATTAGGCCATATGATTAATTGGAACCTCTATTTGTAATTTGACTATTGGTTGAGTTGGAGTAGCAAGTCTCCTTTTTTATTCATCTTATAATGCTATTATCCAAGGTTTTAAGTCCTATTGTAAAGGGATGGTTGTGGTCTTCACCATATCCCGTGGATGATAGGCATTAGGAAGCTTCTCCATCCTTGGATCATATATGAACCATTCAAGTATAGCTAGTCCATATATTGGGTTCTCCTCATCAAATATATTAATGTCCTTTAAAGGTGGTGTGATGACAATTTTTACTTTCATTGCCTTTTGAACAATTGTAATCTCAACTTTTCTCTTAGGAGGATCAATAATCATTAAGTCTAATGACTTTTATTTTTGTTTTTCCTACTTGGATGCATCAACATTATCCTCCTTTGCATATGTGTCTATTTCATAAGTTATAGAGAGAATTTTAAATGTATTTTTAAGATATTCCTGTGTATCCAAGGATATCATGTGAATCTGTTCTTGTAGAGGCACATCTTGTTCTACTATTCTAGAAGACTCAGGAGCTGAAGAGATTGAAGTAAATTCTCTTGGTCTCTTTTATTCAAGCCTATACTCTATTTATATGTCAACTTGGGGAAGCCAATAAAGGTCAACATCTACTAGATGATATTGTCTAGGACTAAGCTGCCATCTATCTTCCATCTTTTGATTTCTCAGCAATCTAGATTCATGCTTTATATTATATTCTTTTAGTCTTCTATAAACTTTATGATAAATGGTTACCTTAGTATACACATAGTCATATTATCTAGGTTAATGTTCATAAGGTATAACTAGAATGCCTTTGTTCTTCAAGTGTTCTTTTATCTTACCATTGGGATCCCGCTATCTATGGTCATTTATCTACAAATTGTAATAAAGCCTATGTTTTGAAGCTGATTCAATTTGGTCCCATTGTTTGAAAATGGTTATGTCAATAGTCATGGGAAAACCATAAATAAATCATTTCCTCTTATTCTTTCAAATTCCATCTATCCCATTAAGTACTTGGTATGTTACTTCCTATTTTGCCAACTTATTTGGCACATGTACTAGTAGTTTGAGGGGGGTACTTTGGGTTCCCTCAATTTTGATAACTGTACAATTAGGATATAGCTAGATATCTCCCATTGTCTCAATAGACTTCTTGATTAAATTAGTTATCCTTATCATGAGGATACCATTGATGGCTTGGCTCAAAGTAGGATATAAATAGTCATAAATGAATTGGATATGGTCCCTATATTTGTTAATATGCAATTTTGAATAAGAGTGGGACATAGCTTGGGTGCCATTGGGAGACCACTCTCTTTGGTTAGGGATTTTAGTGGTGGCACATAGGGAATCTAACAAATATGACATCATGAATAAATCATTTTGTTTATTTGTTTTAATCTTAGAGATCTACCTACTTAAGGAAATACTAATGATTTTGCCTAAAAGAGGTACTACTACTTCATCAATAATGAAATATATAGCAGGCACCCATATTGGTTCCACATGTGTAGTATGTGAAAATCCATATAACTTGTTCAACATGGTCATGACCATTCTAACTCTTGGTCTGAATTGGCTCACATGGATTTCCTTATTAGGATCAATAATGACTTTGTTAACAACTTCTAACCATTTTTCTAGGATGTCCTCCATGGTATGTTTCTAGGCCCATGCATTAATGGAGGTGAGGTATATTTAGGGCATACGTATTTTATAATAATATTCAAAGGTAACAAGGGATATGTATGCTATTTTTCTCAAACTAGGTTCATGGATAAACATACCCTTATCAATTTTAGCATGTTTAAAAATAGGACCAAGTACGTCGATGTAGTGCAATACCTTTGGTTTGGTGACAACATGATGGAGTCTTATTAGTTGAATTTCCATGGTGTTATAATATAGTCTCTTTATCGGAAGCATCCTCTCCTCTTTGTTAGTTAAAACTCCTTAGTTCTCTATGTTCCAAAACAAGCTCGATCAATTATTGTCTCTTGTATTTAGTGAATAAGCCATGAACTTTATGTCTTTGAATACTTTGCCCTTAAAGTCTGATGACAAATACGATTCAACTAATTTCTTTGAAGTAGGTCCATAGGTTTCCATTGTTATGTTTTTTATTAAATTGTCTACTTGTGAATGATAATTCAACACTTTTTGGCTATCTATTTAGACTCTTAAATAACTTTGATTATCAGGATCTTTCTTTTGGATCAAAATAGTGAATGTAAGAATAACTATAGGGCATTTTTATACTTTTTAAGGCTTTTAGAGGGTTCAACTGAGCTTTCATGGTGGCATATAAATTTGAAGTATTTGATTTATAACCCAAATCATATTTTGATCTCATATTTATACCTTCGCATACTTAGGTCCACAAAATCCTTCTATCTAACATGTCTACCTATGTGGCATTTCCTTGCCATGATATTTATTTAATTTTTAAAATATGATCATTGTCACTTTAGACATGTTTCTTCATCTTGTGCCCCCTAAAAACTTGATCAAATTTTCTCCATCAATCTCCTTGGGAGTCCCTTGGCCTTGGCTTTTAATGTTGGTCATTGATCTTTGATCTGGGCTTCCAAGATTATGACACTTGGCAATCTTATGTGCTTTTTATGTATCCTGATATTAGTTTCCATATAGTTAACAATCTTACACCATATGGTGGTGTTGTGTGAAATTTGGACTTATTGACTTGATTCACATCATCAATCTCCATCTACATGACTGAATGCGCATTGTCAATCTTTAATTTACATGACCAAATGTGGTTTGTTGATCTGATAAACATACAATCAAATGTGGGTCATTAATCTACTACTTATTCACCATGATTTTGACACTTGGCACCATCGTATTCAATCTTGGGATCCTTTGACATGTTGACATCGTGCTTGCCACTAAATCTCCATCTACATGATAGAATGCATAACATATATCTATCTCAATTTATTGACTCTAGTCTTCAACACGGATCATCGATCAAAATTTGTATGTAATAACACACACCATCGATCTTGATTCTAAGAAATTTAATTTATTGACTTTGGGCTATCATCCACGTATCATTGATCTTTGATCTGATTGAGTGAGGTTTTGACACTTGGTATCCTTGTATTCAATTTATTCCTATGAACAATAAAATCAAAGAATAAGTGCTCGAAACGTATAAAAACTTAGCATTAACCTTAGAATAAGGTTTCAATGAATTAATAAACCCAATCAAAACTTAGACTAAAATTAAACTAAGACTAAGATGGAATAAAGTGACCCATCAAAAATATAAATCTATTTTAATATGAACTTAGGCTAAAGTAATTTAGACTAAGGTTTTGAACGTCATTTAAAATTGGATTCAATTATTTAATTAAGACCAAATGTTAACATAATGACTTGAATGGGACCATATTAGTTAACAAACTAAGGGTCAAATTAACATTGAATCATAATCCCATGAACATTTGTTCATTCTAATGAAGATTCATTGATCCTGCAAGATGGAAACACATGGGCCAAATGTTAGCAACATTAGATAAGATCAAATAAAGCTTATATGTTAACATGTCAATGTAAGATAAATCACACATGATAATCAATAATGTAACTTTGATCAAGTTTAATGCCTAATTTATAACATAATTTGTAAAATTTGAATAAGGGTTCTCATTTTTAAGAAATGGGGGATGTTGATCTAAATTGCACCTCCTTTTTTTCATGAATTTTTCATTGAACACAACATATCAACTAAAAATTATCTTGTGGGTAATAGGATCCCACAACCTATACCCCTTCACTATATCTTCATAGCTAAGAAAAATACATTTCCTAGATTTTAAATTTAGGTTGGACCTTTTTTTTAAGCACATGGGCAAATGCTTCACAACCAAATATACGTAAATCAAAATAATCAACTAGCTTACCATGTCGAATATATTATATAATCCTTCTATCTAATGAAGTTATAGGAGACATTTTAATAAGATACATAGTTGTGTTTATAAATTCCACCCAAAATCTATTTGCTAGCTTTGATGCACTTAGCATGCTTCTTACATGCTCCATGATAGTGTGATTCATCCGTTCAGTTGCAGCATTATGATGTGGAGTATAATGGATAATATTTTGATGTTTAGTCCCTTCCTATGTACAAAATTTATCAAACTCTATTATCTGACCTGAGACATATAATTATTTACCCAATTTTTTTCTACTTGTGCCTTAAATTATTTAAAATTTTCAAAAGATTATAATTTCTTCCTCAAAAAATACACCCACACTCTTCTATAATAATCATCTATATAGAAAATAAAATAAGTTATACCATTTATAGATTGAGTAGGGATAGGTCCAAAAATATCTAAATGGATAAGTTATAAGAAATTAGAGATTTTGCATTTACTTGCAATAAACTTAACCCTCTTGTGTTTACCAAAGATGCATTACTCATAAAAGTCAAAATCACAAGACTTAATTCCATATAACATACCTCATTCATGCAAATTATTTAATCCTTTCTCACTCATGTGTCCAAGGCATTGATGCCATAGCATCATAACATCCCAAGCATTCTTTGTAATTATTGTTGCTGTAGTACTTGTCACTGAATCTTCACACAATCGATACAAGGAGCTATAAGATTCTCTTTTTGCTACTAGTAGGGATCATTTGGTAATTATTAATTTACCATTACCAAAGGTAAATGAATATCCTAGTTCTTCCATCATCTTGATGGAAATGAGATTCTTCTTCAAATCAAGAACGTGGCACTCATCCTTCAACATTCTAAATCTACCATCATCTAACTTGATCAGAATATCTCCTCTTCCCACTATAACTAAAAGATGGCCATCAACCAAATAGATTGACCCTCCACTATATGCTTGATATTAGACAAACCAATCTCTATGTAGAGACATGTGAAAAGATGCACCTGATTCCAACACATAGGCATTATAAATTGATCTACTACTACTGAGACATAAATATTCATGAGATGTCACTTCCTCTAAATCTACTATGCTAGATTCGGTTGAAGGTGGATTTTGATTTCCATCATTCACCTCATTCTTTAATTTCCATTATTCCTTCCTTGAGTGTCCTATATTTCCATAATGCCAACACCTCATATTTAGTTTGGGTCCTCTAGACTTTGATCTGGATGGTGATCTACCTTGTTTTCTCCTCTCACTAGATCTCCCTCTCACATCCAAGGCTTCATTACTAGAGGATGCACCAGAATATTTTATTCTCATCTCCTCTCCAAGCAAGGCTACTACCACATCATCAAACTTTAAACCAATAGATGATGAATTGATGATGATCATCACCAAATGATCCTAGTTATTAGGGAGTGAAAAAAATAAGGTGATTGCCTTATCTTCATCCTCTATCTTCACACTGATGGAGACTAGCTTATTGACTATAGTGTTGAACTCATTCAAATGATCAAAAATATATGAATTCTCCTTCATCCTCAAAATATATAGTTACTTCTTCATGAACACTTTGTTCATTATTGACTTTATCTAGTATAAATTTTTTAGCTTCTCCCATAACTCTAATGTAGTATTCTCCTCAATAATATTGAAGAGCACAAAATCTACAAGACAAAAATGGGTTATAAAAACCAATTTCCTATTCATCTTGATCCAATATTCATCTATCATACTGATGGGCTTGCTTGTAAGACTCTTCCAGCCTAGAGCTTAGATATTCTACACCAAGAGATCCTCCACCTTCATCTTCCATAGAGAGAAATTTTTGCCATCAAAATTCTCTACCTCAAACTTGGTTACTCCTCCTATCAGTGTAGTAGCTCCCACTTACACAAAGCTTCCTAAATCAATATAAAACACTTAAAACAAGAGTTTATCAAACAACCATATCTGATATGAGATGTTATTAAATATATCTAAAAATATGTGCATTATAATGAAAAATTTAATCAAGTTACTAAAATAAAACAATGAATAAAAAGATAACACAAAGAGATTACATAGAAACCTTACAATGTGCAATGAAAAACCATGGGCTAAATGGAAGCTTATAGACTTCTTGTTTATTTATAAAAACCTCCTCTTATACAAAGCTTCCTCTCATTAGAAACACCTTTACAATGATTTCATATAAGCATTATAAAGATATACAAAGCTTACAAGATATCAAGCTAGTTACAAGGATAAATATTACTTACAAGATTTAGAAGGATGCTAAAATACCAATCCAAGATTACAATTATAAAGGGATTAACATGTCTTTTATATAAATACAAATAGAGAAGAAAGGTGAGAGATAAACTTCATGAAGGGCCGAAAAATGTGCCACACTCCTAGTGGGTGCACTATTAATGAATAGGAACCATTGTACCCCACATGTGCAAGGTTAAAATATGCTTCTCACTTCTTAATTGAAGATCCCACCACCATGTGACACCAAATATGTCACCCCACTTCACATGTGAGACCTATCAATAATAATGGTCAATGTCTTACACTATCCATGTGCACACAAGAGTCAAAAGATGCTTCAATCACATTTTGACTTTAACAACACCTCTTCACATGCATCGCAACAAAAATTACACCCCACTTTATTTCACATAAATTTTATCACATGTGAAGGATCCTCCATGGGACATGCCACATCACTTAAGTGCCACCTCGGTAATATGCCACATCAACATGAATAGTGACTATGAATAATGCCCATGAATAATGGTTGTGATTAGTGACTTCACACCCAACATCCAAAACTGTTGAGTTGTGGAGCTAAAAGCTTCACCAGATGAGTGAGTGTAAAAGTTACTGGACTTACACAGTCGTCGGCATTAGTTAGGAGTGACTGACATCAGTTAAGGGTCGACTAGGAGCTGTCGGCATCGATTATGGATCGGCTAGCATCAATCATGTGCAGATAGGCAGGAACTGACGTTGGTTACCTGTGCATTCTAGAATTCTATTTTTGTGGGATGAACAGAATGTTTGCATGATAAGATTAAGTGTTAGTCTTAAGTCTGCGTCTCTATCTTTAGTAGGACTATTTTGAGCCCTTGATTAGGAGGTGCATCTAATGTTTGTGAATGCATAGCTCATGTTTCCTTATATTATATAATAAGATTATATCTTCATAGCTTATTGGACAATGCTGTAGATATAGCACAGTATAAGAATTGTATATGTGAATCAATCCAAGTGTTGGAGTTGATTGTAATTGAGAGAGAGAACTCTTGAGGGAAAGAGATCTGTACATCTGAGAGGTGTGAGAAGAAAGTGTGAATTTCTTCATTGTATTTCCTTCTGGAAGAGTTTAATACAAGTTTTCAGGGTGGTTTCTTGTATCTCTTTTTCTTTGTTGTTTCTGATTCTAATTACTTATTATTCTGGTTTAATTCCATGTTTAGTTGCTTTCACATAGTAATCAACTTTGTTGGTTGATCCCCAACAAGTGGTATCAGAGCCTGGTTGTAGGTTTAGAGCGTGATACCACCAACAAGTGGTATCAGAGCTCAGGTTCACTAACAGGTGGTTCAGATCTGTTTAGTGTGTGTTGATTACAGGTTACTCATAGGGGTTTATATTTGAGTGGGAGAAAGCAATGGCAAAAAAAAGTAAATTGAGAATGGAGAAGTTTAATGGCAAGAATTATCAATTATGGAGAATGCAGATAGAAGATTATCTGTATCAAAAAGATCTATACTTACTGTTAGGTGGGGTTTCAAAGAAGCCCAAAGACATGGAAGATAAAGAATGGGAATTTCTTGATAGAAAGGCTCTTGGATCTATAAGATTGAGTCTGGCATCTACTGTGATATCTAATTTATCACAGGAAAAGTCAACGGTAGAGTTAATGACTACTTTAGCAAATTTATATGAAAAACCCTTAGCTTCAAATAAGGTATATCTTATGAAGCAGTTATTTAATTTGTAAATGCAGGAAGGTGGATCTGTATCTAATCATCTAAATGATTTCCATGGAATTATAAATCAATTAAATTCAGTCAAAATAGTTTTTGATGATGAAATTAAAGCTCTATTAATCTTATGCTCTTTACCTGAAAGCTGGCATAGCTTGGTAATCGCAGTTAGTAACACTACATCTGCTTCAAATATTTTAAAAGTAGATGATGTTGTTAGTGTAATCTTGAATGAAGAAATTTACAGGAAAAGCACAAAGGAAACATTAGGGAATGCTTTAAATTTTGAGAGTAGGGGAAGGCAAAAAGAGAAGGGCAAGCATAAGAGATCAAGGTCTAAGTCAAAGATGAGAGGTAGATCCAAATCCAGAAATGGCAGGAAGATAGCCTACTGGAATTATGGAAAGATAGGGCATATAAGCAAAGATTGCTGGTCAAAACCTAAAGAAGACAATCAGCATGAAGGTAAAGAAGAAGCAAAAGTTACAGGTATTGTTGCACAAGATGCTCTTATATTCTCTTTGCATAATAATATAGAATCTTGGGTTTTAGATTCTGGTGCCTCTTTTCATGCAACCCCTAATAGAGAATATTTCAGTGACTATGTCCATGGAGATTTTAGAATAGTTTATTTAGGGGATGATGAGCCTTGTAAAATTATTGGCAAAGGAAAAGTGCAGTTGAAAATGTAGAATGCCAACACATGGGTGTTGAGACATGTCATGCACATTCCCATCCTAAAGAGGAATCTGATTTTTGTAGGAAAGTTAGGGGATGAGGGTTGCACAGTAACTCTCACAGCTGAATCTTGGAAGGTTTCCAAGGGTGCACTTGTATTGGACAGAGGTAAGAGAGTAGGTACTCTCTATTTATGTAATTGTATTACTGATAATTCTCCTTCTGTATTATCTACTTCAGATGTAGATGCAAAGTTGTGGCACTAGAGGCTTGGCCACATGAGTGAGAAGGGAATGACAATTTTAAAGTCAAAAGGTAAGCTTTCAGATTTAAAAAGCATAGATCTAGATTTCTGTGAGCACTATATTTTGGGGAAACAGAAGAGAGTGAGTTTTCTCAAGACTAGGTCAATAAAGAAGAAGCACAAGTTGGAGCTTGTTCACACAGACGTGTGGGGGCCAGCTCAGGTTGCTTCTATTGGAGGATCACAGTACTATGTTTCCTTCATTGATGATGCTATAAGAAAGGTATGGGTCTATTGTATAAGGAAGAAATCTGATGTTTTTGACACTTTTAAGATTTAGAAAGCTTTAGTTGAGAATGAAATAGGCAAGAGATTGAAGTGCCTTAGATCTGACAATGGTGGTGAGTTTTGTAGCTATAAGTTCAACTGGTATTGTTTTATGAATGGAATACGCAGGTAAAGGATGATTCTAAGGACACCTCAGCAAAATGGAGTTGCTGAAAGGATGAACAGAATAATATTAGAGAGTGCATAGAGTATGAGGCTGCATGCTAGTTTGCCCTTATAGTTTTGGGTAGAAGCTGTAGATATTGCAGTTTACCTGATTAACAGAGGACCCTCTACAGCTCTAGATGGTGGAATTCTAGAAGAGGTGTGGACAGGTAAAAAGGTAGATCTTTCATTTCTCAGAGTATTTGGTTCTGAAGCTTTTGTGCATGTTGATAAAGAAAATAGAAAGAAGTTGGATGCTAATTCTATGAGGTGCACATTTATTGGTTATGGCTCTGGAGATTTTGGATTCAAGTTTTGGAATCTAGGAACTAAAAAAATAATTAGGATCCGTGATGTTGTTTTCAATGAGAAGCTGATGTATAGTGATCAGCTCAAGAAGCTGAATCAATCTAAGTAGAGCAATGGAGAATTAGATGAGGTGACGATCCAAAATGAGCTCATGGAAAAGAATAATCATAGACAAGAAAACACAGAGACTGACGTCGGTCAAGTAGGAACTGACATCGGCAATACAGGAACTGATGTCATCCAGACAGTGACCGACATCGGTCAGGAAGGAACTGACATCGGTCATGTGGAATCGACGTCGGTCAGTTACAGGCCTGGAGATGACCGAGGTCGGTCACTGTCAGAGAATTTGGGCAGACAGTGTGTTATGAATGAGTCTTAGACGCCCATCAGGAGGTCAAAAAGGGTAAATAAACCTCCAATTCAATATTCCCTTTCATTATTCTATTTATTGCTCATTGATGGTGGAGAACCAAAGAGTTTTGATGAAGCAATACAGGTGGAATCCAAGAATCAGTGGGAGCTAGGCATGAATGTGGAATCCAAGAAGGTTGAGTTGCCAGCGGGAAAGAAGACACTAAAAAATAGATGGATCTACAGATTGAAGGAAGGAGAGAATGGACAGATGAGATATAAGGCCAGGTTGGTAGTGAAAGGATTTGCACAAAAACCAGGTATTGATTTTGATGAGATTTTTTCTCCTGTAGTTAAAATGACTTCTATATGGACTATATTGTCTTTAGTTGCTATTGAGGATTTGCATCTTGAGCAGCTTGATGTTAAGACAGTGTTTCTTCATGGAGATTTGGATGAAGAAATATATATGGAACAGTCGAAAGGTTTTGAGATCAAACGTAAGGAAAAACTTGTGTGCAGATTGAAGAAAAGCTTGTATGGTCTCAAGCAAGCTCTTAGACAATGGTATTTGAGATTTGACAGGTTTATGACTGAGCATGGTTTCAGTAGATGTCAATCTAACCATTGTGTATATTTTAAGAGATTGGATAATGGTAGATATATTATTCTATTGTTGTATGTAGATGATATGCTAGTTGCAAGATCACACATGCAGGATATCTCTAAGCTTAAGGTGAAATTATCTCACACATTTTTCATGAAGGATTTGGGAGTAGCAAAGAAAATCATTGGCATGAGTATTAAGAGAGACAAAAAAAATCACAAGTTGATTTTGTCTCAAGAGGATTATGTGAACAAGGTGTTGAAATGGTTTAATATGCAGGATGTAAAACTGATAAGCACACCTATGGCTGGACACTTCAAGTTGAGTAAAGATCAGTGTCCTAATTCACATGATGAGGTAGAGTACATGAGTAGAGTTCCAGATGCTTCCATAGTTGGGAGCTTAATGTATGTAATGGTATGTATTATACCCGATATTGCCCAAGCAATGGGAGTTGTCAGTAAGTATATGGCCAATCTAGGGAAAGAACACTGGAAAGCAGTCCAGTGGATTCTTAGATATCTGAGAGGGACCAGCAGTAAGCATTTGTGATATGGAGGGTTAAACACTTCTCTACATGGTTATGTAGATTCGGATATGGCAGGTGACTTGGATGGCAGAAGAAGCACCACAGGATATGTGTTCACTATTGGTGGAACGGTGGTTAGCTCAATTTCAAAGTTGCAAAAGGTTGTTGCCTTGTCTACTACAGAGGCAGAATACATTGCAGTCACAGAGGCTAGCAAAGAGATGATATGGATGACACAGTTCATGGAAGAGTTGGGAAAGGAGCAAGAGAGTTGCAGATTATACAGTGATAGTCAAAGTGCAATTCATTTGGCTAAGAATTCAGCCTTTCATTCAAGAACCAAACATATACAGCTTAGGTACCACTTCATTAGACAGGTATTGGAGGATGGTGAGTTGAAGCTGGAAAAGATCCATATAGATAAGAACCCTGCTAATATGTTAACCAAGCCAGTAACAAAGGAGAAGTTGAATCTTCATTCAATTTTTGTTGGTCTTCAAGATTGAGTTTGAAGATGGAGGAGCTAGAAGATGTTGCTGTACAGGTACTGGTGCAGTTGTTTATCTCCAAGTGGGAGATTGTTGAGTTGTGGAGCTAAAAGCTTCACCAGATGAGTGAGTGTAAAAGTTACTGGACTTACACAGTCGTCGGCATCAGTTAGGAGTGACTGACATCAGTCAAGGGTCGACTAGGAGCTGTCGGCATCGATTATGGATCGGCTAGCATCAATCATGTGCAGATAGGCAGGAACTGACGTTGGTTACCTGTGCATTCTAGAATTCTATTTTTGTGGGATGAACAGAATGTTTGCATGATAAGATTAAGTGTTAGTCTTAAGTCTGCGTCTCTATCTTTAGTAGGACTGTTTTGAGCCCTTGATTAGGAGGTGCATCTAATGTTTGTGAATGCATAGCTCATGTTTCCTTATATTATATAATAAGATTATATCTTCATAGCTTATTAGACAATGCTGTAGATATAGCACAGTATAAGAATTGTATATGTGAATCAATCCAAGTGTTGGAGTTGATTGTAATTGAGAGAGAGAACTCTTGAGGGAAAGAGATCTGTACATCTGAGAGGTGTGAGAAGAAAGTGTGAATTTCTTCATTGTATTTCCTTCTGGAAGAGTTTAATACAAGTTTTCAGGGTGGTTTCTTGTATCTCTTATTCTTTGTTGTTTCTGATTCTAGTTACTTATTATTCTGGTTTAATTCTGTGTTTAGTTGCTTTCACATAGTAATCAACTTTGTTGGTTGATCCCCAGCAAAAACATGGGATAGAGGACTTGTTTAGTTATATAACCACTCTTTTTAACATATATGGGGTCAAACTTATTTTTTTATATACAATTGTGGGCATCACATTGGCTAAGGCACATGAGTCAACCAAACAATTATGTACATTCTGATGGTTAATAGAAAAGTTGGTACCTTAGGATTTTCCTTATAAAATACCATGTTTATATGAATAACTTTTAATTTTTTAGTAGATGACCTCCCAATCAAGGCATCTAGAGGAGGTAGATTACTTTTGGCGTAGAGATCTAGAGGAGTAATAGCATTGTTGTTTGTGAGCGTGGAGGTAGTGGTCAACTACTTGTTCTTTAAATTATAGTTATTCCTCTAAAATTACTGGAAAGCATGGATCTCATATGTATTATCCTCTGGTTCATTCTCATCTTCCATAGTGATTTGGAAGTAATATGTCTCAAATACCATAATTGTAATATGAGGGCCTGTAATAGTAGAAGAAAATGGATCTGGCTAATTTTCAAAACCTTCTTGTCTATCTATTTCCATATGAAATATCTCAAAGGTAGTGAAAAATTATATGCAGTCTAGCTCACCATGTTATGTTATGTTGTGTTATAGACTTAGCACCAACTAGAAAGGGTTGATTCCATGATATTTATATCTAACATCATTTTGGGTGGTTACTATTATGGATTGCTTCCAAGTTTGTTGAAAGTCCTGTTATACCTATGATATGCAAAGTCTTGATTAGAATTTTGTCCCATGGTGTTTCCCATCCACTTTTACATGCTTAGTAATTCATTGCTTAACTTTTATACCATTCATTAGATGACATCCAATTAATCTTTGGTAGAATCAACAATAATACCCTATGTAGTAGCAGTATTGATGTGTATTAAATATTTGTTCAAATTTTACTAATTCGATGTAGACACATGATTATTCAGGAAGATAAGGTGTTGGTTAAGTGGAGCATGGGATAATGGAAATTAGGTGTAAACTTGGTTCTAGTTATGAGCCAAAACATTATAATTAGCATTTTAAATTGGTTGAGGGATATAAAAGTAAGACCAATATTGGGTGTTTGCATCTGAGGATTCAATTTTTGATCAATGTTAATAACTTCAACATAGGCTACTGATAATGAGGTAATGTTAGGTGCTCTACAGAGAAAAAAATTAATTAGAGGTCCAGGGCATTCTTATACATTTTGATGGCTAACACCTGAATAGGTTTGCAGATAACTTCAAGATGACTATACATTTTCTAAAATCTAGCATTAAAGGCTCAAATTGGTTCATTCAGTTCTCTTTTCATACTTGTAAAGTGTTGGTACATGACACTTGTAATGGAAACTTTCTTGAACTATGCCAAAAAAGTTTTTTGACATTGATTCCAAGATGTAATTGAACCTTGTAGGACATTAAGGAACCAACCATAGGTAACATCCTTCAATGTAAATGGAAAGAGTCTACATGGCATGTCCTTATGGATTACATTCAATATTCCCAAAGTAGTCTTAAATTCCTTTATGTGTTCTTCAGTAGGCCTACCTTCTGAGGGAGAAAAGGAAGGAATATACTTTTCATGGTTTTTGGGTAAATCATGCATGTCTCCAGGGATGGCAATAGTAGAACTGGTAATCCATGCTTGGGCCATTAGGCATAGAGGGAGACAAGGTCACCTATTTAGGGAATATGATTGAACCTAGGGTCCTCTTAAAACATATTTATCTGAACTAACTTTTATATAGATTTCCAAAGGTGAGTATAACAAGTTAGTATCTAAGGTGGATCTTGTTAATCTTTTGGGTATATCTAGTACAACTCAAGTGACATTTTTAAAAGAAACAAAGGTAGAGGTTTAGGCCCTCTTTTTAGCACTAAATAAATTCCTATTTATGTGGGTTTTATGCACACTATATGACCTTATAAGGTATCCTATAACATTTTAGGATCGGTGAAAAGGGTTAGTATGTTACATGGGGAAGGAGAAGTCATATTTCATGGACTAGTTTACTTATTTTATTCTTGTTAGAGCTAAAGTTTTGGTACAATGCATTACTAAGATTTTAGGTTCTCGAATACTCGAGAATATTTCCCCACTAAGTTTCCATTTTTTGTGTTCTAACACACACATACACATTTTCTAAATTTTATGGGGACCCACTATTGTTTGAATATCCTTATTTCATGCTCTATAATCCTTAGAGATCCATGATATTGGTTTTATTATGCATAAGACTGTGGTTATCCTTAAATTATAAAGTTACTACTTTCAAAAAATTATGAAAATCAAAGATTGGACCTTAAATATGATTTACTTTAAACCTTGGACTTTCATAAGTTCTTTTATAAATTGAATTTATGTTTTTTAATTAAAAAAAACTAATGTGTCATGACCTAGTGTCTTTATGATTTTTAGGATTTTGCATGACTATTTGAAAATACAAGCAAATTATCTAGTTTGGGCCCCACCTTTATTATCTAAGATTGGGACAAGTGGTAGGATCACATTAAATAGATCCTTTTAGTCTTATAAAAAAAAATTATAAGCATTCCAAAGTTTATGATATTTGAGACCTTGATAGTTGACACTATTATGTTACTCAGAAATTACCATAGTTTTAAAAAAAATCCATATCTTATTGACAACCAAGTCACCATAGGTCATCCATGTGGAAACACCATGTTTAAATGGGACAAAGTTCACTTCAAATAAAATTCTAAGTCATTAAAATATTCATTATCCAAATATCATGCCACATGTTGTAATCTCATAAACATAGAACCATGAAAGGTCAAAACAAAGTTAATAGTCTAATATCCCTATGGACCGGATCTTCTGAGCTCTAATATCAAGATTGTTGGCATAATCCCATTGATCTAGAGTATTCTAGGATAAATATAAATTTATTGGTCTCATGGTTATGTGGTCCAAGTATTTGAGTCTCTAAGATTGTAACATACATCAACATCCCAACCACACAAATCCCTTATAGGGATGTACATAGTTCATAAGTTCAAAGAGATATGGCCTCAAGTATTCAAATATCCATATCCCTAAGATAATTCCACATGGCTCAATCATGTTAACTCACAACCCTAAACATATAAATAAAGATCATAAATATAAATACCCCATGTAAATTAGAAGTAGACAAGTGCCATTATCAAGGATATGTATGTAAAAGGTACGAATAACTGAGTTTGATAGGTAAACAAGAACTAGTAAATGAGGGATTGACACCTATCTTGAAGAATTGACTGGACATATAAATTTGAGGAAAAATTACCATATGTTAAGTAAATCCCACCAAATTTGACTAGAAGATTTAAATCTAAACTAGAATAAAATAAAAATTCTTTATTATCATTGATGTCACATATATTATGCATTTAAGGTACATGCTTAAATAATTTATGTGAAATATAAGCAAAGGCAAGTCACTTTGCCATTAATCTATGAGTTGAATATTATAATTTTGAGCTCTGTAGCAAACAAAATCCCTAGTTTTTTCATCAAACCTCCAAGAGCATTAAAACAATTTTCAAATCAATTACACAGCCCTAGATTACTGAAATGGCTTCTCAAAATCTAGCACATGTCTAGGTCCCTTCTACATATTCAAGTACAAGGAACACCAAATGCATAGATAGTATATTTGATAAAAGTGCCCTAAATTTCAAGTTTTTAACTACTCAACCATTAGAATGAGTTCGAGTCTACATCACCATACTCTTCATAGGATCATCTATCCTATAAAGATAAGTATTACATTTATGACTTGCTATCAATTAACACCATAAGACTTCATTGTGATCTAGGAATTTGACTCAAGAGAGGATGGTTAGTATGGTGTTAGTTTCAAAATGAAAACAAAATGAAATAAACACACTAATAGCATAACATCAACATCCCAACCACACAAATCCCTTATAGGGATGTACATAGTTCATAAGTTCAAAGAGATATGGCCTCAAGTATTCAAATATCCATATCCCTAAGATAATTCCACATGGCTCAATCATGTTAACTCACAACCCCAAAACATATAAATAAAGATCATAAATCTAAATACCCCATGTAAATTAGAAGTAGACAAGTGCCATTATCAAGGATATGTATGTAAAATGTACGAATAACTGAGTTTGATAGGTAAACAAGAACTAGTAAATGAGGGATTGACACCTATCTTGAAGAATTGACTAGACATATAAATTTGAGGAAAAATTACCATATGTTAAGTAAATCCCACCAAATTTGACTAGAAGATTTAAATCTAAACTAGAATAAAATAAAAATTCTTTATTATCATTGATGTCACATATATTATGCATTTAAGGCACATGCTTAAATAATTTATGTGAAATATAAGCAAAGGCAAGTCACTTTGCCATTAATCTATGAGTTGAATATTATAATTTTGAGCTCTCTAGCAAACAAAATCCCTAGTTTTTTCATCAAACCTCCAAGAGCATTAAAACAATTTTCAAATCAATTACACAGCCCTAGATTACTGAAATGGCTTCTCAAAATCTAGCACATGTCTAGGTCCCTTCTACATATTCAAGTACTAGGAACACCAAATGCATAGATAGTATATTTGATAAAAGTGCCCTAAATTTCAAGTTTTTAACTACTCAACCATTAGAATGAGTTCGAGTCTACATCACCATACTCCTCATAGGATCATCTATCCTACAAAGATAAGTATTACATTTATGAGTTGCTATCAATTAACACCATAAGACTTCATTGTGATCTAGGAATTTGACTCAAGAGAGGATGGTTAGTATGGTGTTAGTTCCAAAATGAAAACAAAATGAAATAAACACACTAATATCATAACATCTCTAGGCCCAGACACTAGGGAGAGCTTAGTTAACAAAAGCAAATGATAAGCACAACTAAAAATCAAGGAATGAAAACAAGAGTTCCTTCACCTTCCTTGGATTCTCTAATGCCTTTGTAATGGTGGCTTGCTCAGCTTGTGCTTCAAGATATCTTCTTCAATGGAGTGTAGCTACCTTCATCTCCTCTTGGCACCTTTGGCTTGTGGCTTGGTTTGGCTTAGAATCAATTTGGAATTATAACACTAGTTGCATGAAGCTTTTGGAACCAATCATACATTATAAATTTGCATAAATTAAGCTTAGAAATGATGTTGTGAGGCCTCCTATTTATAGATTTTAGGATTTGATCATAATCTACCTTAACCATCCATCTCAAGATGGAGATGTGTGGTTGAGGATTAATTCAATTTTTGGAATTAAATTTTTAATTATCCTCATCATGGCATTGGAAGAAGGGCGAATTAAGAGGCATGGAGGGCATCATGGAAGGCATTGATGAGGCATGGGAGGCATGAATCCTAATATTTGTGGCATTTATGGCCTAGAGATGTCTTCCCAAGAAATGAGGTCACTTGATGATGCAAATATTCAATATTCATTTCTAAAATAAATTATTCAACAAGTTTCCATGGAATTATTAATTAGTCCTTTATTTGGGTTAATTATATCTTAAACATGATTAAGCACTTTATGCACAAATAACTCAAATGGATTAGAATGCCTTGTTATTGGTCCTAAATTTGACTGGATTAGAATTGGAATAACACGTTAGATGTGTTGGATGCGTATTCCCATTTATAATGTTGTCAATAACAAATAAAAAAGGCACAAGTCTTGTGTAAAATATTTGATAGGAAAGAGTGGTCCAGAGCACGTAGGTGCGAATTTGGCATTTGGACTCAAAATGAACTGATCAAAGTTAGCTACGTCATAAATTACATTTCCCTATTTAGGGATACCCTAGCTAAAATTGGCTTTTGAATATGTTAATTTCACATCATTTAGCATATTTTAGTGTTTTTAGGCCAAATTGTGCATTTTAGGTGGAAACTAGCCAAAAGCTTGGTTGGAGGTTATCGACAGCCAATTTTAGGTGTCTACAGTTTGCCCCTATTTGGGAAGGCATTGCAAGCTATAGGCAAAGCAATGTCTTCTCAAAGAATGAGAAATGACATGTATGCCAAAAAGAAGATGATGATTGAAGAATAAAGCTCCAAATGGTTTTTGGGAAGCCTACGATGATGCCCCCTCGAGGAAGTGGCTATCACATTTGTTGATGGATGATCCCTCGAAAAGAAATAAGAAGAAAGGTGGAATTAACCCATGGTTGAGATTAATCCAAATGAGAAAATGCTTGCATGCATTGATATAAAAAGGATGTTGATTTGCCTAAAAGTAGTTATAATCAGGAATAAAAGTCAAAATAATGATTTACCCATAGGCAGTTATAATCATTAAGAGGACCTAGATTGGCTAAAGATGATTGTGCCCTAGTTAAGGCTGATTAGCAAGCATAACTCAAGGATATAACCTAAAATATAAATTAAAGATGGGTGGGCAAAAAAGTGATGAAATAGATGAATAGAAGAATAAGATTAATCAATGTCAATGATTTAGTTATACCTGCTAATGAGGAGATGTTTATCCTGATTAACAATGATACAACTAGAATGGTCAAATGAGTTATATTGATCAAGGGTGGGATGGAAGGATCTACCAAGGTGCCAAAGAGAAACTTTTGTAGCTCTATTGATTGTAAACCTTCTTGAAGCTAATTTTTGTTATAGCATGTGATGGTAGGCTTTATGATAGAATACCATGAAGACTTGGCCAAAATATGCATAAGGACTGACTCTCAATCCAATAAACATTCAAAAAATAATGCACCAATGATAAAAACCATGATGACAATGTTAATGGATAAATATGGATGAACTCAAGAATAATGTGCACAAGGAATCACCCAATGAACACATATAGACTAAGTTGAGGCAACAGTGCTAAAAGCAAATAAATAGGCAAGCGAATAAACAAACAAAAAACTTGAAAAAAACAAATAAAAAGAAAGCCTAAAAATAAAAGCAAAAGAAAGCATCCTAACAATGGCAATGCCCTAATAAGGTGGATTGAGGATAACTGACTAGGCTTAGACAAGACAAATATTTTTGGATTTTTTGAAATGTTATGAATGTTTTTAAAAAATTTAGGTATCTTAACTCATTAGAGAATGACAAGATACCTACTCATAAAATGGTGAGAGTGTTTGGCGTAGGTTGCTCGCAAAATGGTGAGAGTGTATAGAAAGGGGGACTAAGATGACCTCAACATGATTTGAGCATGACCCACATAGTCCTAAAATGACCTTAAGTCATAGTAATTTTGTCCACACAAAAGGTGGGTAAAAACCAAATAGGTCCCAACAAGTTCTCAAATCTGGGAAATGGTGATTCAAATGAAAACAACAATGGCAAGGTGATGTGGCAATGCATGATAAACAAGTGTTGCCCCTAGTTTGCCCATTGGTGGTTATAACTAGGATACAATGGCATAGGTCAATGATACTAATTTTTCCATAAGTGGTTATAATTAGTATCAAGACTGGTGAAACACTGATTTTCCCGTAGGCAATTATAATCAAGCTCACATAAACAAATATGGATATAGGATGAAATATATCTTGCCAAATCAACTATCACACTACTTTCATAGACTGTCATTAAAACATGGATTGGATTGATTGTTGAAACTTCATTGTAATCCCCTTGTAAAAAGTATGAGAAGAACCAAATGAACCAAGATCAAAACAAGATTGGGTAGGATGACTAAAAATAGTCTTTCATCTAGATAGGAATGGAATGATAGGATGAAATGGCATTACTAAGGATAATAATGGTTTAGATAGATTCGATAAAATGGTAGTAGGGTTACCTCCAAGTGGTAGAAATGGCTAGGATCTACAATAATGGTAAATAAGCATATATAACAATGGCAATGGCATATGAAATGGTATGGTACATGTTTTTGGCCTGGGTATGGTTTTTGATTTTGTTCTTCTTGTTGATGGGGAGATGCACGTTTTAATCAACAAATGAAATAAAAAAAATACTCAATCATGATAATTACTATCCTACACCTCATCTAAATAGCTTCTCTATCAAAAATGGCCTATATATTTAGTTTCCAAGAATGCTTTCATGATCTTCGTTGGTTGTTGATTTTGATTCCTTGAAATGTCGAGACAAGGTATCTTTATAGCCTCTACAAAGGAAAGTGCAACCATAGATGGTAAATAGGTACAAATAATAGATGGTAGGTTTGACTGTGAAATGGAGTGGTAGATGATAATGGAATGTTTAATGGTGGGGAAATAAATAAATATTGGTACTTTCAGTCACATGTAATGTTGTTGATGCTAGATTCAACATAACTTTGGTTGTGGCAGGACCAAAGACTTGTTCTCTCAATAGGACCACCAAATTTTTTGGAGATTTGATCTTGAGAGTATCTACCATCTAATTAGGCTGTAGATTGGGAGCTATTTTGATTTGATCTTTGATTTTGTCTTCAGTAAATAATGAAGAACTTTTGTGCTCAGCTATTGGTACCTCAATGAGGTTTTCACCAAAGAAGTTGTCTTGATTGTCCTGTAGTGCCTCCGAGAAGGTTTCACTAATGAACATTAGCTTTTGACTTTGATTTTATTCTATCACTTCTCAAAAAATCTCACTAGAAGATGCCAAGTTTTGACTTAGATTATCCCATAGTGCCTCTAAAAAGGTGTCACTAAGAGAGTGTTCTTCTACTATATGAATGTTGTCTTGTCCTCCTTGCTCTTTTTCAATTGCTATGTCACCATTAATGTAGTTTAATAAAGTGTGATTCTATCAATCCAAATTGACACTTGTGGGAGATGGAATGTCAATAATATGGCTATTTTGGCTGATGGTAATGGCTTATGGAATGGTAATGAAATTAGGAGGGGTTACATAATCCTTGTAGAAGATACTAGAACTTGTGTTGATGCTAAAGTACCCATCCTTAAAAATTATAGAACGATCATAAATGTATTTGAATTGATCTTCAATGCATGCATAAACAATGTTGTAACAGTCATGAACATATTCTTTTGAATCTGATTCTGACTCAAGAGACTCTGAATCTGATTCTAACTCAAGAGACTCTGAATCTAATGTCGCAACTAATGTTAATTCTGATTTTGATGCTAAATCTAATGTCAATTCAATAATAGAACATGAATCTAACTTTGATTCTTCATTTGATGGGTACTTTGTTACAATGATGTCTTATTGAATTCTTGGTTTTGGATAAGTAAAATCCTATGATGGCATAATGGGCTCCATCAAAACTAATTTATCAAAGTGACACTCCTCTAGATGGGAAAAAGGTCAAGAGATAACTCCTCAGAGACTGGGTTGTCAATAGGAGGCTTTTAAAAAATAGGCACATGGTCGAGGTAATGATTTTCCCAAAGGTGGTTATAATCATTAAGAAGTGACTGAATAAAGACTGGCTTGTCAGTGTGAGACTCCTGATCAATAGGCAATTTATCATAGGTTGACTTATCACAAATGGTTGATTCAATAAAAACATCTCATAGTGGTTAGTTCTCTTGGCATTCATTTCCAATGGGTTGTAAAATATGAGTTTTGAATATAGCTTGGTCTTCAAATGATTAGATCAGTTGAGGTTTGGTTGGGATTGGTACGAGATGAGGAATGACTTGTGGTTGGATAATGGTAGGACCTTGGGGAGCATGATTACTCACATGAACCAAAGAACAAAGTCTTGAGATGGTAACAATAGGGTGGTGTGGAGTTTGATTGCTTGCATAAGCCAAAATACTAGGTCTTGGTATGATGATGGGGCATTGTGGAGCTTGATTGCTCACACAAGCCAAAGGACTAAGTCTAGGAATAGTAATGGTATTCCTTGGATATTACAGATCTTGATAACTCATATAATCTAGAGGGTTAGGGGTAGCTAATGATTGGATAACAAAACAACATCATGAAACTTGACTGCTTACATAATCAAAAGCATCCAAGTCTTCCTCATAAACCATATTATCCCAATCATGAGTTGGATCATAATCTAGTTCTTGACTATGTTCCATGTACTAATTATTGGAAAGAGGGTATGGATTTGTATCCCAAAAAACATTATATGTAGTTGGGTCTTTAAAGTCCTCTTCAGAAGCTTCTTCATAACAATCAAGGTCTTGATTTGGATCGTAAGTTATTTTATGACTTTGCTCCCATGAATGATTAATATCAATCAGATAGAAATCTATCTCACAAACCATATTAGCATCATTGGGGTCTTGACAAAAGCTATAAAAGTAATTTTGTGTGGCCATTCTATCATAAGTCAGATTTTAAGTGACTCCACCATAAGTATAGTGAGACATATCCACGTAAATGATGAAAGCTCCAAAAATAAAAAGACTTAGAGTTCTACAAACTCTAAAAAAATGATCCAAAGGAAAAATGGTTCAAGCTTGGTCTAACTTGGTCGCAGGGGTGGAGATGTATCTCCAATGTGGTCTAAAAGTGGAACTATATATCCAAAATGATTTGTGTTAATACTTGGCATAAAATAGCCTAACATCAAACATCTAATGTCAAATGTTATACGCATAAAAGGTCAAGTGTCTAAATAAAAACTAGCATGTCAAAGTTCTAGGTCAAAGTGTTCTAAACAAGGTTTAAATTAGGAAAGGGAAAAGATGAGTTTCTAGGTCTTTTGTCCAAACATGGAGTTAAATGTTAGGCTCAAACAAACAAGCATGATGTGATTTGATTTAATCTAAAAATTTTTAGAAACAACTTTGACATAAACTTGGCACACATAATCAAAACATAAACATGATTATTTGGCATAAGGCATAAGATAAAAGGCTCTTTGAGAAAGACTATGTTCTTCTAAATAAAGGTACAAACAATGATGAGGATAGGCTTTAAACAAATAGACCATCAGTAATTTTCAAATTTGGGTAAATGATTAACTGAAGTTATGCAACCCAAAAGAGAAATATCTATGTATCAGCCCTAGGAATTGAGGCCTAAATAAAAATCAATCAATATTTCAATCCAAATTTGACAAGGCTAATTGAAAACTCAATGATGAAAACTAAGATTTAACTTAAATAGGCTAGAAAAGATTGGACAGCATGACGGCACAAGGTAAAGGTCTAAATGGTATACACAAAGTGGTTTGAAATAAATGGTTTTGATATAATGGTAAGCAAGTCTTAAAACAAATTGAGTGGCCTAACGGTGCAAACATGCTCAAATGATGTGGTCTATACTATGTTTCAAAGACTCAAAGGCAAAATGGTTTGACATGATTTGGGTAGCATAACACTACCCTCTATAACTCAAATGACACACACACAAATAAGTTTAGCAAAATTTTCAAGGCACAAGTGTGGTGTAAAATGGCTAGCATAATGCATCTTTAGACAAAAGAGTGATGTGTAGACAAAATAGTTTTGACATGTCTTTATGAACAAACAAATAAGTTTTAGTCTCAAAACCTACCAAATGAGAAAAGACCCAAAAATATACTAAGTACAATCATCCAAATCCTAGTAAGGGCATGGCATGTGGGGTTGACTAAACTATTAAGTTTTGAACATCACTAGGGGAATCAATTGCACAATGACTTTCACGTCAAACAATGCAAAAGAAAAGCATGGATTTTGGATTTGTATCACTAAACTTATTGTAAAAAGGTCTAGTCTTTTTTACAACCACTACATCTTGTTGTTATCTCAGTGTAGTGCGATGTTCAAAGTGCCACTACATCCCATGTGCAACTCCAAAGGAGCCAAATGAAGTCAATGTTGGGAGGTGAAACCCCAAGTTAAAGCTTCCCTAAAGAACTCGTAGCAGGTGATGAAGTCCACCTCGCAAGCTAAGTTTGCATGAAAATAAAGAAAGCATAAAACAGAAAGACTTTAAGGTCATTTTCAAGATCACCCAAACATTGGCAAGTTTTTAGGGAGTGCTTTAAATGACTTTCTTTTTAAGCCTTGGACTAGGCTACTTGCAATATAAATGGTGCTTTTGATTCCAAGGGTTCCCTATAGGGGACAAATTGAAGAGCATACATGAAACATACCTCTTTTTTCCAAACAAGATCAATCTAAACAACTATTGCAAGCAAAAATTGACAAGTGTGTTCAATTTTAAACCCAAAAGAAATGTTTGGTGGTGTTCTTTTGACCCCTTAGTCTTAGTTGTAAAATTTGAAAAACATTCACCAAAAAACATCTAAATATTCTTTGTTAAACACTAAAACAAAGTTCCTAATCCAATTTTAAGCATGCAAAAGTGATTTAAACATGTTTTGAGTAAATATCCCACTTAATCCTATAACAAAATTATTAGCATGTCCTTTAGCTTTGAAGCTCTTTTGAGTTTGAAATAAGAAAATTTGGAAAAGTAGGTCTCATGTCTATGTTTTTGGAAAAACACAATGATCGACGTTGATCAATACTACCAACATCAGTTATGACCAATTGAGACCTAACTGATGTTGGTATTTCTGTCGACATCGGTTACTGTGTAAAAATTGTGGCAACCAAAAATGGCAAAATAAAGTTATAAAATCAATTTTCAAGAGTTTTAAAGGTCCAAATGGGTATTTTAGAGTTAAAAAATGATATCCTTTAGGTTTTAGATGTGTCTTATCCCATCAGGTGTGTCATTATGTGATCTAGGAATTTGACTCAAGAGAGGATGGTTAGTATGGTGTTAGTTCCAAAATGAAAACAAAATAAAATAAGCACACTAATAGCATAACATCTCTAGGCCTAGACACTAGGGAGAGCTTAGTTAACAAAAGAAAATGACAAGCACAACTAAAAATTAAGGAATGAAAACAAGAGTTCCTTCACCTTCCTTGGATGCTCCAAATGCCTTTGTAATGGTGGCTTGCTCAATTTATGCTTCAAGAGATCTTCAATGGAGTGTGGCTACCTTCATCTCCTCTTGGCACCTTTGGTTTGTGGCTTGGCTTGGCTTGGAATCAATTTGAGATTATAAAACTACTTGCATGAAGCTTTTGGAACCAATCTTGCATTATAACTTTACACAAATTAAGCTTAGAAATGATGTTGTGAGCCCTTCATTTTATAGATTTTTGGATTTGATCAGAATCAACCTCAACCATCCATCTCAAGATTGAGATGTGTGGTTGAGGATTAATTCAATTTTTGTAATTAAATTTTTAATTATCCTCATCATGGCATTGGAATAAGGGGTAATTAAGAGGCATGGAGGGCATCATGGAATGAATTGATGAGGCATAGGAGGCATGAATCCTGATATTTATGGCATTTATAGCCTAAGGATGTCTTCCCAAGAAATGAGGTCACTTGATGATGTAGATATTCAATATTTATTTCCAAAATAAATTATTCAACAAGTTTCTATGGAATTATTAATTAGGCCTTGATTTGTGTTAATTAGCTCTTAAACATGATTAAGCACTTTATGTACAAATAACTCAAATTGATCAAAATGCCTTGTTATTGGTCTTAAATTTGACTAGATTAAAATTGGAAGTCCACATTAGATTCATTGGATGTGTATTCCCATTTATAATGTTGCCAACAACAAATAACAAAGACACAAGTCTTGTGCAAAAGATTTGATAAGAAAGAGCAGTCCAGAGCATGTAGGTGTAAATTTGGCATTTTGACTCAAAATGAACTGATCAAAATTAGTTAGCCCATAAATTTCATTGCCCCATTTAGGGATACCTTGGCCAAAATTGGCATTTGAATATGTTAGTTTCACATCACTTAGAATGTTTTAGTGTTTTTAGGCTAAATTGTGCATTTTAGGTGGAAACTAGCCAAAATACTGGTTAGAGGTTATCATCGGCTAGTTTTAGGTGTCTACATTCATAATGTAGTAACTAAAATAGAGGTAATGCCCTAAATTGATTTGTTTTATGATTTATTCTTTAATGGTACTTGTTTTGGGGATTGTTTTCCCCTTATAAAAGGAAAAAATGTAATTGCATATGTTTAAGTATGAGAATTTATAAGGTACCATAGGATTTTAGGGCTTGAGGTTACCTATAACCAGGTCTTAACTAATGTATGGCTTGAGTACAACACTGTAGAGGGGAAATTAAAATAATGGTTATTGAAAGGTCATAGGTTAAACCCAAAGGGAGGCATTTCGTCCAACAAAATAATCAAATTTATGCATGGTTTTAGGATAGCCATGGTCATTATGAATAGATTCTATGGTTTTACTAGCATCACTTATGTGCAAGTGGAATGGATCCCATTGTTTGACATTCTCTTTACTTTCGATAAAATTATGGCCCTAGGAGAGGTGATCAGTATTAAGTTAGAGGCACAAATGTTCAAACATGAACAAAGACTCACTAATGACAACTATTACATGATGTCTTATTTATTGGATGCAATCATTTGGGATAGTCCATAGAGCCCATGGAAAACTATGGTAGTCATTCATGGAATATTTAGATAATAAAATATGTGAGGATTATTCTTTCCTATTTATTTATAGATACAAAAATGAGATTACCAAAATTTGTGAGGAAATTTATCTTCAAGTATATTGATTTATTCATGACACTCATATGCCGAGGATATTTGAGAATTTAAGAATAAGCATTGTCAAAATGGGTGATTATCAGTACTACATAAACTATACCAGAATTAGAATTGAAGGAAAATGAGCACCCCCTTTATTTCTACCACACCATGTCCCACACAAGCTTGTAGAAAAAAAGGTTGCATATCAATTATATAACAATCTATATGAGAAAATTAGTCTTAAATACTAGACTTATTACTATAAGACCCCTATAAGCATTGGGTAGCCCTAGTTTGTAGTGAGGTCACACATCAATCAAGTTGGGAAGGTCAGATCCCATTATAATTTAAAAGTGGCCCAATTCAAAGTATGGGACCCCAAGTGGAAAGCTAGAAACTATCTTCAACTCATAAAGGAGAAAATAGGGGTGACCATTACATATTGTCACCAAGAACATGAGCATGATGCCATCTTTTTAAGTGCATTGAATGATTATGAAGTCTAGACCCATATGAGGGATAAATAAATGCCAATGATAGTTACCCAAGCCATCCAATATGACCTAGAGATTACCAAATATCAATAAAATGAGATGGTGTAGTAGTCATAAAGAGCTTGGAGTCATCAGTGGTATCCATCATAGCCTCAGTACCTAGTAGAATAAGACCAGCCTCCTATCCTATAGAAGAAGAGATCAATCTATTAGAGGGAGATTCCAACAATCAAAGGGAGGAAAACATATATATTAGGAAGGCAATTCTCATATATCTCCCTAGTCCTCATCCAACTTCAACCCATATAGCTATTACCACCACTTTGGTCATAGCTACTATAGTTGAGAGGACTACACTTTCTCAAGATAGGAAAATAAGAAAATTCTCTTGGGCACCGTTCTTTCCACTTACAATAATTACATAGGTAAGTCTCCTAGATTTTTTCAAAAGTTCCTTCTCATCTCTTCCATATAATCCTCCTTCCCATAAATCACCTCAATAAGGTCCATCACCACCAATGAGGGAGCATCTCCTCAAATACTCCCTGCTATACTGGTATCCTCTCTGTCCACTCTTACCTCCACTATTATTATTCCACTTCTCATTCCTTCACCATTACCTATAGTAGTAATCCCTAATATATAGATCCTACATTTATTTCATCATACCCATCACCTCTTATTCCCCCCACAATCACTTACCAAATGAAATCTAGAGTCTTCCCATCCTCTTTCAAAATCCAAAAATCAAAGGTAAGACCATCATCAGGTCTTGGTACTGTTGGAGGATCCCTTGAGGAGGAAGCAGAGGAAAAGAAGCATGGACATGTAATATCACTAGTGGATTATCCCAAAGATGAATAGGAAATAAATATAGAAACAATGAAGGGACTTGAGCAAAGGTTAAGTGAGGAAATATCTCAAGATGAAGTAGATGAAGAAGCAGAGTTAAAAAGAGCCGAATCTATAAGCTTAAGAAGCTTCCATGAAGAAGAAATTCCATTCGGGGCATTAGACCAACAGATCCTCATTAAATAAGAAAGGAAAAATATTAATATGGTAGTTTCTTATCTTGATTATTTTTTTTATTATATATACTTAAGATGATAATTTTCCTCCTACTATTCCAAGGCCACCATTGTGTAATTCAATTGATTTTTATATTCTTTCAATGCCTACCCAAATAATGTCTCTTAAGAAGAGAGTCTATTTTGAGAATTTATAGTTTCAATTTCCATTTTTTATCCTAAATAGCCACTAGTCCCCCTAAAATATTCATCTCAATTAGAACTACCATTATTACAATCCACTCCCATAAAATCAACCATAATGACAATTGCGAAAACTCTAGGCCTGACTAAATATGTGATTGAAGTCGCTCCTCAAAGGGAAACATCAAGATGAAAAAGGATTATTCAACCACCCCTCTAATTCCATATTTAAATAAGTGATTCATTGACACCTATAGCAATAATTCCACCTCCCATCATAACTCCACCCTTCAACTTTGAGTACTCAATCCAACATAAAGAAGGGGAACTTATTTTATTCCAATGAGTTAAAGAGCTACAAGGCCAAAGAGATGACAGACAAAACATGGTCCTAACCAAGCTTCTCATAGCCTCTACCAAATTTGATAAACAAACTGACACAATTCAAAGGGTAAGAAAGAGGAAAGTAGTGAATACAATTAAAATGGAGGAAATAGATTTTGAACAAAGGGAAAATATGTTTCATTGGGTTAAAAAGCCCAAAAAGAATTAGAATAACCCTATAAAATACATAGAGGATTTTTTATCTTTTTTAGATACAATGGTGGGGAGGCTATGAAGGAGATTTGTAGGCGTAATTAGGAATCACAAAATAATCTACTACATGTATAAATTATTCATGCCCCTCAAGAAATTTTAGACCATGTCTAGAGTGCAGCCACAAGGATATCTAATATTATAAATAATACTCAAGTCTATAGAGGAGAGAGTCAGCCTGAGAGGGTGAAGGTACTAAAACTCTGGAAATTATTAAATATTTTTAATATAAACTAAAATTCTTGGTTTAGTGTGACAAAAATAGTGCATTCAATCATTTGAACCTAATGTCTACCCAAGATGGTCCATGTGTTTCAAGCTATGCAATAACAAAGAGAGATTATTTCATTAATTGGCACACATAAATGAAAGTTTTGATAGGGCATTTTTCAAGACATTAAATTGAATCCTTAGAGATCCTAAGAGATATGAGGGTCATATATTTGATAACCTCTATTGGACAACTAGTAAATAGGATCAATTTTGAAACACTTCTCAAAGGGGCTACAAACAGCTTTAAAAAGGAGGTCTAAGGAACTATCTACAAAACTAATGATGAGATTTTGTAGCAAATCATTTTTTCCAAGGATAGAGTGACTAAGTTTGAAGCCCTTGAAGTGGAATTAATGAGCTTAGAAGCAAAATATAAAAGGTTGATGGCTAAATCCATCAATATATTCAAATCTTCCCTACTCAATGTTGATATTGTTAATAAAGAGTTGAGTATGAACATGAATTATTTTAGAAACTCAAGGTCATATAAGGAGTGTTAGGGTCAAATTCAAGCACACAGTCAACTACAAGTGTTGCCAATTCATAACAAAGTCCCTAATTTTTTGGATATGAAGTAATGCATACTCCAATAGGGCCAATTTTGATTCCTCAAGGGAATATAGTGTCTACTTTTATTTCAAAAATTGTCATTCAACCATCTTCCTCTTCTATCAATGCTAGATCAGCACCACCTTAAGTATGTATTTTCATGTTTAAACTAAGATGTAACTGATGGTTCCAAATTTATGTCGCATATATATTGTATTTTAGTTGAATAATCATATTTATGTATACACTTTTGTACATGCATGCTCTGCATGATTTTGGCACATAATTATATTATTGGAGATGTAAATTTAGACTTTTTTGGGAAGATGATGCATCCCCTCCCCAAGCCTATATATATTTGTATCCTCCCTAACCCAAAGGGAGGAGAATTTTGGCTATTAAGATTAATAGGAAATTTTTAGGATTTTTCTACAATTGGTCTTGATGTGTAAATCTTGTTCTTCTCTAAACTTGTGAATCTTGTAAGAAGTTTTTTCAAAATGGTATCTTAGTATTTTGGTTGCACATGAGTATTATTATAAATAATGTTATTCATATTGTGTTATTGCTAATTTGAATGCTTTTTACATATTATTCATAATCTCCCTTTATAGATGTGCAATTACAATCTTGCAAATGCATTAACCTTTGATTATATATGTTAAATTTTATTGTATTCTTATTCCCTTGGACTCTTAAATTTGTTTGATTGTTTGTGTACTTATAGTAGCTTGCATCAAACATTGATTCCTGATTACTTGTCCAACGCCTAGTTCAAGATCCAGCTTAGAAAGGTTTTAGCTTATTTGATCCACAAACCTTCTTTTTTGCCCTAAATTTTTCTTTTTTTTGAGTTTATTTTGATTAGGTCCACATTAGTTTAGATCCATCATAAATCTACCCATCTCAATTAGATCTAGATTCACATAATATCTGAACCATTAATGGTAAACAACCGCTCTATTCACCACTATTCCACCAACATGTTGTTTACAAAACCCAATACCCTATAACTTCTGCTTTGGAGTGAATATTTTCATTTATCCTAAAATATTATAAGATACCACATAAGGTTTTTTGGTGTGCATAAAACCCACATCAACATATTCCACTTCACACAATTGTCAATTAGATCCATAACTAAAATTTTTTAAAGAAATTATGTTTGAGGTTTAAAATTATTCCTAGACCACTTGAGGATCCTGTAGAATCCAAAATTATCCCTATCCTCTTTCCCATCTCTTATACATTGAATATTTGGCTTAAGTTTCACTTAATTTGGTTTCTTGGAGCAAAAAAATATTAGCCTATAGACTGATCAGATGATGCTTAGCCAAGCATTATTTTTTAGGGGAATTCAAACCCATAACATTCAATGAAATAAAATTCATTTCACATGAGATGGGAATTCAATACCCTAATTCTCAAGAATGAAAAAAATGGTATTTTATGAACCTTTAACAACTATTTTCAACATTTTCTCCTTAGCTTATTTCTTATCTCTCTTTGATTTGGAACTGTAGTTTAGTGATTAGACCAAGGTTTTAATTTAATAAATTATGATAAAATTGGTTGATCTAATTTCATCCAGATATTATGAGAGATAATTCCCATCCTAATCATCCAAATATGGGTTAGAATTCTATTTATTCACAAAGGAGCCATGAATTTTATTTTTGAGAATTGAAACTAGCTTGCTTGACTCCTTTGCAATTATTTTTGAATCCTGCAACTTGGAATAAAGAGAAAGTTTCTTGAATTTTATTTCACACACCATATAAATGCATCATATATACATATATGAGGGTGTGGGGATATACAAAATAGGAATAATACTGCCACAATTTCTAGCTAGAAATTTCATTAATGGACTACCTACCTTTTTCTTACAAATTTTCTTGAGAGTTTGTCATTTATTTCTTGGACAAAGAGATCTAATTTAATCCAATTGGTGGTTCTTATAACATTTTAAAGGTAGGTTTTCCACATCAATGGTCTAAGACCATCATCCACTAGGAGAGTTGATGTTAATCTTATGTGGAATGGGATTACCCAGATTGATAGAGACATAAATTTGAGTGTAGGAAGTTAGTGTACTTTCTCTAGTTATTTTATCAATTTCCAACATCTCTCCCAAACACCTATAAATTTATTTTAGAGATTCCTTACTCCAACTTATGAGGTAAAGCATGAATCTTAATCCAAACCTATTTATTTCCCATGGAAGATTTGAAAGGGTTATAATTTGGCTTCTAATCTTGAAGAAATAACCTTGAATTTATTTTTTAGTGTCTTTAAAGGGAAAGGAAGAAAGAATGAAGGCCTTTAGAATAAATCTTAGTTAAATGTTTTTCCCCTAATTAGAAACCACCCACTTTTTTATACTTTCAAAATGTGGCCATTTCCCTAAAAACTTCCCTATTAGAGCCCCAGCCTTCAATGAACCCATTTCTATTTCTAAAGGGGACCCTGAGATATCTATATTTATGATTTTGATTAAAAAATGTTATATTTACGAATGTTCATTGTGTTCACCCTAGTATACAACCATGAATAATTTGTTTGTGGCCTTCTCTCATTATTTCTCTCCTAAATTTATTTTTCTCTGAGATGAAATTGGTTTCCAATAGAATTTCCATCTCTAGAGCCCAAAATATTCTAGTTAGGGGTCCTCCCTTGATTGTTTCCATATTCTCCTTCATCTAACTTACCAAGATCACCTTTCTAGATTTCCTCATTCTTTGAATTTACCTTTTACAAATCTGAATCCAAATGCTTAAGCTATTAATTTAAAGGCTCCCCTAAATTTTGAAACTTTTTCTTCATCGATTAGGTTATAATATTATAAATTTAAAACCAAATTGATGCAAGAGGTTTCTTCCAAAAAATATTTGTTTAGCTAGATATTCAATTTTTCCCTAATTGTTTGCACCATCTTCTAAAAATTCGATCCTCTTTTTGATATTCCTTCCTTTATATCTCCTTATCTTTCCAAAGGTTGAAAAGTGGCTAGAAATATGGGAAACATATAATCACTAGATTCTCCTTGTTTTTGAGTTATTTCATTCTTCCCCATATGATTGATTTCTTCAAAAATAATTTTGCTAAGAATCATGTTCATATACCCTAGGATGGTCTCTTGTTGGTTTCAAAATAGACCTTATAGAGCCCTAATATCACCTTCTTCCTAATAGAGTTCTGCCATATCTATGAAATACTTTTTGCTCTTATTATTTGACATTTATTAGCAAAAATAAAAGATTGTGGATGCCCTAGTGCTCGCTCTTACTTCTCCAAAGTATTTTATACCTATTCCCACCAGTGCTTGTCCCGATCTTCTTGCTCCTCGCGCTCCATAGTAAAAAAATACATGTAATTAGTTTAAATTATTTATTTTATCATATTTTATTACAATTATTAATTTACTTTATATTTATTATTATTTTATTTTTACAATGTATTTTAGTTTATTTTAATTTTAATTTAAATTCAATTTATTTTTGTAATGAAATTACTTAGATGTTCACGCAAAATAATTATATATCATATAAAATAATTATTTTATTTTATCATATTTTATTACAATTATTAATTTAATTTATATTTATTATTATTTTATTTTTATAATATATTTTAGTTTATTTTAATTTTAATTTTAATTCAATTTTTTTTGTAATGAAATTACTTAGATGTTCGGCTTTGGGTCACAATGGACGAATTAGAGAAAGCAGGCACGATAGGGGCAGGCGTGGCAAGGGCAGGCACAGGGAGGAGTTACAGGGCGGCATTGGGTCTGCAGTAGGCCACCCATGGAGCATGGAGCACTGGGAAGGCTCCCCTTACACATTATGATGTCTTTTTGAATGCTAAAAACCCCATTGGCATGCAAATCCCCAAGGTCAATGGTTGTCTAGAAAGATGCAAGGAGAGGCCCAAGCTAGTCATTCCAATGGACATGCTTGCTGAAGACATAGAATACTATTCAAATCACTCCTTATACTACAAGTTTTTGGGGCTTAGGACTTTGCTCCAATTCTTGCAAGCATGGGCTCAAAGAACATGGGCACCAGAAGGAGAAATGGACATTACGCTGCTAGCCAAAAGCTATTTTATGGTTACTTTCACCTATATAATGGACTATAATAGAATATTTGCTAGAGGTCCTTACTTTCACAACCAAGTGGGACCATTTATCAAGCCATGGCATGCTAGTTTTATACCATCAGAGGAATTACCAAATCACGTCCCAGTGTGGGTGCACCTACCTCGCTTTCTGATGAAGTGTTGCCACGAAGATACCCTACAATTGCTTACATCACTATTAGGAAGGCCAGTCGATTCGTCAATGTCAATCCTAAGGAAAAAGGTAATGATTTATGCCCGCATTTGTGTTGAAATTGATCTTAGTAAGCTAATTCTAGATGTTGTAGAAATGTGTGTGGACCTTTTTCTTGGACACAACAGCTGGACTATGAAACCCTCCCTTTCTGTTGTCGTCTATGTCATGCTTATGGCCACTTGCAGCATTGGTGTCCCAAATCAAAATTCACAAAACCTCTGCCAACCTAGCCTGCACACATTCCTCCTGGAACAGACAAAGAGAAGGGCTCGACTCTAGGGGAGGTGCCTGATGTTGATGGCTTTACACTGGTCAAAAGTCGATACAAAAATAGGGGCCAAAAGCGATCCATGAAGGAAAGACAAGTAGATGATTTGCTCAATAGATTTGAAATATTAGATGACCTTAATCAATAGGAGGTGAATCTAGGCTTGATGATTCTAGATTAGGGGATGGAGAGTCAAGTCCAAGAGACCAATGTTACAGGGGTTCCAATTCAATCACAGGATGCTGGAGATTATCATATGGATGTGAACCAACAGATGATGACTTCGCAAGGATTGACTCCTAATGTTATTCCTCCTCAAAATGATGGAAATCTACCTCTCATAGGAAAAATGGGGGAAATAGGGGTAGCAAGAAGCAGTAAATCTTCTCTTCATCTGGGATTTATGCAAAAAGACCTTAAGAAGGGAGGAGCAGACAAAGCTGGTAAACCTAGTAGGAAAAAAGACCTGGATAAGATGAAACTAATGGGAGAGACTTTGGTGGAGTCAAGGTCTACAAAGACTCTGGATGCTCACTTCTTGAACTCTCTAAAATGATTGTCCTATCATGGAATGTAAGGGGCCTAAACAATAGCCCTAGACAAAATGATGTTCATAACCTGATCAGAAGTCATAGTCTGGATGTCCTTTTTTTGTAGGAGACTAAGCTTACATTTGATGCTATGTTTAGATTAGTGCCTAAGTTGTGGAGGCAAGGAGACTGTCAATGCATTGGTGTTATTAGATCCTCAGGGGGACTTGCCTGTATGTGGAACCCATGGGAGATTGGTCCCATAGGTTGGTTGTCCTCCAAGTTCTCCATAACCATGATTGCTTCTAGTTTTGAGATAGGGGAAGTTATTCTCCTCTCAAATATATACGCCCCTATTGACTGGCAGGGTAAACATTCCTTATGGGGCCACATCAGTTTTGTCCATAGCCTAGCCCCATTCCATCCTTGGATTATAGTAGGTGATTTTAACTCTATTTTAGATTTGACTAAAAAGCATGGTGGCACATCAAGGCTGGACCCCTCTACCTTGCTTATGTGTAATTATATTGAAATTTTGAATCTAGTTGATATCAATCCCAATAATGAGCAGTTCACATGGAACAACCGCAGGTGTGGGGAATAAGCATCACTAAGAGACTGGACCACTTTTTGGTATCCAGTTTCTGGATTTGAGGCATGTGGTCTAAGGGGTCTAAAATCTTGGACTAGAGAGGATCCAATCACTGGCCCATCAAGATTACTAGCATGTCAAAGCACCATCTATGCTCTCCTTCCTTCAGGTTCCATCTCATGTGGCTGTGGGACCAATCTCTATTTGAGTGTGTGGCTAATTGGTGGCGATGGGGTAGGCCTGCCCATGGTACAACTATGTACACCTTTACCAAATCACTACAGTATGTGAAGTACAAGCTCTAAAGGTGGAACCACCAATGTTTTGATAATATCTTTCAAGCCAAGGAAGCTGCACAGTCCAAACTTGATGGCATCATGAGAATAATAAGGGAGGAAGGCTTGACTGAAGATCTTCTTTAAGATGAAGCTCAGGCCACGAAAGACTTGGAGGAATGTGAGCTTAGGGAGGAAATTTTTTGGAAGTAGAAAGCTCAGGTTGAATGGCTCTAGGAAGGAGACAAAAACACATCCTTTTTCTTTAACTCATCTAAAGCCAGGAGACATGGCAATTCTATTTTAGTCCTGATCAATGAAAGAGGTGAGCAGCTTAACTCCTTTTCGGTAATGTCAGAGGAGGTGGTCCATCACTTCTCTACTCTTTTTAGGAAGGATACGTATGAGGATGTGTATGCGAAAGCACCAGAGGAAGCTCAGGTCCTCTTCTGTATTCCATCTTTGGTGACATGTGAAATGAATGAGAATCTTATGAAGGACATCACACTTGGAGAGCTAGAGAAGACCATTACCCAGATGAAAAAAGGAAAAGCAGCTGGCCCTGATAGTTTCTCAGCTGAATTCTTCCAAGAATTCTGGGACATCATCAAACATGATCTTTTAGCTATTGTCTAAGAATCTTAGTGGAACAAGCAAATACTTAAGGCTATTAATGCGACCTACCTAGCTCTCATTCCTAAATGTGAAGGAGCTGACAGGTTAAGTCAATTCTACCCTATATCCCTATGCAATGTTGTTTATAAAGTCATATCAAAAATTATTACTGACTGACTGAAAAGAGGGCTGAGTACTGTGATTTCCAAAGAGCAGAGTGCCTTTCTGGAAAGTAGACAAATTTTAGACAGCATTGTGATTGCTGCTAAATCTATACATTCCATGGCCAATTATAAGGAAAAGGCAATGTTCATCAAGCTATACATGGCCAAAGCCTTTGATAGGGTTAGATGGTCCTTCTTGCAGAAGGTTCTTGGTGCTTTTGGTTTTGCAGATGAATGGACTCAATGGGTCATGAGCTACATTTCTTTGGTCTGCTTTTCGGTGCTCATCAATAGTGAACATACGAAGTTATTTGGTGCCTCTAGGGGCTTGCGACAGGGAGATCCCCTGTCTCCATGCCTCTTTCTTTTCCTCATGGAAGGTATGGGGAGGTTGATCAATAGGAACAGAGAGGCTTGTCATATCTAAGGATGGCATTGGGGAGGTGACCTACTGGTGCAATCCCACTTGCAGTTTGCTGATGACATAGCCCTGATGGGCATGGCCACAATGTCTGAAACAACTAACTTGTGTAGGGTGTTGAATGTCTACTTGATGGCTTCGAGATAGAAGGTCAATGAAAACAAGTCATCCATCTTCTTCTTCAGCACTATGGGTCCCATTCAACAGTGTATTGCCAAAATGTTACATTTTTCAGATTAGGACTCCCCCATTGATGTACTTGGGTATCCCCATCTTAGTTGGTCATACCTCTAAAGAATCTTGGAAAAATATTTTGGAGAAGTTTTGGGTGAAAGTGAACCATTAGACCCACAGATGGTTATCTTTTTCTAGTCGGGTTCAACTTATCCAATCAGTGATGCAGGCATTGCCCATCTACAGATGTATGCTTCATGTTGCTCTGATGGGAATTGTCAAGGAGTTTGATTTAATTACTAAGTAATTCTTATGGGCTGTAAATTTGACATCCTCTAAATGGAGCCTTGTTAGATGGGAGATTGTATGTAGCCCCAAACATCAAGGGGGGCTTAGCCTAAGGCAGACGGATTTAAATGGTGTTACTCTAGCAGCTAAACTTTATTGGCATTAGTGTACTAAACAAGATAAAGCTTGGGCTAGAATACTCTCATAGAAATACTTCCCTGGGATTACTCGATAGGATATGGCTCGCTACCCCCTGATTGGGAAAGGCTCACTAATATGGGGCACTCTCAAAAAAGGGGCTGCCCTCGTCAAGGAAGGTTTATTTTGGGTTTGTAAGTAGGGATCTAAGGCTCTCTTTTAGAATGATTCTTAGGATGGCTATCTTCCCATCATCTCTCAATTCCCACATTTATCAAATCTTTGCCAGAGATTTCTTGATGTTTGCTAGTCTCAGGTGAGCGACTTCAAGGTATATACTTCACGCGGACAATTAGAGGTGGCTCACTAGAAAGACCCTGAGGCTTGGCTAGTTGTTGGGATACAAGAGGAGAATGAGGAGCTACTGCACCTCCTTTCCAAGCATCATTGTAGCTCCCTTCAGGAGGAGGATATGCTCGCTTGGTCTCCCAATCCTAAGGGAGCCTATACTGTTGCCTCTGGTTATCAAGTGTTACTTTTTTAGAGATTGGGCAGGGGAGAAGTGCAATGGTGGAGACAGGTTTGGAATAATTTCTCATGGCCAAAATGCAACTAATTTGCTTGGATCTTGGCCTGGAATAGATGTTTGACTTGGGACAACCTTTGAAAGTGAGGATTCCAAGGCCCCTCAGTTTGTGTAATGTGCAGAGCAGCTGAGGAGGATTCGGCCCACCTATTCTTTAGATGCTCCTTTACCTTGCAACTCTGGCACTACTAGTGGGATGCTTGGTAGTGCCCCTATTTTCATGCTTTTTTTGTAGTCAATTTCTGGAATGGCATGGGAGAATCCCCCTTAAGGATGCCTTTCCTGCAAGACACCTGGATGGGAGGCCCCTTTTTTTTCTATGGTAGATTTGGCTTGAAAGAAATAGGCAGATATTTTGGGTCACGAAGACCATGGCACAACAGGTTTGGCAGAAAGTTGTGGGGATTCTTTAGGAGATCGTCTAAGCCAATTACGTGATCTGCCTCCCATTAACCATGCATGATGCTGAGGTAATTACACGACTGGGATTTCAATAGCTAACAGGGAATTTGGCCTATGTCAGGAGAAGTCAACAGATCAAGGAGAAGATCCAAAGAGTCAGCCAGTGGCAGTGACCTCCTAGAGGGACTCTTAAGATCAATACGAATGGTTCTTCCAGGGGAAATCTTGGGCCTATGGATACTGGAGGGATTGGCATGGATTTCAAAGGTAAGGTTATTTTTCTTTTTTCAATTCCTGAGGGTCTTCAAACCATTAACATGATGGAAGGGCAAGCCATTCTTTATGCCCTTGAGAAGGCCTTGGCTTTGGGGTGGCATAGAATCACATGCAAATCAAATTCTCAAGTTCTAATTAACCTGCTTGATAAGATAAAGGTGTTGGATGTTAATTGGCAACTGGCTCTCACTTTCCAATATATTTTGAGCGTTTGCTCACACATGGATATTATAACCTTTGTTCACATTCCACATGAATGGAATAGGGCAGTGGATTGTCTAGCCAAATGAGCATTCGAGCATCTTGATGGTGATAATACGGAGGATTGGGAGACTCTCTCTCCGATGCTCTATTCTAAATTGGAAAGAATTCTGGAGGAAGACAGGGAGGTTCACAATATTGCCTAGGTGGGAGTGGGCTTAGTCCTGCTGCCTTTGTTGTTTTTCTTTGGGGGCTTTTGCCCCCTATTCTTCTTGTAATTCTCTTCTCATCAATATAATTTTTACCCTTTTATTTTTTTAAAAAAAATTACTTAGATGTTAACACAAAATAATTACTTTATATATCATACAAAATAAGTACAGATAAGAGATCATATAATAATAATTGATAGTAGAGTAGACTACTGGATAATATAACAGAGCCACTTTGAGGAGGCAACCTCAACAATAATAAAATAAAAGTAGAATACTTAATATGATGATCAAATACTAACTATTACCTCCTATATATAGTCTACTTATCCATGGTTATTCTATAGAGAAACCTAACGAAGAACATAGAGAAATGTAACAAGAATTTAAAAGAGGTATTTAAGCCACAAGTCAGTCATACATATCTCTAGACATACCAAAGGTTAAGGACATAGCATGCCCCTCCCCTTCAAAACAATCGTGTCCTCAATTTTGAATCAAATTTGGATTTTGTTGCACAAAGGATTCATCTTCCCAAGTGGCATCTTCATATGGTAGATTTTTCCATTTGATTAGGTACTCCTTAATCACTCTAGACCGTAGTTGTTTAGTGTGCATTTGAAGGATCACCTCAGGATCAAGAATAACTCTCCCTTCCTCATCTAATTCAAGTAACTCAATTTTATTATTAACTCTATGTCTTATGACTTTCTTCAGGTATGATACATGCAATATTAGATGTATGCAAGTGGATGATGTAAACTCTAACTTGTAGGCCAAACTACCAATTTTCTACATGATCTAATAAGGTCCATAATACTTAGGGAACAACTTGTTATCCTTTTTTATTATATTAAAGACATCTTCTTATATGTATTAAAGCAAACAAAGACCCAATCACCAATGTCAAAATGCCTCTCACTCCTATGTTGATATGCTTGCTACTTCATGTGATTTTGGGCCATGGCTAAATTTTCATGCAAACTTACAAGGACCTCCTATTAATTACGAATATGTTACTCAACTCCACTAACCTTAGGATGGACATTCAAGGTTGAAGTGATGGATAGAGGTTGGTATCCATACAAGGACACAAATGGAGACATTTTAGAAGAACTATGAACAGAAGTATTGTACCACCATTAGCAAGTGGCAACCAATGAACCCATTTATCCTATTTAGCAGAAACAAAATAATGAAGATATCCTTCTAGACATTTGTTGACTATCTTAGTTTATCTATCTAATTGATGATGATAGGATGAGTTATGATCCAACTTGGTGCCTAAACATTCAAATAATTCAGTCCAAAAATTACTAATGAAAATGAGATATCTATCACTGACAATGATCTTAGGAGTGCCATGAAGTTTATGAACTATATTGAGAAAAGTAGAAGTTATTTTATCAAAAATAAATGGTTGTGATAAAGAAAAAAAATGAGCATACTTACTGAGATGATCCACAACAACCATGATATCATTTTGAACATTATATCTGTATAACCCTGTAATGAAATCCATAGACACCTCTTCCTAATGTTGGCTAGGGATGTATAAAGGCTATAAAGAACCTAGGATTTTGATGGTTTCACCTTTATTTTGTTGATAGATCATACATCTAGCCACATATTTTTAGACATCCCCCTTGAGTCCTTCCTAAAAAAATCCTACTTGATTCTATGATAGGTTTTCAAAAATCCTGAATGACCCCCAAGTGACATTGCATGAAGTTCCTGAAGGATTTTTTATTTGAGAAGAGAATTTGTACATAGGTATAATTTGTCTTATACCATAATGCATTACCCTTCCATGTGAATTTTTCCAAACCACCCAGACCTTGTTGAAGGTTTTGAATCACATCATGGGTAGCACTATCATTTTCCTATTCTAATCTTGCTTCCTCTAACCAATCTACTTGCCAAATGGTCATGGCACATAGCAATGCCTTAACTCATTCATCCCTCCTAGATAGTACATCTACCACCATATTTTTCTTAATTTTTTTTGTAAACTATTTCAAAATCATAGCCTAACATCTTAGTTACTCGTTTATGTTATTCTTCTAATGACAATTGTTGTTTCAAAAAATATTTGAGACTATCATGATTAGTCTTTACATGAAAGTGATGACCTATCAAATAAGGTCTCCATTGTTTGACTACATACAGAATAGCCATCATTTCCTTCTCATACATGGGCTAGAGATGATTTTTACCCTTTAGTTGGTGAATTTCAAATGCAAGTGGTCTACCTTCTTACATGAGCACAACACCCATACCATATCTAGATGCATCACATTCAACCACAAAAGTATTAGAAAAATTAAGAATGGCCAACACTAGAGTGGCACACATAGCTAATTTCAATAGTTCAAATGCCTTGGTAGCTGTATCAGTCCACTAAAAGGAAACTTTATTCAACAAAGAGGTGAGTGGGGATACAATGCTACCATAATTTTTGACAAACCTATGATAGTAACTAGTTAGCCCCAAAAATCCTCTTAGCTTGTTGAGTGTCTTAAGAACTGACCAGTCCACCATTGCATGGATTTTTTTAGGATCCAATTTCACTCCATGTGAAACCATATAACCCAAATACTCAACCTCATGAGCTCCAAAAGAACATTTAGAAGGTTTGGCATATAACTAATGTTATTCCAGAATTGAGATCACCTATTTCACATGTTACAAATGGTCTTCCCAATTTTTATTGTAAATGAGGATGTCATCAGAAACCACTAGAATAAATTTACTCAAAAATGGCCTAATAAATATTATTCATAAAAATTTGAAAGGTGGATGGTGCATTTTTTAGACCAAAAGGAATAACCATAAACTCATAATGGCCTTCATGAGTTTTGAAAGTTATTTTGGGTATGTCTTCATCATGGATCTAGAATTGATGATACCCAAAACGTGGATCTAACTTGGTGAAATAAAGATCACCATTCAATTCATCTAGAAAATCATCAATGATAGGAATAGGAAACTTATCTTTGATAGTGTACTTATTGATATCTCTATAGTCAAGGCACATCCTCCAAGTGTCATATTTCTTTCTCACCATGATAACTGGAAATGAATATTCACTTTGGCTATGCTGAATGATTCCTGCATCCAACATCTCCTATACCATATTTTCAATTTCACTTTGTTAGGCATAGGGATACTTGTATGGCCTAATGTTGGGTGGTGTTCTACTAGGAATAAATTTGATGGCATGATCATACATGCAGTTAGGTGGAAGTCCTTTCAGTGTGTCACCAAAAATAACATAATGGGTGGTAATCACTTGTTGTAAATTAAGAGGTGTAGATGGATAAGTTGGCTAGAATTCAATGAAAAATAAGCGAGCTATAAATCCTTTAGCACCCTTTAGGAGAATCTTGGTCATTTGATGGAAGCCAACAAGTTGTAGAGATTTATCTCTTAATCTCCTTAGCTCAAATGTTCATCCCTTAGAACGAAAGCACATGAATAATTCTTGTAAATTCATCTCAATAGTTCCCATAGTGCTGAGTCACTATACTCCCAGAATAAGGTTGGCTCCACCTATGGCAATAGAAAACATAGGAGAATCCAACAAGTAGTCTCCCATGGCCATCTTACTACTATGGCATTTTCTTGAGTAGCTAATAGTACCACCATCTATAATCATGACCTAAAATTTTGGACCAGGATAGATGAAATAGTTCAAATGAGCAACCAACTTAATATTGATAAAGTTGAGTGCGCTCCCAAAATCAATCCATACAGTGACCTTTTATATCTTAAGGAAACCCACCACCTTAAAATTTTGGGCAGTATTAATACCTGAAAGGGAATGATAAGAAATAGTAGGTTAAGAGTATTCAGATTCTTCCTCAGGTCCTTCTACATCCTCACTAATTGCCTCCTCATCATCTTCATCCTTATTGGCACCTTTGATGTAAAATAGCTTCTTTTTAGGATAGTGAGGTCCTTTGCTCCATTTTATATTGAAACCATAACACAACACTTTGGCTCACTTCTCCTCAATTTGTTGAGGTGTCAATACGGTGGGTTGAGAAAAAAATGGTGTTGAAAAGGTGCAAACATGACTAGTAGTGAAAGTTTTCCATTTGACCATCTCTTTTTATTCTACAATGTGTTCCCTTGGGATAGCTTTTGATACATATGATGGGTTAAAAATATTAACCTCCAATTTGATTCTATCTTTGATTCCACCCAAAAAAAAGATCAGTCAAATTTTCCTAAGTGATGTCTTCCACCCATAAGAATTGAAATTGATGAATATAATCCTTCACAATTCTTTTTTGATGTAGTTTGGATAAATGGATAAAGTAGTTCTCAAAGACATTATTCTAATAATGAACCTACAACTCATCAGTGAAAACAAACCATGTAACAAAAGCACCATTATTTTTATTTTGAGTACACAACCAGTAATACCAAATGAACTTCTCACATTTTAGATACAAAGATACCACTATCACCTTTTGAAAACTAAGAGTTTGGTGTAGATCAAATAAATTCTCAATTTGGTTAATCTAAGTGAGAGGATCTTTATCATCAAATGTATGCATGTCCACTTTTGGCAACATCAGTTTCATATCAAGATTAGATTTTTTAGTGTTTAGAGGAGGACCTAAATGATGAAGTAGAGGGTTGTTTAGCTATAATTGAGACAAAATTATAGCTAATTATGTAGTGATCTGATTTAATTGAATGTGCACCCCATTGACCTCTCTATGCATACCTAAAACATTGGTTTGAACTACAACAAATTCATCCTACTGCACCAAGCTCTTTATATTAGCCTAAAGTTGAGAAATCAATGGATCTGAAGTTCCAAATTCTATGTCATCCTTAAAAGGAATCTTGAGAGTTTTTTCCCTCCTTTTTCCCCTGAGTAGTAGGACCCATCATGCACAAACCCTAGGAGGGTTTTTTCCCTAAAAAAAGTGTATCATGAGATGGTACCATTGTGATCACCTCACCAAGACAAATCTAACAATTACTTTTACGTACTAAGATGAAACATTTTAGCACCAAAAAAGTGAACAATACTACACTGATAGAAAAAATTAATTCTTTCCAAATTGCAAGTTATGTTTTTTCAATCCTTTCACTCACAGAAGTTGCACCTCATTAGATCCAAAAAAAATGCCATAGGAAACTTGCCCATATCAAAGCTCTGATACCACTTGTAATGAAATTACGTAGATGTTCACTCAATATAATTATATATCACATAGAATAAGTAAAGATAAAAGATCACATAGTAATAATTGATAGTAGAGCACAATACTAGGTAATATAGCAGATCCACTTCAAGGGGAAAACCTCCATAATAGTGCAGTAAGAGCAAAATACTTAATATGATGATCAAAGACTAACCACTACCTCCTATATATAGTCTACCTATCCATAGTTATTTCGTAAGCTAGCCTAATTAAGAACATAGATAAATGTAACAAGAATATAAAATAGGTATGTAAGCCTTGAGTCAGCCACACATATACCTAAACATGGAAAAGGTTAAGGTGTAGCAGTTTTACTATGTTTTATTTTGTATTATATTTTTTTTAGTTGTCTTTTTCTCTTTATATGTTGGCTATTTTAACCCCCTTTTAATTTTTTGTTTGTATCACAAGTACTATTTAGGATCTTGATGTATCTTCTTCTTATTCAAGCATTGGCTTCAATCTTCTCTTCCATGAAAGCAGATCCAGCGGTGAGATCTAAAACATCAAAAAATAAATTTATTGCACAATTGATTCCATAAGAACCCTATTTATTATTACACTATGAAAAAACTAATCTCAAAACAATAATTACATCCCTTTATGGAGGGTTCATGTATGATTATAGTAGTCTCTTACAAAATTTAAGGTTAAATTTGGTTAAAAAGATCGATTACCTAACATTCCCAAAATGGTGTCATGATACTAACATTTTCTCATCTTGCATTACCATTACCTACCACCTTAAATCTCAGAGGAATGACCATATATTTCATATAAATAACTTTCTTCTTATTAAAGGGCTTATCAATAAAAGTAGAACTAATTTAGATTCTTTCACGAAAGAACTATTTGTGGTCAACCTTAAGTTGGCTAAAACCTTAGAAATTAATCTATGGCAGAAAATATAATTGTTCATGGCTATGAATATGGTGAACATAAAACATAATGAAAAAAGAGTCAAAAAAAATTATTAATTTATGTAAACATTCTAATTTTGGAAGTGTTATTACTAATAACGTATTTTACAATAACTTTTAGTCACGTCAATCATCTAGTGTCATTTTCCATCCACATCAATCTTTAGATCAGTCCCTAAATAAATATCTAACTAAATATTGGGTATGATAATTTGAGTATCCATCTTAATTATGGTTATGTTAATAATAATATTATCTGTCTACTAGGGAGGGGTGATTACTCTAAAAATCACATCGGAAACAACAACTCTTTACTATAAAACCCTACCTAGTGAATTAAGGCATTAAACTTAACAAGTTTTGATAGAATGGCTATGATAATGTTGTGAACCTCTCTTCCATCACATTTGATGCTCCCACCCTTAATTTATTAAGAAAAGGTTTAGGGTTCACCATATCTTTTCCCAACATTCTATATGAGAACTTTGTGTTTAGTATAGAGATTAAAATTGAGAGATTACCATGTTTCTAAATAAATCAGGAAAGATTGTTTGATTACTCTTCATAAAGCTAAACTACCCAATAGAGGCATCACACAAAAAAAGTTGCACTTGATTAGCTCAATGATAATAAATACATCAACATATTAAAATAAAATAAAGGAGATACAAAATAAGTTATGTATATGAACTCTTACCTTGATAAAATGAGATACCATCTTACTAATAGGGGTAGCTACATGGTTATACAAAAATACCCACTAAAAAAGGTAACTAGAGATGTTATAAACTTGACCAAAATTTCCTCCCTAAATAATGATATGAAAATAAAACTAGTTCCCAAAGACCTTGTAATGACCTACATCTATGGCCTACCCAAAATTCACAAACCTAGCAATCTCGTCTAACATTATGTGGACACTATTAGCTATCCAAGTTATAAGCTTGTAGGTTACTTAGCAAAGAAATTAAAACCATTGGTGAGCAACATTCCCACCTCCATTAAAGACTAATGATTTTATAAATATTGTGTCCAATGCAAAACTCTATGATGATGACATTTTAGTAAGATTTGATGTCATCTCTCTCTTGACAAACATAGATTTACAAGTTGGTAAATAAATAACTTATGATGAAACTACCAACTTATATGAATTATGCCTCAAATCTACCTATTTCAATTTTCAAGGTGATATTGGTGAAAAACATAAGGTATATCAATGAGATCTCATCTCTCCCCTAATAACATTAATCTATTCATGGAATATTTGAGAAATTTTCCATTGATTCCTCACCTTTGAAACCTAACCGGTGGTATTGACTTATAGATGATACAAATGTGAAATGGTTACATGTTGTGAACACTTTGATGAAATTCTCGAGTCACTTAAACTCCTTATCTGAGCATATTAAATTTACAATGGAGGCAGAGGATAACTATTGTATTTCATTACTTGACATCCTTATCACATGAAGATATGATGGTACCTTATATAAACAAGTTTATAGAAATAAAACACATGTAGATGTTTATATCAGAGTCAACTCCCATCACCACCAATCTAAACAAGGGAGTTCTAAAGACTTTATAGATAAGATCCCTTAGATTGTTTTATCCTAAACACTCAAGGAATGAAGAGAGACACATAAAAAGGGCTCTTAATAAAAATGGGTATCAATAATGGCATCTCAATAAAACATTCAACAAATTTAAAAGATGCCAAGGTCACCTTAGTAACAGCACACAATCAGAAGGTAAGAAATCTTATCTAGAATATGTTCAAAGTACTTAAGAGATATTAGCAATAATTTGTAGAATAAATAACATCAAAATGTAATTTAAACCCATCAAAACCATTAAAAGTTATCTAATAAGTGTGAGGTATCCATAAGAACCTAGGCTAAACAAATTGATGTACAAGATACAATGGTCATGCATTATTCCCTATGTCAGTGAGACCAGTAAATCATTTCAAATAAGGATCAAGGAATATACTCAAGACCTGCACATCAGTAAAAAAATTAATAGATAAACATTGGTAGAGAATGAATAAAAATGAAAATTCTCCATGTGTTTGGATGATGCCAAAATATTAGCCTTGAAAGGTCATTGGAAAGACAGAAGGATTAGAGAAGCGATTGTAATTAAAAATTGGCCCCATAACCTTAACATAGAAGATGGATTCAAATTGAGTCACTCTTGGAAACCCATAATTTACAAGCTCACCCCATCATAAGTCTTGGTGTTAGCTTGATCCCCTGTCCCCCCATTTTTCTCTTACTCCTTTTACTCTAGTCTCTCACATGCATGCCTTGAGTTTTCTTTTTTGTTCTCTCTTTTCTAATTTTCTTCTTTTTTCAATTTATTTTTTTGTTTTTATTTAATTTATTATTATTATTTAATATTTTTAGACTAATAAATACACACACACACACATACACACACGCACACACATATGCATATCTACATATAGATATACATATACATACACACACACACACACACACACACACACACACACACACGTGTGTATATATATATATAAGTGTGTGTGTGTGTAGATATGCATATATATATATATATATATATATATATATATATATATATATATATATATATGTATGTATGTATGTATGTATGTATGTATGCATATCTACATATACATATATACATATACATACATACATATATATATATATATATATATATATGCATATCTACATATACATACATACATACATATATATATATATATATATATATATAATTGTTGTTTTTGTTGTTGTTGTTCATATTATTTTTCTTGTATTTTGTGAAGTTATTTTATTTAAATTTTAATTTAATTTATTTTTTAGTTAATTTATCTTTTTAATATTTTTATTTTTTATTTTTATATTTTATACTAATTAATATTACATTTTATTTTATTTTATTTTTGGATTTTTTTATCAATTTTTTATTTGATAGGGTAAAATTATAGGTTTTATATGGATCATGTAACTAGAAAGTTAACACGAATATTCAAGACTACATAGAAATAAACATCACCAAATAACCTAGTCTTCCAAACTGACCCAGAAAGCAAAGAAAATTATTACAAAACACCCTAAAAACCCCATGAAACCCAAGCTAAACTTCAATTAAAAATAAATCTAAGACATAAAAACATTTCGTGTCCATGTTAAGTTGTAGACCCCTTAGATTTGGGGTAATTCACCAGTGTGGCCAAACCAGTATTCTCCTTGTCCTCTTTGATTTTAACTTTCTTACTTGTCTTCAGGTATGTTTGCCCGAACCTTCCTCCTTCTATGTCCCTTATTTTTATCCAGAGTTTTTTTTTAATATTATGTTTCTTTTTCCTAGATCAAATGACCTTTTTCCCCCTTGTTTTTGCCAATTCCACTCTCTGTATCTTTGTACTTTTAGGAGGATTTATGGTAGACACAGGTTTCATCATCACCCCTTTCTCTTTCTTGGGAGAACTAGTTTTCCCCTGCCATTTTGAGGACCAACCCCCACATCTCTACTAATCTCCAATTCCTTTCTTAATTTCTCAACCTCTCCCTTCAAGGCATTCTAGTCATCCATTTGTTTCAAGATAAACCTTCCCTGATGTTCTAGCTTATCCTTCAAATCCATTAGTTTCAAATTAAGAGTTGATTGGAGGGATACAACGTATGTCCTCTCATTCTTATCCTTTTATTATTTTGGAGGTGAATGGGAAGTCTTCCTCCAGTATTATTTTGTGTATTTTACATGTTTTCCTTTAAGGCTCTTAGAGCCTTGAATTTTGTATGTACCAATTTTGACCTCGAGTATTATCTCTACTGAGTGGGTGCTTTTAGATGAAACTTCATCTAAAGTTTTTTTTAGAAGATTATATACTTTATTCCTCAATTTATAATGAATTCTCAAGGTCCTCCTTAGAGTCTTAAATAATCTCCTTCTCCACTGATTACACCTCCTTCCCTCTCAAAGATTCTCCTCTATTAGCAATGTTAGGACTTGTTCCAAAGTCTTAATGATAGGTTAGATTTTTGGTGGGTAATAAATTACTATTGTAAATGGGGCATGCATCTTTTATAAAGACACCCCCATAAAATAAATAAACTTAGTTTAATTATTAGGTAGTTTTAATGTTTATATTTATTAATTAGATTTACTTTACGGGTTGTTTTCCTATATTTAGTTGGTTATAAGATTAGTTGTTTTTACCGGTCATTGGTAAAAACTATATAAATCATGTTTGCATTGTGAAAGGGTTAACGGAGTAAAGGCACCCTTATGTACTTGTTTTTTTTGAATTATTAATAAAATACTTGTGTACTTGCACTAAGCGGGGACAAGGTTCAACCTATTTGATTCTAGAGTTATCAGTGGTATCAGAGCAAGGTTATTTTGGAAGCTTGGTGAATTCGAAGGAGGAAGGTGAAAAATCATTTCACGTGATATCATTTGGCATGAAAATAAGGTATGCCATATAAAATGAATTTTTTTAATTGGTTTAAATGTTTGAAAAATTATTAAATTATTTTAATTTTTCAAATATTATTCACATTTAAACCTGTAGTTTCCATATACCACTGTCTGGTCTTTTTGATCATTTGATACTCCATTTTTTCTGAGTTCAACCTCCTCATCTGGCATAAAAATGAATTTTAGCATTTAATGTTATTAATTCATTATTTTTTTTAGCCAAAATCAGATTTGTATGACCTATTTTCTATGGAAAACCTCTGCAAATCTTCATTCATGGCTGCCTTTGTTATTTCTATTTATTCTCAGGCTTCTTAATGTCTAAAACATCTGCAAATAACATTGAAACCTCTATTTTTGCATTTTAAATTGAAAAATCTAAAAAAATCAGACTTGTACGGCCTGTTGTACAGCCTTTCCAACACCCAAGTTCATTTGAAATCCATTCCCTGCAAATAACACTTCAAAAAATTTGCAAAAACATAGTCCAAATCTGTTTTAACCCAGCATGTACGGATTTGTACGGCCTATAGCAAAAAGAGACAGGTGAAAATAATTCTCCAGATCAGCCATGGCGTCCCAAGGCAAGCATGGTGCAGTAAAATTTTAGAAGTTTATTTTTTTATGTTTCTAAAGTTTTTTGTTTCAAATATTTGCTGCTGGGTCCCACGGGAGAAGCTGGAAAGAAAGGCTGAAAAGAAAGGGAAAAATTTAAATTTATTTACTCTCATGTAATTTTTTTTTATTTTCCCTCATACACAGAAATCTGGTATAAATATAAGTTTCTGAGTATAATGTTTTGTAAATGCTCTTAGAGCAATTGGTTAAGCTTATTTTGTTAGAAGCTTGCAAAGGAGGAGGTCAAGGTTTCAAATCCCTTCTTTTGGAAAAAGTTTTTTTTTTTGCTTTGGAATATACTTTTTTGAAAAGGGAATATTTTTTTTTTTAAATTCAAAATATTGTAAAACACATACTTATTGTATTGTGTTATTTAAATTTTCGAAAAAGGGGCGAAATTCAATCATTTCTCTTTTGCATTGTTGTGGTGAGATAAGGGTGTAATTGGTGGAATAAGGTTGTAATTTGGTGAAATAAGGGTGTAATCATTGATTTTTGGTGTGGTTAAGTGCAAAACCCATCAAAAATACTTATTTTTTATTTTACGCTCTATGCGGAGGTTAAGTGCAAAACCCCGTAGAAGCAGTGTCTTGTGCAGTGAGTGTGATATTTGTTTCATTTCTTTCGCATTTTGTCGCACATTTCTCTACTGCACTTGCTTTCATTTCAAAAAATGCCAAAAATTCAAAATTTGCTTTTAGATGGTGATAGATTAACAATTTCCAATTATTCAGATTGGAAACAATTGATGGAGGCTTCACTAGTGTTTAATGAGTTATGGGATATTGTTAAGAATGAAAATCCCACATTGCCAACAGAGCAGGCTAAATTAGATATTTTGAATTTGCGTGATTCTAAGGCCTTAGCTCTTATTAAATGTTGTTGTACTCGTGATACGTATGTTCATATTAAAAATTCTCCTCATAGTTACACTGCATGGAAAACATTATCAGATTTGTATGATAAGAAACCTAAGCATAAGAAGATAGATATTCATATGCAGTCATTTACTTTGTCATTAGATGAAGATGAGGATATGGGAGACTATATGTCTAAGTTGAAAAATATCACTATTGAGTACACTAAGGCTGGTTTTCGAAAACTAGATGATGACCTCATAGTTACTGCTGCTTTGAAAGGACTACCAGGGTCCTATAGGAATTTTGTTGAAACGTTGCATGTCTCTGACAAGATCACAAGCATCACCTTTGATAAGTTGGCTGAGTTGCTCATCCAACATGACCTCTCTCTACCCAAGAAATCTAAGAAAACTAAAGAAGCCCATGTTTTAGAGTCAAAGCCTAGTTCATCTTCATCTGGGCATCAAAACAATAGAGGAAACAGTTCTAGAGGGGGTCGAGGTTACAAAGGAGGTAGATATCAAAATAGAGGTAGGGGTCATTCACATAATCAACAATCTAATCAACAACATTCACATGAAACAAGTGATCGAGGACATGGTCACAATTCATATAGAGGCAGAGGTCGAGGTAGATCAGATATTCAGTGTCATAGATGTGGAAAATTTGGTCACATTGCCTCACAATGTAGGATTCCTTTTGATAAAATGTAGAGGCCACAAAAAGCGACTAAGACTAACTCTACTCAGTATGTTGATCATGACTATGATGAATCTAGTAATGTTGCCCATGAATTTGCATTTACTTCTTTGGGGCACATTGATTATGTTGAATATGAGGCTAGAGATGAGCTCACAGATGTATGGGTTTTAGACACAGGAGCAACCAAACACATGACATTTAGGAGAGATTTCTTTTGGTCTTATAAGGAAGCTTCCTCTCTCTAGTTGCCTTAGCAAATAAGTCTATGCATACACCACTAGGACTTGGTTCTATTCGAATTCTTCTTCCTAATGGGTCTATAAAATACTTGGAGGATGTTTGGTATGTTCCCACATTGAAGAAACACTTAATTTCTTTGGTAACCATTCGAAAGAAAGGTTATCAAATTGTGCTTGAAAATGGGCTCATTTACATCAATTCAGTGAAGGATAATTATAAAACCATGTATATAGGATATGAAGATGGAAACTTGGTTAGATTGCATTGTAAGGTCCTTCCTCCCAATATAGAACTTGCAGCAATTGTTGATACAGGTATAGGTACTATGTCTACACAGCAGTTATGGCATCTCCGCTATGGAAATTTGAATATCCACTCTTTAGTGGATTTGCAGAGATATGGTATGGTGAATGGGTTGCCACTTTTCGCAAAGATAGTATTCTTTGTGAGTCATGTGTTTTGGGTAAACAAAATCGGGAAAATTTTCCTAAAGTCATCTTGGAGAGCTAACAGATGTTTACAGTTAGTTCATAATGATGTATGTGACATGAAAAAGTCATCCATTGGTGGGTGTAGATACTTTGTCTTGTTTATTGATGAATTTTCTAGGATGACATGGGTATTCTTTATGAAAAATAAATATGAAGTTTTCGCTAAGTTTGTTGATTGGTTACACTTAGTCGAAAAAAAAATAGGTTCACATTTGACCGCTCTTCATTCAGATAATGGAGGTGAGTATACCTCTAATGAATTTTTAGACTATTGTCGAGAACATGGAATTCATTGACAATATAGTAATGCTTATACTCCACAATAAAATGGAGTATCTGAATGAATGAATAGAAATTTAGAGGGCACAGCACGTGCCATGTTGCACTATAAACAGCTTGATAAATTTTGGGCCGAAGCTATTGGTACTACAGTGTATTTGAGAAATAGGTCTCCCATAATTGCACTTTTGGGACAAACTCCATATGAGGCATGGTATGGGTTTAAACCCAAAGTTAAACACTTGAAAGTGTTTGGATGTCTTTGTTTTGCTTTGGTTCCTCCTAAACATAGAACTAAGGAACCACGAAGTCGAAAATGCATCTTTCTTGGTTATTCTGAAGATAAAAAGGGGATTCGTATGCTTACACAAGATTTAGGAAAATTCATAGTAAGTCGAGATGTAATATTTGATGAGTTTGGGACTATGAACACTGCAGAGATTGATTCTCAACTTGATAGATTAGAGAGGAAAAATGCCAAAAGAGATAAGGGTTTGAATAATGGGGATAACTCTTCAAAGTTATGGTATGAGACTCAAATTCCTTCACTTTCCTCTCCTTCATCTACAAGTTCACAGGTTGATGACTTAGAAATTGTTGAAAATTCTCTAAGTCCCCCATCGAATAATGCACCTAATGAGAATTCTGGAGTCCCTGATTTGAATAATTTGTCTAAGTGTCCAAAATGGGCTCAAAGTACTTTTTCTGACTTGATAGCAGATGAAGTTGGTTTAACAGGGCCCAAGAATTCTCAAAAATAGGTGAACTATGCTATGGTTGTTACTACTTTTTCCATTGAGCCATCCACTTTTGAAGAGGCATCTACTGAACATGTTTGGCAACATGCAATGGAATGTGAGTATGATTCCATACTTAACACTAATACATGGGTTTTAGTTGATCCTCCTCCACATGTTAAACCCATCAGATGTAAATGGGTTTATAGGACTAAGTATAAATTAGATGGCTCCATTGATAAACATAAGGCATGACTTGTTGCCAAAGGATATGCGCAACAAGAAGGTATTGACTATGAGGAAACATTTGCACCAACTGCTAAATGGCACACTATTCGTATGGTACTTGCCTTAGCAGCACAAAATGGTTGGAAAGTACATCAGTTAGATGTTAAAAGTGCTTTTATAAATGGTGATTTATAGGAAGAAGTCTATATGAAACAACCTCAGGGTTTTGAATAGGTGGGTGCCGAACACAAAGTGTGTAAATTGACAAAAGCTTTGTATGGGCTCAAACAGGGACCCAGGGCTTGGTATGAGAAAATGGATTCATACTTGAAATCCATTGGTTTTCATCGCAGTGAATCAGATGATACTCTCTATTTTTGAGTGCAGGGTAAGAAAATGGTGATATTAGTTCTCTATGTTGATGACTTGTTTATTATAGGTAATGATGAAAATCATAACAAGTCTGTGAAGAAGGAATTAAAAGATGGGTTTGAGATGACAGATCTTGGACTTCTTCACTACTATCTAGGCATAGAGGTAACTCAGAAGGAGCATAGTATTTTTATTTCACAAACTAAGTATATTTATGAGTTATTAGAGAGGTTTGGCATGAGTGATTGCAAACCTGCCCTCACTCCCATGGAAAGTAACTTGAAATTGTCTAAGGATGATAGCAGTGCCTTTTTTGATGGCACCACATATAGACAATTGGTGGGAGGTTTGATATACTTGATGACTACCAGGCTCGATATTTCATTTTCAGTTGGAATTTTATCTAGGTTTATGCATGAGCCTAGAGAAATTCATTGGCATGCAGCAAAATGAGTACTTCGTTACCTTCAGGGAACGAAAATATATGGCCTTGAATACCACCGCAACAAGAACTTCAAACTTGTTGGATATTGTGATGCAGATTTTGGTAGATGTGTGGATGACAAAGTGTCAACCACATGATACACTATGCATATGGGTTTAGCTGCCATTGCTTGGTGTTGTAAGAAGCAAGATACAGTGGCAAATTCATCAGCAGAATCAGAGTATATTGCAGCATGGGATGCTTCTATAGAAATTGTTTACCTTTGTCGTATTCTTGAAGATCTTCAGGTTTCTTAGTTTGCTCCTACACAGTTATACATTGATAATCAGAGAGCAATCAAGATGTCCAAGAATCCAGTGTTTCATGCCAAAACAAAACATATGGATGTCAAATACCATTATCTACGAATGTTGGTGGCAAAGAAAACTCTTGATCCAATATATTGCCCAACTGTCGATCAGACAGCTGATATCTTCACAAAACCCCTTGACAGAATCAAATTTGAAAAATTTAGAAAAATTCTTGGTATGTGTCCAAAGACCTGACTTTGGATCATAGGGGGGTTTGTTAGGACTTGTTCCAAAGTCTTAACGATAGGTTAGATTTTTGGTAGGTAATAAATTACTATTGTAAATGGGGCATGCATCTTTTATAAAAACACCCCCATAAAATAAATAAACTTAGTTTAATTATTAGGTAGTTTTAATGTTTATATTTATTAATTAGATTTACTTTACGGGTTGTTTTCCCGTATTTAGTTGGTTATAGGATTAGTTGTTTTTACCAGTCATTGGTAAAAACTATATAAATCATGTTTGCATTGTGAAAGGGTTAACGAAGTAAAGGCACCCTTATGTACTTATTTTTTTTGAATTATTAATAAAATACTTGTGCACTCGCACTAAGTGGGGACAAGGTTCAACCTATTTGATTTTGGAGTTATCAAGCAATAAGAAAATTTTGGCCTTGATTAATGAAATCACTATCAGAATTTACTTAAACGCAATCACCATGATTTTGAGAGATTTGAATAATAAATACAGTAAACTAATTTTGTCTCCCTTAAATTTATTCATGAGAAGGGAATGGTGACAAAATAGGACATGAAATTTTCCTTTTAATGTTATGCACTTGATGATTTTTAGGTAGATGTTTGGCTAGTACTTCAGTAGGTACACCCTTGGGAAGCCTTTCTTCTCAATGTTGATGTCCACTTCAAAATTAAAGAATTTAATCATAACCTCCTAATTTTTGTGTTTATCCTTAAATGCTTTGGTATCCTCATAGCTCATACCTATCACTTCCCTAATCAATGCTTCTAAAGTGTTCATCTCCACTCCTCTCATACGTTCTTTCCAATTCTGATCAATTTATTCTATTTTAAATTTAAAAATTAATTTAATTTAAATATAATTTATTTTATCACTATTTATTTATTTTATTATGATTATTACTTTGCTTTATATTTCTTATTATTTTATTTTATAGTTTTATATATTATATTATTGTTTTTTACTTTATTTTTATAGATAATTGAGGCTTAAGGGTCCCTCACCCATTATTTTATTTTATTTTATTTTATTTTATAGTTTTTCAAATTTTCTTCTTCTCTTTATATGTTGACTGATTTAACCCCGCTTTTAAGTTTTTAATTATATCAAAAGTACTATTTAGGATCTTGGTGTATCTTATCCCTGTTTAATCATTGGCTTCAATCTTCTCTTCCCTAAAGATGGATTCAATAGTGAGATTCAAAATGTCATAAAATAACTTTGTTACACAATTGATTATAGAGTACCCCTATTTATCATTTACTACACCATGGTGAACATTTTGTTGTGTAGTCATACACTTTAGATTGAATATTGTAAGGGCCACTAGCCAACGAGATTTGACACATATTTTTAAAGACTATATACATAAAACTACATGGAATATTATGTTGGCAACTTACTTGTGAAATATATATAGTGGTCGAATTATGCTACAGACTTATGACAAAAATGTAAACATTTATAAAAATATAATGTGTGCATAAATCCAAATAAATGTGTATTTAAAGTACCTTCTAAGAAATTGATGGGGCATATCATATTTCAGAGAGGTATAAATTTAGATCCAAAGAAGTTCAAAGTTATTTTAGATATTCAGCCACTAAAAGGATTGAAATAGTTATGATGTCTGCAAGGAAGGATTCATGCTATAAGACCTTTTATGGCTCATATAGCAAATAAAAAGTAACCTTTTACAAGACTATATTTTTAACCCTAATTTGATATATGTAATGTTAAGGTATAGAGTATCCTAATCAAATAAGGAGTAAACTACCTTATAGGTAGGATAATTAAATGAATATAAATTCTACTGATATTTTGATAAGAAATATTGAATCTAAGCATATGCCAAACATAGAAAGTACAACATTCAATATTTTGATAATTTTAATGTGAAGGAGAAATTATACTTAGCTTATACACTAATTTGAAATCATATTTGAACAATACGAATGTGGAAATAGATTGTCTGAATATACTGATCCAGTCATCATATTCTAAATATTAGCTTTCATGTCAACCTAGACACTTGCATCAATGTTATTATCTATGATTTGATGATTTTATCATGTATAAATTATTGATTGATAACTAAAACTACCACCTAGGTCTTTTTGGGTTTTTTATCACCTTTCATATTATGTGTTAAGATCACATGTGTAAGCTTTTGATATCAAAATATAGCTCAAAACTCTAGTTCTTCCTCTTAGGTCTTGTCACCTTGCCAAAAATGGGTTAGTGGGATCATGGTGTGGAACTCACCTCAAAGACCTAGCTATCAATGAGCACTTTCTACATAGCCATTACTTTGAAGAGGGCCTCATACATATGTAGTTTTCCCTTATGTATTGGCTTGCATGTGAACAATTGTGTAGAATGTTATGTGTAGTTCATGCAATGATATAGCTTGTAGCTTGACAAATATGGCTCATGTCTACTCTTTAAATATTTCATACCTATAATATGACTATTCCTATGATTGATATTAAAATAGGGTAGAATAGTTTAGTTGTGCAATTGATTTTTATTAGTATAGTCTATTCTTGAGAGGTACTTTCTAAATAAATGTTAGATGAATAATGGGTTGGCTTTAACTTATATTTAAACCACCTATTTTCAAAATATATTCATATAAGGGTTAATGTAACATAATACGTCGACCCATACATGTCAAAATCTTTAAAATTTTGAGATTTTAGAAGGCAAAGACACTTGTGTTATTATAAGGACAATAGCATCGACACTATTATCTAGGTATGGACACAATTGTTTAGGAAGATGAAAGGTTGTTGAAGCCTTGTAACTAAAATTGAAGGATATATATCACAATATAATCATACTTTGGACTATGAGTGATCTAGGTAATCAGAATAATCAAGGTTAAACTATGAGATAAGCTTTTTTTAGGCCCAATAATGAGGCAAACAAAAGCCTTTTGGCTACAAGAAAGGATAAGAACTAAAGGGTAGAGCCTTGAGTGGTATTTTTCAAGTCTACAAGACTATTTTAACATATAAATCTAGATTTAAGCATCTACATTTTCCCCTAATTTAATTTAGTAATGCATAAGGATGAAATTACTAGGTTAAAGGAAATGAAAAGTTCACTGTGGTGTATACAACACAGCTTGATTTGCTTGAGCCTTGTTTGAATTTTTTGTATGTGTAAAACCTTCAAATAAGAGCATGTTACCATTTTAATTATTTTATATAATCTAAAAATGAATAATTTAAATTGATTGAAATAAAAGAGAGTAAAAAAAAAGTACACTTTTTGTCAATGAAACCATGTTTCCCTTTGATAACTTGCTTTGGTAGAGATGCTTCCAAGTAGAAGCATTAGAGATGGGTTCACAATTGAACCTTGGAGATGTGAAGATGGGAATTAGAGGGTAATCATGCCATCAATCATGGATAAGGGTGATTTATGCCAAGTCCATCAAGAGTTCTTAATATCAATCACAAAAATCAAGTGTATTATAATCTAGCCTATCTCTCTTGATTCAAATGGTAAAACCATGTTAACTTACAATAATGGAAATAGTTCCAAGTACATCAAGGGAACTAAATATAAATCACACTATAATCACCTAAAAGTGGTATTTGAGTGCTAAGAGTGCTACTTGAGATAAAATATCCCTAGCTTAGCCCTAAACATATCCTAAAGCCTTATATCACACTTTTCTAGCCTTTATGTAGACCACAAGCATCCCTAGTCATCTAAAACATAGTCTTAGACCCTTATTTCTAGATCTTGTCCCTTTGTGCCCATCATCCTACTAGTTGGACATTAACACCACATTAAGGACACTATAGCCATATGGCACTAGTGTCCCCAAATGGCATTGTTGTCCTTTACCCTATCTTTCCTGAATGGATATATTTTCAAAATTTAAACCCTCTTAAGGTTGTCCTAAGCATATTTTATTGTTTTCATAAGTTACATAACACTATAAATACATGAATTTTAGACCTCTATCCACTATATGTAAATTAGATGAAAAATACATATTCAAACATGAAACAAATTGAGAAAAATTAAAGATATTAATCCAAATTCTACCCTACTTCTACATACTACCATCTATAACTACCATATGATCAAATTTTCTAGATTTTCAATCTCAAGCACACTCAAGGAATTCAAGACCACCATCATTCTAACATCACTTTCACTTATACCAATACTTAGGTGGGGAGAACTACATCAAGTTTGATCCATCCTCAGAGTATTGGTATGTAAGCAACTCTCTTCATATCGGGGTGTTGAGGATGTCCATCCTATCCTAATAATGAACACACTTTTTAGATCATGCCTTACTTATAAGGAATATTAGTGTTTACATCATAAATCAGCTATTACAAGCACAATACAGAGTTTCAGACTTCATGCATGCAAAAATAGAACCCAAAAACTAGGTACAAGTGCACCTAAAATTTAAGAGTAGTCATGCATATAGGACACTAGAATTGTGCTACTGTTCAAGAGACGATCTAACATAGGGATTCGGTTGATGACACTCAGACCTATTTGAATTTCAATTTTTAGCACTCGGATCTTCTGTATTAGGTGTTTTCTAGAAAACTTTTTATTTGCACATATTTATTAATATTTTTATAAATTCAAAGCAAGTCAAAACCTATAACAAAATAATGGTTATTTATTACATATTATGTCACTGATTTAGACTACTTAGCCCTTTAATCAAACATAGGATTTACATAGTTAAACCTTAAAAGGTTAAAACATTTGGTAAACTTTACTTACTTGGAACATTGCACAAGCCTTAACCCTAGATTACCCTAGTGTTCACATTTCTAGCAATTTCTCAATCTTAATTTATAGATTTTACCATGATTATCATGATGAAATCCATTTCCCACTTCATGTTACAAATCTTTGTACTTTTATTAGCATGTTTATTTCCAAATATTTATAAAAAAGTACACATATTACCACTATCATGGATTTGGTAATAGTTAAGCTTATTTTACACATCGGTCCTCCATCATGTGAGTCCCATTTTTATATAGATCATTGTTATATGGCTCACTTTGAGCTACCTCTAGTTAATACTAGATGACAGAGGGATCAGAGGACTCCTTTTATTCTACCTCCATTTAGACCACTTGATTATCTATGCTCACATCCTACCTCTACTACTTGCCTATGACAAATAGTAGATCCTACAGTTCAAGTAGTCACTAGGTAGAATAGGGTACCTCTTTAGCCTATATAGGAATAACTTAACCCTACAATCCTTCCTCATCCCCAGCACACTACAACAGGACCCAAATATTAGTAAAGAGAATTTGATATAGTGGATCAATTGAAAAATACAATAGCTAAGATTTTTATATTAGAATTACTTCAAAAATAAATAATTTTCAAAGATATTTTTTTCAAACACTTAATCATACATATGTGCCTCATGATACTGAACCATCTTATTTTGCATAAATCATGAACATTGTAAATGATGTATAGGATGTGATATCTTGTTCTTATGAGGACTTGTCTTCACAGTTCGTAATTGATCAAAAATTGCCACTGTTCATTTAAGCTCAAATAAATAACATAGTTATTAAATGAGTTATCATCGACAGTGGATCATGACTCAATATATATAACCTCACATTTCTACAAACCATGGGGGTTGATATAACATCCATTTAAAAGACATAATAATATTCAAGGGTTTGATGACATTCCTAAATAAACATTGGGTTCAATTACATTGGACATTATAGTGGGACCAAAAACCTTACCTACACACTTTCAGGTGATGCCAAATCATTTGCATTATAACTTTCTAATTGGGAGAACTTGGATACATTTTATAGAGGTTATACCTTATACTCTTCATTGATGCATCAAATGTTTACATGACAGGTACCTATACACATGTCTAATATATAATCATCTATTTAGATATTAAAAACTCACTGAGCATCCTACCTCAAGTAAATAATTATATGGGACACGTCATGTTCTCATTCAATCCCCACCTCAAAACATTCCAATTGATCAGATCCATACATATGTGGTGGGGAATTCTAGCAAGACTATTCATATACATATTTTAGAACATTATACAACATAGTTACCCTCATCGATGATAGAGGAGTAGCCTCTCATAGTACAAATATATTCACCCATGGTAGATGATGAGATTCTTATATCACAGTTACTAGTACTTGTTAATTCAGAAGAGGTTTACATTCATAATTCTGACATAGATTCATAGGCTGATATAGAGGAAGATCAACCACCTATAGATATTGATGATTATTTATGTGGATTAAGTTTTACACTAGTGGGATTAGGAGAGTATATAGATGATTCAAAGGCACTTATACCTTTCCCTACACTAATATTACCACTTGTTCAATATCTTATAGATACAAGTTCCCATACTTAGCTACAGTTAGTAGTAGATCCCTTAATCCATTCAATACATATGGTTACATCCATGGATATCGATTCAGTCATACAAATTTAGGCAAGGAGTTCACAGGATAGACCTTACCAAATCTTACAAATACTACTTGATATAGGGTTGATGATATTACTCAAAATCACATAGATTAGTCAAAATATTATCACCACAAGAAGGTCAACCCTTTTTCCACATTCATAGACTCATAAGACATGATATCAACACATGCTCAATATTATAACATAAACTAAATAAATTTAAGGCTCAGGAAACTATCTAAATCATACATCTTCCACTTCCACATGCATTAGCACCATTATTGATATGAGCTCCTTCAAAGATACAAGCACCATGATAGAGTCATCATTGACACAAACATTCATGGAATGATCTATTGACTATATAGATTTTTATAGTAGACAAACACATTCCCCATGTGGATATAAATAGTATTATCCAAACTTGAAATTAATGCTACCCAAGATGAACATTTTTGTATTTACCTGACATTACAGATATTATCCAAACTTTCCCAAACTCAGATTGATCTTACAAGACATCTCGTTAATACCATGACTAATAACAAACTTCCAATTCAAAACATCATTATGATTGGGGGCTTACATTATTAATATGACTTTTATAAAATAAATATCTTATACACTAAATCATTAGTCTCTTATTCTTGAGATGAAAACTAGAATGATCAAGAATCTCCATCTCAATTCTAACACTACTCACTAACACAAATGAGAACAACTTAATCTCAAGGGAGTGTTATAATGTAAAAATTAATAGCTCATATGAGGTCAAGATTATAAGGGCTTGAATCTAATAATATCATGTGTCTCATAGCCAAATATGTCTACCAATGTCATTTTCAATGAGTTTGCTTAACCATCACATCAATAGGAATCAAAGAGAAAAATAATTGAATTTAATGTCATCACTAATTGGTCTGCACCATATTACAAGGCAAGTTACTCAATATTAACCTGTTAACTGCACTACATTTCCAACTTGTTAAGGTTGATTCAAAGAAGAGGGATATCTCAACTCACTTCCCTTATGAGTCTTTCCCAAATAAAAATAACAAGATACTCATCTAGTAAGGGTAAGAATAACCAAGAATAAAATGGCATTCTTTAATCTTTTGAATCAAAAGTTAACCATATATTCTAGAATACAATTACACTGTTGACCTTTATGCTTGTCTAATGTCAAAATTTATTGAGAAACACATGAGAAAGGTACTTTACCCACCAATAGTATTCTTGTTCCTAATTTCATTTATAAAAAGAGAGATAGACATGAAGATCTACAGGCTCAAATATTAACTCCAAAAATGAACTGCTAGGGATTCACTTAAAATATAACTGATAGTAAAAACATCATGGAAAGTAATTGCTCATTTGTATTATTCTACTAAATAATACATAATTGTAATTCTTTCTCCATAATAATAACTTAAAGAAGAGCAATTAATATTATTTAAAATCATAATATGAATGAAGAGTTTAAGAGTAACCTAAACAAACCTCATCCTACTTATATAGTAGAATTATAGTGGAGTTGAGAGCTAATGCACAACCAAACAGATAAGGATCCCATTTACCTTGAATTTTCCAAAATAATATGAGACATATTAGCCATTAATTATGTAAGTGAATATTTTTAAAATTTAAAATTTAGAAGCTATAGTCGTCTACATAAGAAGATGACAACTAGAATAACACTAGGTATGCTTATAGATTCTTTTAAGCAATTCATTTTCCTACTTTAAAATCATGTACAACTAACCAATTTTCCTCACACTCAACTAACTCCAAATTACATAATATGACTTGGTTCTACTAATATAGCATAAAATTATCCATACATCATTCACATTTAGTACTAGTAATGCCATATTACAAGAGAGATTTAAACATTAGGACTATATTCCTACAGCTACAATGAATATGCCCCATCAACAAAGCTGATATAGAATGAAGTATAACATAATATCATTATAAAATTCTTATTCCTAGACTAGATCATGATAGCACAAAATCAATCACATAAGGTTTGAGTATAGTACCAAACTATAATTGATCTCTTAAGAATAGTTGAAAGGTAAGAGGCCCACATATAAATACATGTTTTGAAAGTGGTTTACAACATAAAATGATTACCTACAGCTGCATATAACAAGATCATAATTTATATCCAATTGGGATAACACCAATTAGGTTTAAGATAATAGCATAATTATAGGATCGTGTTTACAAGTTCAATAATGGTCTATTAATTATGATACATGTACAAGTAGTATTTTATTGGCATAAGTCAATAAGCAAAAAATTTAGCATAAAGGAACAAATGGCCATAACCACGAGGAAGTAATTTTAAAATTGCCAAGAATGTTTTTATAATTTTATATACTCATAAAATAATCTCAACCAAATCAGCATAAGCACCAGAAGATAAGACTTTTAAATCATATAATTATATCGAATAGCACACCAAGACCATGGTAGAAGATAATTGTATATTAAATTGATATAATCACTCATAATAGACTTAATTAGGATGAAACATCCACTAGGAAACAATCAATGAAATCTAATTAATCCCAATCAACATGAGCATCCATCCACAATTATTCATGGAGACATATAGGTATAAACACCCTATACTAAAATGATGCACAACGTGTGTCAACTTTCACTAGAAATGTAATTATCTCTTTATCTAGCATTCAACAATTTAAATTTGATAATAATAATAAGGCAAGATTGAGCAAATCAAAATATTCTAAACAAATCATTATACATGTCTTCGACATATCCAAACAACAATGCTAACACATGTATAAAATAGGATCACCCTATGTACTATGTGACTTAGAAAAGGTATAATACTAATATGTCAATCAACATATGAACTATAAGTGGGTAAACCATATTTGTTTTAAAGTTAACATTAGTGTTAATACTCACCCATCAACACATAGTGTATGAATAACTTAATACCTCTTAGAGAATTAATATGCATTCACCTAGTTGTTACCGCACTGAAGAGTTTTAAGCCAACACTCAAAGTAAAAAAATTAGCCTTCCTTATCAAGAAAGACAAAACCATTCACAATCATTTCACTTATGCTAGTATAGCCATCAGGGTAATGTTATTTATTAGGATAGATATTCATCTTCTATTACATTTAAGCTTCAATAAATGGTGAATCCAACATAGCATCACATCTTATAAGGTAAGGACAATCACCACTCAAATGTAGGCAAAGTAATAATATCTATATTTTGAACACCATGTCATATACAGCCCATAATATGATATTTTAAAGTGTCATTTACAACAAACAAAGTGGTGTTCCAAATTGTCATTTATATCCAATCAAAATACTAATCTAAAACACAATTTACAACCAACAAAATGATGTTCTAAAATGTTCTTTACAGCCAATCAAAATGTTGTTCTAAAATTCCATTTACAGCCAACAAAATATTGTTGTAAAATGTTATTTACAACCAAAAAAATGATGTTTAAAGATGTTAATTATAGCCAATCAAAATACATTTTATAAAACACTATTTATAGCCAATAAAATGTTATTCTTAAATATTATTTACAACCAAAAAAATAATGTTCTAAGATGTTATTTACAGCTAATCAAAATGTTGTTCTAAAACATCATTTAAAACCAACAAAATGATGTTTTAAAATGCCATATGCATCCAGAATGAAGCACAATCAACTCATTATTTCTATGGTATTTGAGATAATCAAATAATGTAATACGTTTTATTTAAAACTGCTCACACTATGTCCTTTGAGGAATTTTTGTAAATCAATTCACATTCATTCCACATTAAGGCATATTGTCAAACAAATTCACATTCATCCTCTATTGAGACATTTTAAAAAATAATTCACATTCATCCTCTATTGAGGCTTTTTGTCAAATAATTTACATTCATCCTCTATTGAGGCATTTTGTCAAATAGTTCATATTCATTCTCTATTGAGGCATTTTTTCAAACAATTCACATTCATCTTATATTGAGGCATTTATCCAATCAATTCACATTCATCCTCTATTGAGGCATTTAGTCAAACAATTCACATTCATCCTCTATTGAGGAATTTAGCCAAAAAAATCACATTCATCCTCTATTGAGGAATTTATTCAAACAATTCACATTCATCCTCTATTGAGATATTTAATCAAACAATTCACATTCTTCCTCTATTGAGGTATTTTATCAAATAATTCACATTCATCCTTTACTGAGGAATTTAGTCAAACAATGCACATTCATCCTCTATTGAGGCATTTATCAAGCAATCAACTTAAACCAATAATAGTAGATAATATATTTGCATCATAGAATACAATAATCACATTATTATCACAACTATAGGCAACAAAACATAACTCAAACCTTTCCACATCCAAGAAAATCTATGCTACAACTATAAAATAAGCACACATAGTGTATTATTTTTATAATACATAGTCAATTCAACCAAGACAATAGTTAAGGTAATTTATACAACCACATTAAATATATAGATATATCCCATAAGAGATTTTGATCACCCCTACCTCCAAAACAATGTTTTTGTCTTTTGTTAAAAGGAAGTAAAACACATTCAATTCCTATTTATGACTACATGGTTTAATTTACACTAAATGCCATGCCAATAACCCATATCATGCTTGATAATTCATACTATAAAAAATATGGTAGCAAGGGCCTAGAAACAACAAGGCTAGCCCTTTATAGGGCATTGGCTTGTATGGTTATGATTGTCGATACCCATATAAGTCTATGCTCTAATTAAGGTTTATATTTTTAATTTTAATTAAGGAAAAGTGTTATAAACACATAACTCACTAACCCTTTTTGATTTAAGCTATAAAATATTAACCAAGGAGAAAGTTACATGCCTTATTTTACATGAATTCAAAATTTCCATGGTTCTTTGTTGGCAAAATGCATCCTCAAATAAGCTTGAATAAATATTGTTGATGGGAGAGAGAGAGAAAAACATGAGTCTTCTATATGCTTACATGCCTCCATTGATCCATTACTCATTTTTTTCTTTTCCTTCCTCTTATTCTATTTCCACTCCACCTCCATGTCTTGCATGCCCTCCAAGTTCTCCTACAAAACTATGAGTTTATCATTATGAACTCAAATTCCTTAATGCTTGATATCCTTCCCTTATATTTCCTTACAATCTATAACCCTACTTTTTAACATGTCCCCTACATGCAATATCTCTTCCCACGAAATGGAAAAGTCAACCCCAAAATCAAGTAAAATTTATTTTACTCTTTTGCATAAGCTATGTAGTATCCACATACCTTCCTTTAGGAAGTTTTGTTTTAGGAATAAATTAATATTTTGAAATCATCTTAATATGTTATAAGGTATAAAGTTCTCTTATTTATTTATTATAAAATTACCATGCCAAGATATCAATATGCATTACATTAACCATTTTTTTATCAAGGGGCAATTGGCTCCTACCAATGACGGCCTTCTATTTCAATAGAAACACATGGCTAGCTTGGTGAACTTAGCATCTTAAACCAGACATTCATATGAGACAATATGATTAATGTTATTACATACATTTTGTCTTAAACTTTTATAATAAAATACATTAAAAAAATTGTATACGCAAATAATCATGTTAACATGCTCAAATAGACCAATTCATGATTGTGTAGTAACTATAAACCATTTGTTATGTTTTACGGTGGTCAACACTAACCAACACCCTTATTTTGGTACAAGACCAAAACAATATGTAACATCCTTCCCCCCTTTAAAAAAACATTGTCCTGATATCTTAGCCAAGATATCATTTATTTATTTTTTTTTAAAAAAATGTTTTAAATGATTTCTAAAAATATTCCAATTGTATTGTTGATCCAACAGTACTTTTGGAACTTCAATTTTCAAAATTTGGATGCATTCATACCATTTGACTTCCTATCAATGACAAACTAACAAGTTTCATATTTAACAAGCTTATTTAAAATTTATTTAGCCTCAATTCTTGACCTTTCCCTTGCAAGACTTAACTAATTTATTTTTAAATTGGTTTTCCAAAATAGTAAACATTGTACTTAGTAGTATGTTTCTACTATATACTTGTTGACCAATTTTGACTTTTAGGTCAAAATAGGGAACCCCTAGTAAAAAACTTCACTTTTAGGCATTTAAAATGGTAAAATATGTTGTTATAATGTGTTTCATAGGTCAATTAGTATTAATTTATGTTGTACTAGCTTTGGTTAAGTGTTCTCTAGGTCTATTTATCATTTTTAGTCATTTTAAACGGTCTAAATGATGCATTTAATGCTTTATAAAGTTTTTTAGGATTTTACAAGTTAAAAAATCTAATTTCATCACCCATGTGTCTTTATAAGTCTTTATGAAGCTGACATAATTGAATAAATGGCAGGTTGTTCAAAAAAGGGCAGTTTTCTTGACCAAAGAGTGAGAAAAGGACACTTATACAACTCCTTGGGAAGTGTGCCAATTAGAAAACGTGGTGGTGTGACTCTTCACATCCCCATAGGTCATATCCATATTTTTTTTCATAAATTACATAAAAAATGCATCTGCAACTCATTTTTCTCCCTTTTCCTCTTGGCATGCAAAGGAAGGTCAACTTCAAGCACTTGGTACGGAAGGTATAGGTAGATTTGGAAGGATTGATTATACAAGTGTATTTTAATCTTATTCCTCTCCACATCCATAATAATAACTTACATTTTTGTGGCTTCTCTCTCATGAACAATCAGTTTGAATCTAGGCAACCTTTTGTAGAATTACATCCAAGAGGGGTGTATGTTTGCGTATGTTTCTTCTTTACAAGAATATAGGGAGTTGTGTGAGTTTTATTATGTGTTTTAAGGTTTTAATTAGTTCCTATCCATGATTTTTCAACCATCCAACACTTCTCTCTTCATGCCCTTGAAGGAGGATACCAAAATGGCTTATTTTCCAAGTTTGCAGTTATGGGTCTATAGTCTGAGTTTCACAACATGGAAAGGATCTCCATAGAGGTTTCAAAGTGTTTTAAATATTTTTTAAAAATTTATTTAATTTATTTTCCATTATGAGATGTCAATTATCCCTCCTTCCAAGATAATTTGCCTCAATTTTCCTTGCTCACTGCCTTGCATTTACAGTCATCTTACATAGGGTTTTAGGAGGTTGTACAGATGTATAAATGGTGGGAACAATGGTGGAATGCATGTTTTAAGTTATATAATACTCAATATACTTATATTTCATGATATGGATACCTAATATGCCATACAAATGAAGGTTTTCACTTCAAACTGTGAGTTGACTGTTTTGGGCTCACAGTCCCTAAAAGTGAAAAATAAAGGTCCTAAGGCTTTTTTGAGATGATGTGTGTCATGATATAAGAGGTTTAAATGCTCTTTTTTGTTTAATTTGATATAACTATCTACCAAAAACACTCATGCCAAGTTTGAGGGCAAAAGGAGGAGTGGAATTCAAGTTTTGAGACCTCTCAAAATGGCCAAAAATCACTAAATGGTGACAGTGAACTCTACAAGAATTGAATGACAAATTGGTCTTGCACTCCAACTAGATAAACATAAATCATGCAAAAAATTTCAAACCATAAAAATTGGTATAAATAGCATCCCTGAGCCAAAATGATAGTGAGAAAGTGGAATTTGATGTTTTGAGATTTCCTGAGCCTTTCATTGTTCGTACACAGGCCTGGGAAGAAGCACCTACAGCAGGGTTAGTGAACAATGAGTTATAAGTTGGAATTTAGACCTTGTTTTGATCCTTCAAGGATAAAGAGAGTGTTTGGTGATTTCAAGGACCTTCATGAGAATATATGTCACTATCAAACAAACCCTAAACACCACCTAATCACCTACAATAGGCCTAAATCATGACTATGACAGTCAAGACAGAGGCATTCTCTTTGAGGTCCCAAGCCTGAGATGATGCTAGTTTGAAGGATTATAAGAAAAATATAAGCATGAGTATGGTACTATAACCTAATAATCATGGGTATAAGTTCCTTAAAACATCAAATCACTCAAACCATTCCACCTCTAGGTAGGTTGAAAGTGTCTCAATCTAAACAAATAGTGAGCTTAATCTTGAGAATAGGTCATGAACTAGTGCAAAGGAAATGAACTCCAACTTGTAAAATTTATGGAGGATCACTCATGATTTTAAAACATAAAATTAGGTTTGTATGGTGTCCTTAAATCCAAAACAAACTCTTGATAACCTACAACCAAGCATAAAACAAGTTTTCCCCTTTTCCAGACATTATAGGCCTAATTCATGTTTCCCAAGAGCATAAGAGGTGTTTAAAGGGGAAATTGAACTATATAATTATTTTAAAACATAATTACAGGTATTTATATCCCCTAAAATATCACAATCAAGATAAAATCATTTTTTTTCTTTCCAAGTGCACCATATACCCTGCCCACCCCAAACTATGCTTTCACAAAAGTTTGTCTTGCAAACTTTTTGGAGGACCAAATGGAGGATTTGAGAGATAAATTTTCGTAATAATTACCCTTATGACCTATAAAACATTATCCAATAATCATATTTTATTATATAATAGGTAAAACACTCACTATTTTGTCTCAAACGAGGGGCAGTTTTGAAGTGTATGAAGGTGTCACTTTTGGGGAAAATGATGAAATATTGAACCAAAATGATAGAAATGGTAATTTTATGATTTTATAATCTATAGGGGACATGAAAAAACTTATAAAACTTTACTTTAGGATATTTAAGCATACATTTTTTTCCAACCAAGAAGGTTTGCAGTCAGGGGTGAAAGGAATCCTTAGGCCTAAAAGCCAAATTGGGGGTCATTCTCATTTTTGGTCTTTTAAAAACCTTAAAAATTATTGGTACATATTTTCATGGGTATAAAATATGTTTTTGATCCATCATAGTTCAAATTAATCCATTGGAGTGTCAAGTTGAGTCTCAAATGGCAAGCATGCCTATTGCCAAGGTCTAAGCCTAAGGCCAAACAAGGGTAAGTTTTCATTTTTTGATATTAAGGAGATAATAAAATGATTGGAACATGTTTTTGGGGCTCATATATAGGTTTATTTGTCATTTTTTTGCAATTAAATTTATCAAAAGACTAATTCTTGGCTTTGAGACTCCCAAACCCTCACGAAAGGCCTAAAATGGCTCAAATGGTCAACTTCAAATGCTTGGAACTTCCATCATCTCTTGCATGGGACCTATATATGTTTTATGATGATGGATATAGTTATTAAGAAGACACAAGTGGAATTTTTATATGGTTCCAATGTCTATTCTTTATGACCAAATGTTAAGACCATAAACCACTCCAAACCCTCTCAAACCCTCCTTATAGACCTGATGGTAGAAACCAAAATGAAAGTGCATCCAGATGGATGAATTTTACCATAAGTTTAAAATATAATTTGTTTAAAACTCAAATATTATCACATCCATGGCCTTGGTTTGTATGGAACTATAAGGAAATATGTAGAAACAGGATTTTTCTCACTATTTTATGTGTTGTGCAGGATACAGGATGAATTAAGATATGAAAAAAACTTTGTGAGGAATATCTACACTTTATATAACTCAAAAAATTAACCTTTTATCATTAAATATCATCTAATTGTCCCAAATAGACCTTCACTTTTAGCTAGTCCAGTGATTCAACTAGGGGGGACTTAAGAAAAATGGCAAATCTTCATTTTGGGATCCTTTTAAGGCCAATTTATTATAACTAGTGGTATTATAAATCCTTACACATGTAGTTTCACCTATTTTATAGATGAAATTGTAGGTTTTAAGATATGTAAGGTGACAAGTGTGAAGGGGTGAAGTAAAAGAGTTATTTTGAGACTACCAAGTGTGATCATGCATGACCAAGATGATAAGAAGGGTTAAGAGCCTCCCCAATACATGTGAGGGCCTCTTAGTAACCCCTCCTACTAAAATTAATAATCAAACTTGATTAGGCGTATATTTTGGGTAGTTTTGTAAGACCAATCATAAGGGGTAGTTTTCTATGCATAGAAAAGGAGTTTCTTGACTATTTGTAGGTCCTGAATGATTCCAGATGCTATTTGTAACTCCTAACATGGATTATCTCACCCCATCCTTATCTCTCATGGATTTTAAACTAGTATTCACATTGGTGACACATGTCTTTGTGCCTCTTCAACTTCTCCTCTCTCTCTCTTCTTCCAAGTTCTATAAATTGGGCCTTCTTGGCCATTGTTTGGATCTCTCTGCCTGGGTATGGTGAAGCCCTACCAAAGTTTTATTGAATTAATAAAGATAAGTGTTTTACCTCATTCAAATAATTCACTAAGTGTACATGATAGTTGTTTGTCTTGTGCAAGTTGTTTGGTGAATATTTTGTCAATCAGCTAATTGATGAGCAAAATAGGTCTCTTCAACCACAGCATAGGGAAATTGGTCAGCCAGATGTGCAGGTTTACTACATTAAAAGGGGAAAAATCTCTCCCCTCATCAAGGGGAGGTTCCCTATAAATATGCAGGAGTTGTATACTATATATAAGCAAAAAATAACACTCAGGAAGAGGATAAACCATCCATCTCTCTTTTTTCAAAGATGATATTTGCAAACAAAGGAGAAAATCTTGGTGAAGACACTGAAGGCACTTCTCTTTTTTTAGAAGTGATCTTTGCAAAAAATAGCGAGAGTTCTTTCAAGTAGTGACAAGTAACTGGTAACAGGGAGTGTAGTAATTAGCAGACTGAGATGTAGCACAAAGTCTCCACCGCAACTACCCAAGAGTGAAATACGAAGAATAATAAGGGCACAAAGTCATCCAAAGGTCCTTTACACAGGAACAAAATATGAAAGATAATGAGGGCACAAAGTCATCCCAAGATCCTTTACACAGGAATAAAAAGAAAACACACTAAAGGCAATTGTGGGGGCACAAAGTCTCTCCACAGTTGGCTTCAGGACACCTTTCTAATTAATTTCACTAATCTTGCTTAAACAAATTAAGTGAACAAAAAATGTATTAAGTAAATAGACATAAGAACAATTTCCCCAACAACCAAGCTATTCCAACACAAAGTCTGAAAAGTCACTTGTTTTCTTATTCAAATAACGAAATATGATCAACAATCTGAGCTCAAAGTCTCAGTAATGCCTTTCAATTTGGGTAGAGTTTTGTTTCTAATAACAGAGAGAGAGAGATATCTCAAAATAATAAGAGAGAGTCCAACATATAGTGCTCCAAGAGAGACTTGGTCACTTTGTTTCACAAAAATGGCTTACAATGCATTCAATGCCTTTAATGCATTTTAAATTCTATCCATGGGCTATGCTAGAATTGTGCATCAGTTTTTAATATGGGTTGCTTGATGTGTTTCCTTATGTGTGCACAATTTTTCGCTCTTCTCAATGTATAAAAATAGGTCGTGCCATTAAATATTTGCATTCTTTGATGTCCAGCAGGAGGACTGCTTTACCTTCTAGAAACATATCTTATGCATAGATATTTCTGATCTTTCTCCATCATTCCTCCTTTTCTTGTTGTATCTTGTCCTTATCTATATGATCTGATCCCTCAGGCTATCTCTTTGGCTGGTCACTGAATTTGTTCACAGGGTCTGTGCTTAAGCCTGCAAGGATCAACAGTTATTTCATTACCATAAATTTGACATCTTCAGGTCTATCATCATTTGATAGCCAACGATTAGTTGGTTACCCTAAATTTGATGGCTGTGGGCCCATCATCCTTCTTATCAATGCCTTTGTGTCTTTCCCACTTGCTCTGGCCACTTTCTGCTAATCTCAACAAATGACACGTGGTGCCTTCTGCTGTGAAATAGGCAAGGACACTTGGAAGCATCTGCTTAACTTATAGAAGCTCTAGACCCCTTTTGAAAGTCTTGCAAAAATGACACGTGTCAACTTTCACTGAGCTCTTAGAAACACTGTAAAAACATTCAAGACTCTTTTGGATCTACGCGGATGCAGACACATGGCATGTTCTGCTCGAGTTTAGCCACTCACCTTGGACCCACCAGAGTCCTTATGAAACAAAGAAGTTGAAGGAAGAAACTGTAGATGTTGACACTTGGAACCCTCCATGGGACTCTAAGAGAAGCCTTTTGAAATAAGCTTTGAGACTTATTAGAAACTTGAGACACGGATGTAGACACTTGTCGTGCTCTGCTAAGCTAGAATGGGACACGTCACATGTTTTGCTACTTTGAAACTTATTAGAAACTAAGTCTCGATAGATGACACTTGGCAGCTTCTACTATACTTTAGCAATGTACTCGGGGCCTACCATGGTTCTTACTCAAAAAAAGGAAAGAACTTGTGGAGTTTGACACTTGGCAGCTTCTACCGAGCTTTCTAAGGGACACGTGGTGACTTTCACAATTTTGAGAAAAGCACATAGAAACCTTCCACATTTGCCACTTGGCACCTTCTGTGGGACTCTACAAGGGACACGTGGCACATTCCACTCTTTGGTCTTTTTATTTTAGGCACTCCTTGGAACCACTTGATTGAACCGATCGATTGAACCAAATTTGGTTCAACGGTTCATTCCTTTGTCCCATTTGTTTAATTGACCGCCTGAGCTAATCATGCATTGAACCTTTGAAACTATTAAACCTTGAAAAATGTGCTTAACTCTTGCTGATGATGTTGAACCTTGAACCCATTGAACCAAACCGTGTCGAACCTTTGAACTCGTTGAACCGATTTGGTTCAAGGTTCAATGTTCAATCCTTCCTTTGAAGCTTGTCGATGTGTGAGAGTTGATTCCATTTCTATAGATTCCGTAGAAATGAACCTACAGAGTCCATAGTTTCAATCCTGTAGAGTCCGTAGTTTTTTGAAAAAGCTTGAAAAATGAAGGAATTTGAATGCTCAGAATAAGTTTTGAAAAGGGAAGAGATAATTTTGGTCTTACAGGGCCAAAATAGTTCATATGTTGTCCCAAAAATGAGTGACATTTTTTGGGGACAACACAAGTGTAAGTTTAATTACCTTCACATGTACTCTCTTTAGTACCTTGTGTATTTGTATTCTCCTTTTGCAGGTCAGCAAGAAGTGTCAAAGTATATTGTAGTTGTAGCAAGTAGGCTTCTCAATAAAGTGTCTTAGAATGCTTATTGCATAGTTCCTCCTAGCCTGTGTTATCCCAAAGACCCCATGTTGAAACATTGATGTGAGAGGGAAGATTGACATTAGATGTAGTGTATATGCAACTTGTCCTTAGTTCCAAGTGCATGTAAAGGGTATGAGTAGAGAAAATATTTTGGTGCATCACCTATAATAGAGTAGGTCTATTTTCAGTTGTTCTAACCCTTTTCATCCCCTTAAGTTGCTAGTATTAGAATCATGAGATTAAATGGTGCATCAAGGGGAGCTAGCCCCTAATCTATAGGTTCATCTCACAAGTTTTCCCACCCATATCAAGTGAGATGTCCCCATTTTTCCACTTGGATTAGAGACTTGGAAAACTTCTTCTCATATGGGTACATATAAGTGACAACAATACCCATTCACACAACCCCATCCTATTGTTCACAATTTGAAGCATATTATACAATATTTTTCATTATTAATAATACTACATTAATATATAAATTATTTCTTAAAAATAGGTACATACCATAGGAGTACCTAATAGTAAATAATGCAGATTTTATGATACAATCTCAAGTATTATTTTTACCTTAACTACTAAAATGTATGGATTAACATAAAAACAATAAATTTTATTAGAGGTAAAATAATTGAGAGGGGGGGAGAGGTGAATCATTGATGTAAGCAATTCAATTCCAATTCTGAAAGATCAAACTCTTGCCACTCAACTAAAGCATCCATGAAGCACATAAACTAGTTGTTGCAATTAACAAAGGAAACTATGCAAGAACAACACATATAACATATGAATTATGTGGAAAAACCTCACGGGGAATAAAACCCACTCTCAACTCTAAAAAAAATAGGACTACAATCCTATAAAATATTATAAACAAGATACATTTTAGTGAAGCACCCACTTCACAAGGAGAACCCACCCCTAAGCATGAACAAACAACAACTTGTCTTAGATGATGAGTAACCACACATCACCTATAATATAAATAGATTCATAGCTTTTATTTCCTTTCAATATGATGGAAAAATAATGTATAACACCTCTCTTCAACCCTTCACACTCTCTCAAGCCTTCACACATAAGTAATGCATCCAAAACACCCTTTTGGATCACTCTATACTTCTTCGCTCATCTTCAATCCTCAACCCTACAACAACACTATCATAAATATTACCTTTGATTCATACACACATTCCTCATTTTTATCTACTCATCAAACCATCCATTAAGCACACTCACACTTCACTATATTTTGCTTCACCACTCTTGAAACCATCACCTTTGATTTTGCTCTTTATAGAGCCTTCATGAAAAACACCTCTTTGGTTGGCCATTAGACATGCCTTAACCCTCAATGCTTCTATTACACTTATAATATGATCAAAAACATCCACATAGATCATCCATATATTTTATAGATTTCCCTTGAGCATCAACACCTTTCAATTAGGCCTAAGAATCTCTTTTAGGTCTCATGGAGACCCATTCACTTATTTGACACTCCACCGAGCAACATATGAACACATGACCACTTTAAAGAATATAGGTCCATGCCACATGACCCCTAAGACACCCTCAAGTTATTATATTCATCCCAATTCACCTATATATATGTAAAACCTATCAATTATTTGTCTTCCTCATGAAAACACCATGAACAAACAAATAGTGAACTTTTGAGAATTTGTTCATATAGAAGATGTATTAGGAAAACCTCCAAAATACATACATATGATCCCTAGGGAGTCTAAAATACTCTCCAATTTATAATTCACCTTTAAACACCAAAACACCATCAACAAAAACTCAAACATCCTTTGTGGGTCATTTGTAGAAGATTGTCAAACCCTTGGTCAACTTTTGATCACAATAAATGTAGTTATACAATCATTCAAACCTCCAAATTATTTTTCCTAAATAGCCATTGAGGTTATCTACCATTTTTATTTTTACACCACTATCAAATTCATCTCACATCAAAAGTTATAGCCAAAATAGTGAGGACTAATTTTCCTTTGTAAATTCAAATATTTGAATTCCAACAGTCACTTTTTAATGCAAATTTGGCTATGGAAAACAGAGAAATATGCTTAGGAGACCAACTTTGCATTACCATAACTTTTTCTAGATACCATTTCAAGACCTAAAATTTGAAACACATGATTTAGGGACAAATCTCAACAAATGCATTTGACCATTTTATTTTGATACCTTTACACGTGCCAATGTTGATGTCACTAATCTGCTTACTCAGGGAGATCTACCAAGTTGCATAGGAGAACCTAGAATTTCATAAGACTACTCTAATGAATTCCTTTCACTTTTATAATTTCCCTAAGAAATATTGACACCTCATATGAGCCTTGAAATGTGATCACATCATCAACAACATCCATCAACCTATCTATCCAATAAAATACTGCAAGGTTCATGCATGAGCAATAAGGCACACTTTGTAATTAACCTTCATGCGTACAAGACAACTCATGAACACTCTTTACCACCTCATATACATTATTGCACACCTTGGAGACATCATTTACAAAACCTCAACAAATACATCCACCTACTATAAATATGTGTAATAAATGTTGTTTAATCTTGTAACCATGACTAATTTTATAAAATCATACAATGGTGTCAATTTTTAAAAAATTAATAGTGTCACTATTGAATCAGGTCAAACTACTTATAACTACAACTTTGAAATCAACCACTATTGGATAATATAATAAACTAATTGTTTTATTAGTTTAATGTGATATCATCTCTCAAATATCCATGAGTATGTACTTATTTTCAGTTCGAATATGCTATTATAAAGGAAAGAGTCATCACTCAAACAATTCATCTAACTTCATCTCCCCACTAGGAGTGATTCACTACACATCTCCCCATTGGGAGTGATTCTTTGATTCTTGAAAGGTCAGATGTAGATATCAGAATAGTGTGTTTTAAAATCACTATCATAGGAAGTATTAATATATACCATGGAATATGTCATATGTCTAGTATGAAATCACATGCATGCATGTGAACTAGAAGGTATAGTGGATAGACAATGTATATAGCTATAATATTATTTTGGCCAAAGTTTTCATTATAGTAATCAACATTATTGAGTGTAATCCACACGCACCCATACTCTCTACTAAATATGTCATCCCACATGTTAACCAATAATGACTACTTATATAAAGGCCTCTTACCTTTCATTACTCATAATCCTATGACGTGGAAGATAACTCATGAACCAATCATGAAAAATGAAATAACTATACATAAGACTACATTCCTAATAATTTTAAATAATCACAACATTAATAATGAAGGTCCTCAACAAATTATCTAGAAGCACAAATAACGAGGGAATAAAATATGGTAAACATATATCGTTACCCACTCAGTTATTTTGAATGCCACAAAATAGCATATTAACAACATAATTGATTTAAATATAAATATGTGCATGCCTAGTTTGTGCAACAACTCAATGCATCAATGTAACAATAGGATCAACCATATATCTTTAACAAGCATGAGTAAACCTAAATAAGCATGCTCAAATGCAGCCATTTCCCATATAATTATACAATCATTTTAAATGAACAAGTATACCACTTTTACCCATATACATCCAATTACATACTTGTTGTCAAGGTAATACTAAAATCATCCACACAAGCAATGTTTGCACAACAATTAAATGTGGGTTTATATATCCATACAAAGTATTAAATCAACCACCAAGTATGTTTTTTCATCTTAGCCATTCAAAGGAATATACTCAGCCCATGTAAATGTGCATACAACCATGCATATGTAAAATCAACTATACAAATGTATCTTTCAGTTTAGCCATTCAAGAATAATATAAACATACCAATGTACGTACAAGTCATTAACTATGATATTCATCCATATAGATTTTTAGTGCACATAAAATCAATCACCCAAGAAAATTTTAACTAGCCATATAGTTTTATATGCAGGTTTACCAAACACATACACTAGAGCATTAAAAGCTACTCTAAGTATGCCTTCCTATAATACTTAGTTGTAGTAATCATAATTACATGTCAAGTATTGGTTTCATATACTAGGATTACATAATTATAAATATCCAATAGGATTAGAAAGAAGAAATGACTTCTGAGAGGCTAGTGTACTATGATTTGGGAGAGATAGTATGCAAGTTACAAAATTTAAAAGCATACTCCTATCATGAGAATGAGTAATAAATGAAATGTACACCCACTCAAGGTTGATATTACTTCTAGCCTCAAAAGAAACTTATCTTTAATGGATGCTATCAACACTCATAGACAACCCACTTGCTTGGGTGTTACCACCATGAAAGTAATACTCCTCTAAGATAAAATAATTTTGATACAAAAAAGGGAGGCAATTAATTTTGCATGAGGATAGACAAAATAAAAACATTGACCCACCCAATATCACTAGTCCATCCCACAAGGTGAAGACAATACCTACCACCTTCATATGTATGCAGGTGGGTGTTAAGTGGAACCCCACCAGGCTCTTGGCCCTTACAAATAGTTTTAGTCCTTTAAACTAAAGACATCTCATTTTTAAGTTCATTGAGTTCATTCTTCAAAACATGTTTTATTAATCACTATGTATCATGATCTTTTTAATGAGCACATTAGACTAAGTATTCGAATGTGGGCTCTAATAAGATATGTTACATGCATTTGATTATGCACTCAGATCTTTCATATCAGATGTTTTCTAGATAAGTCTTTATTTGCACATTTTATTACTATGTTGAAAATTCAAAGCAAGCTAAAATCTATAAAAAAATCAAAGCTTATTAATTACATATTATTACACTAATTCAAACTACTTAGCCCTTTAATCAAACATAGGGTTTACATAGTAAAACCCTATTTAGTAAACCCAACTTACTTCAAACATTGCACAAACCCTAATCCTAGATTACCCTAGGGTTCACATTTATAGCATTTACTCAATCTTAATTTATAACTTATTACCATGATTATTAGGGTATAAGTTATTTTCCACTTCATGGTACAAAGCTTTGTACTTTGCTTAGCATGTTTATTACCAATTATTTTTAGAAAAGTACACATGTTACCCCTATCATAGATTTAGTTAAAGATGATCTTATTTTATACATCAATCCTCCATCATGTGAGTCCTATTTTTCTTCAAGTCATTGTTATATGGCTCATTTTGAGTTACCTCTAATTACTACTAGATGACAGAGGGCTCAAAGGACTCCTTTTATTTTGCTTCAACCTAGATTGTTTGATTATCTATGCTCGCATCCCACCTCTACTACTCGCCCATGAAAAATAGTAGATCTTACAATCTAAGTAGTCATTAGGAATAACAAGGTGTCTTCTTAGTCTATATAGGAATAACTTAATCCTACCATCCCTCCTCATCCCCAACACACTACAATGGGACCCAGAGATCAGCAATAAAACACACTTTGTCATTGACCTTCAAGCATACAAGACCCCTCATGAACACTCTTTTCCACATCATGTAAATTCTTGCACACCTTGGAGACATCATTTACAACACCTCAATAATCTCCCCCTTTGTCATTGATGTCAACACCAACACAAGGCTATGTATATACTCCTTCCTCTGCAAACACTTTCTCCCCCTTTGACACAATGACAAAGTGGGCTTACTTGATGATCTTGAGGACCTAAATTTTTTTTAAATTTTTTCAAAGACCATCAAGAAGGGAACACCTCTGAAATATGATATAAACTCCCCCTATCATTGTGCATATCATTTCTTACCAAATCTTCATAGTCTTGCTCATTGACAACACACCATCTTGACCATACCCATCTATATGAAGAAAAAACACACAATATCAATCAAATGGGATTCATAACACCTTAAGAACACTAATAGGTACTCCCCCTAAGTCTCTTGAGCTTAGGCACCCCTTGAGTACCATCAGACCATCTCCAACCATGATGAAACCTCATAGTTATTCTTTAAGTTCTCTCTCATGAGCCAACTCCATGATCACCAATAGATGTTTTAAGACATACTCAAAATAATAATTATGTTCAAAATAGACTAAAAAGAGCAACCATACCTTTTTTTTTGGAGAAAATGACCAAAAAGTTCATTTCTTCACAATAGCCTTACCTAAAGGCCTAGTAACCCTATCTAAACCTTGTAGAGCCCATAAATTTTTGTGTATACATCCTTATGACTTAAATATTAATATCTAGAGTACACTCATATGCCCCTTTATACATGCCAATAATTATCATTCAACTCTTCTTCTACACCATACTCCATAAACTGACCTACCAATTAGCCCTCCATTTGTAAAAAATCTCATCCATAGGACAAAATATACACTTATAGATGACTATAAAACACTTTTTGAGCACATTTTTGGCCATCTAAATGGATTAAGTATCCTCAAGTCTCAACTCCCTTGGTAAGTTCACTAACACATATGGTGCAAAAACTAGGGCACCAAAAAGAAATCTAGTCAACTTATCACCTTCTAGTCAACACCAGATCCTAAAACTTATTCCACACCTTGAGGTCACCAATTCACACTTTTGGACCAAATTTTGAGGTTAAGATCATTTGGGAACCCATATAATCATGAAATGGTTTTTTAACCTTCTAGCCCTTATGCATAGACTATCATACATGAGAGCCTTCAAAAATATTCAATCTGCCTTCAAAAAACTTTCAAACCTTGAAACCACCTTTAGAACACCTATATGGGATCAATACACCTTTATATGCCAATATGTCACTTTGAACATTCACTAATCCTCATTTCACACCTAGAACTAGTCATATTATGCATGTAGACCCTATGTACATAGCAGTCACTATGCCAAAACACTTTAGATTGATCACAATAGCCTTCTGACATCTCCATAGTAATAATTTCACCTAGACACATCAAATTCAACTATCTTCCACACTTAGTTAGCTTCACATACCTCGAGCATAAAATTAGCAAGATTTAGCACTCACTAGGCAATGAACATTGAGCAAAATGGTTAATCTAAACAAATGGTCATAAATGACTAATGTGGCCAATCCAATGCATGAGACCACATGGAATGCACTTGTATAAGTCCTCTCTACACTCCATATCAATATTACCTTCATAGTTCATGATTTGACCTATTAAACCAAACATCAAATTTTGACTAAAACTTGCCTTAAGGACCAATGTCCTTGAACAAAACTTTTGAAGATTTTCACCATAAACATTTGGAGCAAGTTCATGAACATGTTTCTCCCCCTTAACCAATGATCTTCTATGATCAACACAAGTCTTAGAATCATAATATCATCTATTATATACCAAAATGGCATTGGTATTAAAGACCAATCAACAATTCCATATACCTTTATACTGATTGGCATATTGTACATCACCTAGAGCACACACACTTGCTTCTACACATGAAAGATGTCTCTTAAGAAGCATAGGCAGAGACACCCACATGTCATAGAGGGACTAGAGGTCCTAAAACTCAGGATACTCCCACATCTCCATGTTCTTACTTGATTTGCAGTCCTACCTCATCATCAAATTAACTTCAATTGGGTTCTTAACTTCATTTTTACCTTTTGACTCAGAATCTTACTTGATCTTCTTGTGATCTTGGGTAGACAAGGCTTGTTCTTTGGCACATGAGCATGTACCTTGTTCTATTATGATAAACAATCCATTTTAAACCTAGTTTTCATTCACCTCCTTGGGTCTCCATTCACTATGGATTCTTTTATTCATGTTAGGATCTATATTCCTTGAAGTCGAGTTTTGACCATTCCTATAGAACCCTATTATGTGACCTCTCCCTTGACATTTAAAATAAATTAATTTTCTTTGATTGTATATACCTTGTGTATGGGTCATATGATGATTCCTTGAAGTCTCAATATCCCATTCATACATCGGATCATTTGGCCTCTTGATGAAAGCATTGCAAAACCTTAGAATATGACTAATTTCTTGACATCTGTAGCTCATGATGTCATGATTTCCTTGTAGACCTATTGACTATCTTGAGTGATAATGTTCTTCATGATTGTCATTGTCTTGCTCATAATTTCATGTAAATTCATTCCTTGAGGGTCTTCTACAATCTCTTGACGTATGACCAAATTGATTGCAAGAGTAAAAATGACCATTGAAATTAGCATACCTCATAGTATTTATTTGTCTGATAGGATAAATTTTCAATCTGCCAACACCGTCATTCTTTGATGATTATTGATCTTTAAGGTTTGATTCTGCTTGTTCATATTGACACTTTCTTTGTCTTTACTAGCATGATTAGTCTTTTGATCCATCACCACTGTCTTCTCAATCTTTTTATCCTTCTAAGCATCTTAATAGAACCCTAGGCCTAATTTTCATTTGAGGCCTTTAGATTACTCAATAAGTCATCAATATCAACTATACTTTTCTCAAATTTTTGATGTCTCAAGCTTGCTCATATCTTGATCTAGTTTCTCATGTAAATACTCTATCTCTTATTTGTATTTAACACATTCTTTATCCTTACTCTTTACCTCTTTAGCAAGGGTATAATCATGAGTTTCAATATGTTTAATGATATCATCATGCTCATTAACTTCATTATTTAGCCTTTCTTCATAAAACCCAATTTGATCCTCATATGTCTTGATTAAGGATGCTTGTTTTCAATTATTGCCTTATAAAAGCTATAATTCTTCCATGGTATTTAGATATTTGTATTCAAGAGTAACCTGTTCATCTTCTTCCTCTGATCTATCTCCACCAAAGAGATCTCTTCCTAAACAACATTCACCTTCATCATCCCCAAGATTCCTGAACAGTGTCTCCTTATTTTCATAATGAGATAACTCATCACTATCTGATGTGTTTCCTTCTTCTTCAACAAATGAGTTATTGTATTCTTCATGGTAAATAATCTTATTTCCTTTGTATGAATCCTTCTTTCCATTTCTCCTATTGAATAACTTTATATACTTTATAGGACCATTAGATTTCTTATGCTCATTCTCATGAGATTCCTTATGAGCTTCTTTGTGTTCAGACTTACCTCTATCTGGACACTTAGCTACAAAATTACCAACTTTACCACACGAAAAACATTTATAAAGCTTCCCTTCATACTTACCTAATCTTACATTCAATTTCTTTGTAATCATGGCTTCAAGTTGATCTTCATTCAGATTAAAGTCTTCAAGACTTAACTTGATCTTCTTGGCTTTTGTCTCCTTAATCACCTTGAAGGTTGCTTCCTTCTTAAGAGGCATGTCCTCATTGACTCTCATCTCATAGGTAGTAAGGATGTCATGCAATTCATCCATCTTCATCTGAGTGAGATCATGACTTTATTGTACAATAGATACTATTAAATAAAATTTGAGAGTGAGAGACCTTGATACCTTTTATACTACAGTAGTTTCTTCAATCTCCTCTCTAAGACATCTGATCATGTTTACTACCTCATCGACCCTTAGATGATAGGATGCCACAATATCTTCTTCTTTCATTTTGATGCCCTCAAATTGCCTTTGGTAAGTTTCTAATTTAGCCAAATTAACCTTTGAATCCCCTTCATAGATTTTTTTCAATTTGACCCAAATTTCCTTGGAAGACTTGCAATAGATTGCCTTGGTGAACTCAACCTTTGATAAGCCATAAATGATAGCATTCATGGATTTATAATTATTCTCACTCAATTTCTTATTAGTTTCATTAGTTGGTGTATTATAACCATCCATAATAGATTGCCAAATATCAAATCCTAGAGACATGATGTATGTCCTCATCCTTATACTCCAAAAGGCATAATTAAACCCATTTATCAATGGTGCTTGATTTGTAAAGAAACCTTGCATATGTTGACTTGTCATATTTTTCCTTGGATCACCTTCAAGTGATTAAACTTGCAAAGAAGTTATGGCTCTGATACCAATTATTAGAGGTAAAATCACTAAGAAGGGCATGAATTAGTTATGTAAGCAATTTAATTCTAATTTTAAAACATCAAACTCTTGCCACTCAACCAAAACATTCATGAAGAACATAAACTATTTATTGCAAAGAATAAACGAAAGTATGCAATATCAACACACATAACACATGAATTAAGTGGGAAAACCTCATGGGTAATAAAACCCAATCTCAAGTTTATAAATAAGTGGACTAAAATCCTATAAACTATTATAAACAAGATACCTTTTAGTGAAGCACCCACTTCACAAGGAACACCCACCCCTAAGCATGAACAAGCACAAAATTGTCCTAAATGTTGAGCACCCACACAACACCTCTGATATCAATAGCTTCAAAACTTTGATTTCCTTTTAATCCGATGGATAAATAATGTATAACACCTCTCTTCAACCCTGCACACTCTCTCAAGCCTTCACACATAAGCAATGCATCCAAAATACACTTTTGGATCACTTTATACTTATTCACTCATCTTCAATCTTCAACCATGTAATAACACTAACACAACATCATAAATATGACCTCTAAGTCATACACACATTCCTTAACTTAATTTTCTCATTAATCAATCCACTAATCACACTCACACTTCACTATAATTCACTTCACCACTCTTGAAACCATCACCATTGATTTTGTTCTTTATAGAGCCTTCATAAACAACACCTATTTGGTCAGCGATTAGACATGCCTTAACCCTTAATGCTTATATTAAACATTTAATATGATCAAAAACATCCACACAAGTCATCCATATATTTGATAGATCACCCTTAAGCATCAACACCTTTCAATTAGGCATAAGAAGCTCTTTTAGGTCTCATGTAGACCTATTGACATATTTGACACTCCATCGAGCAACATATGAACACATGACCACTTCAAAGCATATAGGTCCATGAAACATGACCCCTAAGACAACCTCAAGTTATTACATTCATCCCTACTCACTTCTGCATATGCAAAACCTATCAATCATTTGCCTTCTTCATGAAAACACCATGAACAAACAAACAGTCAACTTATGAACATTTTATTCATACAGAAGATGGATTGGTCAAACCTCCAAAATCCATAAATATGATCTTCATGGAGTATAAAACAAAATCCGATTGATAATTCACCTTGAAACATCCAAACACCATCAACAAAAACTCAAACATCCTTCTCGAGTCATATACAGAAGATGGTCAAACCCTTAGTCAAATTTTGATCACAATAAATTTAGTTTTACTCTTAGTCAAACCTCTAAATTATTTTTCCTAGATATCCCTTGAAGTTATCTACAATTTTTATTTTTATACCACTATCAAATTCATCTCACATCAAAAGTTATAGCCAAAATAGTGAGCACTACTTTTCCTTTTTAAATTCAAATATTTGAATTCCAATGGTCACTTTTTAATGCAAATTTGGCTAATTATGGAAAATAGATAAATATGCCTAGGATACCAACTTTGCATTCCCATAAACTTTTCTAGATACCATTTCAAAACCTAAAATTTGAAACACATCAACTAGGAATAAACCTCAACAAACCTATGTGACCATTTTCTTCTAACACCTTCACACATGTGAATGTTGATGTCATTAATCTCCTTACTCAAGAAGATCTGCCAAGTTGACTAGAACCTAGACTTTCACAAGACTACTCCAATGAATTCCTTTCACTTTCATAAGTGCCCCAAGTAATCTTGACACCTCATATGAGCCCTAAAACATGATCACATCATCAACAACATCCATCACCCTACCTATCCAAGCAAATATTGTAAGGTTCCTGCATGATCAATAAGGCACACTTTGTCATTGACCTTCAAACATACAAGACACTTCATGAACACTCTTTGCCACCTCATGTACATTATTACACACCTTAGATAAATCATTGATAAAACCTCAACAAATGCATCCACTTGCTATAAATATTTGTAATAAATGCTCTTTTATCTTGTAAAATCAGTTAATTTTATAAAATCATACAATGGTGTCTATTTTCATAAATGTAATAGTGTCACTATTGAATCAGCTCAATACTGCTGAAAACTATAACTATGAAATCAACCACTATTCGATAATATAAATAATCAATTTTTTTATTGGTTCAATGAGAGATCAACTCTCAAATATCCATGATTATGAAATTATTTTTAGTTCTAATATGCTATTATAAAGAAAAGAGTCATCACTCAGACAATTCATCTAACTTCATCTCCCCACTAGGAGTGATTCCCTACACATCTTCCCACTGGGAGTGATGCTTTACTTCTCAAAGGGTTAGATGTAGATATTAGAATAGTGTGTTTTAAAATCACTATCATAGGAAGTATTAACATATACCATGTAATATGTCCTATGTCTAATATTAAATCACATACATGCATGTGAACTAGAAAGTACAATGGATAGATAATGTATATAACTATAACATTATTTTGGCCAAAGTTTTCATTATAGTAATCAACATTTATTGAGTCTAATCCACACATACCCATACTCTCTACCAAATATGTCATCCCACATGTTAACCAATAATTATTACTTATACAAAGGCCTCCAACCTTTCATTACTCATTATCCTATGACATGGAGGATGAATCATGAACCAGTCATGCAAAATAGAGTAACTATACATAAGAATATATTCCTGATAATTTTAAACTATCATAACATTAATAATGCAGGTCCTCAACAAAGTATCTAAAATCAAAAATAATGAGGCAGCACAATATGGTAAACATCTATCGTTACCCACTCAGTTATTTTGAATGCCATAAAATAGCATATTAACAACATAATTGATTTAAATATAAATATGTACATGCCTAGTTTGTGTAAAAACTCAATGCATTAACATAAAAATATGATCAACCATATATCTTTACCAAGCATCAATAAACCTAAATAAGCATTCTCAAATGAAACCATTTCCTATATAATTATACAGTCATTTTAAATGAACAAGTATACCGCTTTTACCCATATACATACAATTACATACTTGTTTTCAAGGTAATACTAAAATCATCCACACAAGCAATGTTTGCACAAAAATTAAATTTGGGTTTATGTATCCATATAAAGTATTAAATCAACCACCAAGTATGTGTTTTCATCTCAACCATTCAAAGGAATATACTCAGCCCATGTAAATGTGCATACAATCATGCATATGTAAAATCAGCTATGCATATGTATGTTTCAATTTAGTCATTCAATAATAATCTAAACATACCAATGTATACACAAGTCATTAAATATAATATTCAGCCATATAGATTTTTAGTTCACATAAAATCAATCACCTAAGGAAATTTTAACTAGCCATATAGTTTTATATGCAAGTTTACCAAACTCATACAATAGAGCATTAAAATATACTCTATGTATGCCTTACTATAATACTTAGAAAGAGTAATCACAATTACATGTCAAGTATTCGTTTCATATACTAGGATTACATAATTATTAATACCTAATAGTATTAGAAAGAAGAAATGACTTCTGAGAGGCTAGTGCACTATGATTTGGGAGAGATAGTATACAAGTTACAAAATTTAAAAGCATACTCCTATCATGAGAATGAGTAACAAATAAAATGTACACCCACTCAAGGTTAATATTACTTCTAGCCTCAAAATAAACTTATCTTTAATGAATGCTATCAACACTCATAGACAACCCACTTGTTAGGGTGTTACCACCATGAAAGAAATACTTCTCTAAGATAAAATCATTTTGCCACAAAAAAGGGAGAAAATTTTCATTTTCCATAAGGATAGACAAAATTTAAAAAATTGGCCTACTCAATATCACTAGTCCATCCCAAAAGGTGATCCAAAACTTGAAAGCTTTGGTTGAAAGATAATTCAAGAAACAAGAACAACACAATTAAAATAATGTTATCCCTGAGAAGAGATGTTTTATTGATCAAATTTGCTGACCCAAAAATATGCCTATCTCTGAGAAGAGATCTCTGATTTCCATTTAAGGTTACATATTAATTTATACATGTTTTGAAGGTGGGAGGAGGATGTGGAAGGTCACCAATCTCAAGGGAGATTGAGTGGTTCAACTTCCATGATTTTCAACAATACAAAATTTGAGGAATTACTATTTTCATAAACTTACTATTTTTAGATTACACTAATAAATTAAAATTTAGGGAAATTCTATTGGTTTTTTTAGGGTCAAACTTCATCAATAAAAGCTTCATGCCATCTCATGATGTCCCCTTCATTATTAGCTTTCCAATGGTTCAAACGGTGAGTCAATTGGAGCTACAATGCAAAAGTTATGGCTCCTGGAAGTTCTATCATTAATTGGGGTGGACCCATCACCCGAATTGTTGCCTGAATTATTACCCAGATCATTCCTCCCTCATTGAGAATAAATGGTCCCCATTGCATCAAGATTTGTCATCAATTGTGGCAATTGTATTTTCATTTGATTCCTAATGCATACTAGAAATGGACTGTGCTTTATGGAACTATGCAAGGCTCAATTGTTCACCATTTATGTCTGACCATCAGTCTATGGATGGAAGGCCATGAACTTCTTCAGCTTGGTATCTATTTGCTTCTATTGTTATGTTGTTTGTGTAGTTAGTGCTAAAACATCAGCCCTTTTAGATTCTTGTGGCTTGACCACCATGAGAATAAATTTCTTGGCACTAATCAGAGAGATAGATGTAGAAGGTGGTACCTCTGGTACCCTGTAACATCGTGTTCCAAGAGTGAGAGTGATCCTTCAAGTTCTTGATTCATAGATGCCATGTCGATCATGCATGAATGGCTGACCAAAGATTATATCACAAACATCTAGATTGACCACATCACATAAGACCTCATCTTGAAAAGGTTTTATTGCATATGAGATAAGGCATTGGTGGGTGACATGGAGGTTTCTCCCTAGACTCAACCATCCAATATTGTATGGCTTTGGGTGAGGTTTCATGGTCAAATTTAGGATTTTCACAACATTAGAAAAGATTAAATTATTTTTACTTCCACTATCAAGAATGAAATGCAAAGGCTTACCTTTCACCCATAATTTAGAGTGAAAAAACCTTTCCTTGTCATCTGACCTCTCCTCATGGGTTTGTGATAAGCAAAAATGGCTTTGAGCTCAGCATCTATAATCTCTTCTTCAACCTCTTCAACTATAGGGTCTATATGAGGTAGAGCAGTGGATGTTGAGGATTTTGACTTAGAAAGTAAGGTTGATGGCTCAACATTCTTCTTTGGAGTGAGTTCCAGATTTGTGATAATCACACCACTTCCTAGTCTTTCCTTCCTTTTACTTCCAATTTTTGCCTCATGTTTGACCTTCTTTATCACTTTTCCATTTTGAAGGTTGACTCTTTGTATTCATTCTTTCATGCTTCTGTTCAATCTTCACTGCAAACTTGTATGCCTCACCAAGGATTTCCAAATTAAAGAGTTCCATTTCTCCTCATATGTACCATTGTAATCCACCATGATATTTGAGAACCTTGTGTTTCTCACTTTCTTGGATGCCTAATCTCATACATAGAGAATGAAAAATGTTAGTGTAATCTTGAATAGACTGTTCCTTACCTTGGCAAGTTGTTTCCACTTTATATATAGATCATCATATGCTCTAATGGGGTATTATTCTTCTTTTATAGCTTCTATGAAATCATCCCAAGTAGGTTCCGCCTTAAGGCCAATATCATCTGCACTGAATCTCTTTTTGTATACTTCCACCAATTTTTGACAGGCAATGATGCTTTTAAAAGAGCAAAAGTGATCTTCTCTTTATTGGTGAAATTATTTATAGAAAAATAAGATGACAATTGATCCAACCAATTTTCTACTACATCAGCATTGATTTTGCCTTCAAATGTAGGGATATCAAAATTCACCTAAACTTTGAAGGGTGTTGGGGCACCAAAAGGATGTGGGGTTGGAGATGAGGAGCCAAAATTTCACATCGAGATTTGTTGGAAAATTTGAGCAAATTATTGTAGCATCTACGCTTACTGCTATTGAAGGGATTCATTTACCATTTCCTTGAAAGGATCATATGTCTCGATATTGTCCACCATTTGAAGTTATTTGGAGTGAATAGGTGGATAGTCTGTTGGTTCTATTTTCCACCCAACCTTCCTATAATCTAACCTCATCCTCAGGATCATACACTCTAAATACAAATCACTCTGATACCACTGGTCCAAAACTTGAAAGCTTTGGTTGAAAGATAATTCAAGAAATAAGAACATCACAATTACAATAATGCTATCCCTAAGAAGAGATGTTTTATTGATCAAATTTGTAGACCCAAACATATGCCTATCTCTGAGAAGAGATGTCTGATTTCCATTTTGGATTACATATTAATTTATACATGATTTTAAGGTTAGAGGATGATGTGGAAGGTCACCAATCTCGAGGGAGATTGAGTGGTTTTACTTCCATGATTTACAACAATACAAAATTCGAGGAATTAGTATTTTTATAAACTTACTATTTTTAGACTGCACTACTAAAATTGAAATTTAGGGTACTTCTATTAGGTTTTTAGGGGTCAAACTTCATCAAGAAAATCTTGTGCCATCTCATGATGTCCCCCTCATTATTAGCTTTCCAATAGTTATAATAGTGAGTCAATTGGAGCTACAGTGCAAAAGTTATGGCTCCTGGAAGTTCCATCATTAATTGGGGTGGACCCGTCACTCGAATTGTTGCATGAATTATTGCCCAGATCATTCCTCCCTCCTTGAGAATAAATGGTCCCCATTTCATCAATATTTGTCATCAAGTGTGGTAATTGTATTTTTATTTGATTCCAGATGCATACTTGAAATGGATTGTGCTTTATGGAACTGTGCAGGGCTCGATTGTTCACCATTTCTATCTGACCATTAGTCTGTGGATGGAAGGCCATGAAATTCTTTAGCTTGGTATCTATTTGTTTTTGTTGTTGTGTTATTTTTGTAGTTAGGGCTGCAACATCAGCCCTTTTAGATTCTTGTGGCTAGACCACCATGAGAACAAATTTCTTGGTACTAATCAAAGAGACAGATGTAGAAGGTGGTACCTCTAGTACCCTATAGCATCGTGTTCCAAGAGTGAGAGTGATCCTTCAATTTCTTGATTCATAGATGCCATGTTTATTATACATGAATGGCTGACCAAAGAGTATATCACAAACATCTAGATTGACCACATCACATAAGACCTCATCTTGGAAAGGTTTTATTGCATATGAGAGAAGACATTGGTAGGTGACACGGAGGTTTCTCCCTGGACTCAACCATCCAATACTATATGGCTTTGGGTGAGGCTTCATGGATAGATTTAGGCTTTTTGCAACATTAGTAGAGATTAAATTCTTTTGACTTCCAATATCAAGAATGAAATGTAGAGGCTTACCTTTCACCCATAATTTAAAGTGAAACAACCTTTTTTTCTCATCTGACCTCTCCTCGTGGGTATGTGATGAAGCAAAAATGGCTTTGGGCTCAGCATCTATAATCTCTTCTTCAACCTCTTCAACTGTAGGGTCTATATGAGGTAAAGCAGTGGATGTTAAGGATTATGACTTAAAAAGTAGGGACTTGATGGCTCAACATTCTTCTTTGGAGTGAGTTCCAGATTTGTGATAATCACACCACTTCCCAATCTTTCCTTCCTTTTGCTTCTAATTTTGGGCTCATGTTTGACCTCCTTTGTCACTTTTCCATTTTGAAGGCTGACTCTTCATATTCATTATTCCATGCTTATGTTCAATCTTCACTACGAACTTGTATGCCTCACCAAGGGTTTCCAAATTGAAGAGTTCCATTTCTCCTTGTATGTACCATTGTAGTCCACCACGATATTTGAGAACCTTATGTTTCTCACTTTCTTGGATGCCTAATCTTGTAGATAGAGAATTAAAAATGTCAGTGTAATCTTGAACAGATTATTCTTTACCTTGGTGAAGTTGTTGCCACTCTATATACAGATCGTCATATGCTCCAATGGGGTATTATTCTTCCTTTACAGATTCTATGAAATCATCCCAAGTAAGTTCCACCTCAAGGCCAATATCATCTACACTAAATCTCTTTTTGTATACTTTCCACAAATTTTTGATAGGCAATGATGCTTTCAAAAGAGCAAAAGTGATTTTCTCTTTATTGGTGAATTTATTTACAAAAAAATAAGATGGCAATTGATCCAACCAATTTTTTACTACATCAACATTGATTTTGCCTTCAAATGTAGGGATATCAAAATTCCCCTGAACCTTGAAGGGTGTTGGGGCACTGAAAGTATGTGGGGTTGTAGATGAGAAGCCAAAATTTCCCATTGAGATTTGTTGGAGAATTTAAGTGAATTGTTGTAGCATCTATGCTTGCTACTGTTAGAGGGCTTCATTCACCATTTCCTTGAAAGGATCAGATGTCTCATTATTGTCTGTCATTTGAAGTCATTTGGAGTGAATAGGTGGATAGTCTGTTGGTTCTCTTTTCCACCCAAGCTTCTTATAATTTGACCTCATCCTCAGGATCATACACTCTAAAGACAAACCACTCTGATACCACTAATCTAAAACTTGAAAGCTTTGGTTGAAAGATAATTCAAGAAACAAGAACAACATAATTAAAATAATGTTATCCCTGAGAAGAGATGTTTTATTGATCAAATTTGAAGACCCAAACATATGCCTATCTCTAAGAAGAGATGTTTGATTTTCATTTCATGTTACATATTAATTTATACATGTTTTGAAGGTGGGAGGAGGATGTGGAAGGTCACCAATATTGATGGAGATCAAGTGGTTTGACTTCCATGATTTACAACAATACAAAATTTAAGGAATTACTATTTTTAGAAACTTGCTATTTTTAGACTGCACTACAAAAATTGAAATTTGGAGCACTTCCATTAGGTTTTCAAGGGTCAAAATTCATTAATCAAAGATCCATGCCATCTCACGACATCTCCCTCATTATTATCTTTTCAACGGTTTAAATGGTGAGTCAATTGGAGCTACGGTGCAAAAGTTATGGCTCCTAAAAGTTCCATCATTAATTACGGTGGACCCATCACTCGAATTGTTTCCTGAATTGTTGCCCAAATCACAAGGTGAAGATAATACCTACCACCTTCATATGTATGTATATGGGTGTTAATTGGAACCCCTCTAAGCTATTGGCCATTACAAATAGGTTTAGTCCTTTAAATTAAAGACATCTCATTTTTAAGTTCATTGAGTTCATTCTTCAAAATGTATTTTCTTAATCACTATGTATCATAGTATTTATAATGCACACATTAGACCAAGTGTTCAAACCTAAGCTTTGATATGATATGTTACATGCACTCGATTTCACACTCAGATCTCTTATATCAGGTGTTTTCTAGATTAGTCTTTATTTGCACATTTTTATTACTATATTTACAAATTCAAAGCAAGCCAAAATCTATTAAAAAAAATCAAAGTTTATTTGTTACATATTATTTCACTAATTTAAACTACTTATCCCTTTAATCAAACATAAGATTTACATAGTAAAACCCTATTTGGTGAACCCAACTTACTTCGACCATTGCACAGAACTTAACCCTAGATTAACCTAGGGTTCACATTTCTAGCATTTACTCAATCTTAATTTGAAGCTTATTACCATAATTATCATGATAGAATCTATTTTCCACTTTATGGTACAAAGCTTTGTACTTTGATTAGCATGTTTAATACCAACTATTTATATAAAAGTACACATGTTACCCCTATCATGGATCTGGTTAGAGCTAAGCTTATTTTACACATCAGTCCTCCATCATGTGAGTACCATTTTTCTTTGGATCATTGCTATATGGCTCACTTTCAGATACCTTTAATTACTACTAGATGATAGAGGGCTCAAAGTACTCCTTTTATTTCACTTCCACCTAGATCACTTGATTATCTATGCTCCCATCTTGCCTCTACTACTCACCCTTGACAAATAGTAGATCTTGTAGTCTAAGTAGTCACTAGGCAAAATAGGGTACCTCAGCCTATAGAGGAGCAGCTTAACTCTACCATCTCTCCTCATCCCTAGCACACTAAAATAGGACCCAAATATCAACAAAGATAATTTGATATAGTGGATCAATTGAGAAATACACCAACCAAGATATGTATATCAGAATTACTTTAAAAAACAATAATTTTCAAAGATGTTCTTTTTCAAACACTTAATCATACATTTGTGCCTCGTGATACTGAACCATCTTATTTTGTATCTATCAAAAACACTATAAATGATGTGGAGGATGTGATATCTTTTTCTAATAAGGATTTCTCTTCATAGTTTGTAATTGATCAAAATTTGCCACTTTTCATTGAATCTCAAATAAATAACACATATTAAATGAGTTCTCATCAACAATAGTTCATGACTCAATATATGTAACCTAAAATTTATAAAAATCATCAGGGTTGATATAACATCCATTCAAAATACATATAAGAATATTTGAGGGTTTGATGACATTCCTAGATAGATATTGTGTTTGACTACATTGGACATTACATTGGCACCAAAAACCTTACCTATACACTTTCAGGTGATGCCAAATCATTTGCATTATAACTTGATAATCGGGAGACCTTGGATACATGCTATGGAGGTTGTACCTTATACTCTTCAATGATGCATCAAATGTTTACATGACAGGTACCTATACACATGTCCAACAAACAATCATCCATTTAGATATTGACTGAGCCTCCTACCTCGAGTACATCATTAGATGGGACACCTCATGTTATTATTGAATACCCACCTAACAAGATTCCCATTGAGTAGATGCATACATAGGAGGTGGGGGGGTCTAGCAAGACTATTCATATACCTCTTCCAAAAATTTCTATAGCACGATTACCCTCATAGATGATAGAGGAGTAACCTCTCATAGTGTAAACATCCTCACCCTGGGTAGATAATGAGATTCATATATCATAGTTACCACTACTTTCTAATTTATAAGAGGTTTACATTCATAATTCTAACTCAAATTCATAGGCCACTACAAAGGAGGATCAACCACGTATACATATTGATGATTATTTATGTGGATTAAGTTTTACGCTAGTGGGCCCAAGAGAGTATAGAGATGATTCTTAGGCACTTATACCTCACCTTATACTAGTAGCACCACTTTTTCAGGATCCTATAAATATAGGTTCTCATACTTAGCTACATTCAATAGCAAATCCCTTGATCCATTCAATACATATGGTTACATCCATGGATATCAATTCAATCATACAAATTTAGGTAGGGAGTTCACAAGATAGACCACATCAAATCTTACAAATACTACTTGATATAGGGTTGATGATATTACGTACAATATAGCATATATCAGTTAGCAGATTGTCACCATAAGAAGGTCAACCCTTTTGGTACTTTCATAGACTCACAAGACATGATATCGACACATGCTCAGTAATATAACATAAACTAATTAATTTTAATTCTTAGGGCACTAACTAGATAATACATCCTCCACCTCCATAGGCATGATCACCATCATCAATATGAGCTTCTTCATAGATATGATCACCATGATAGAGTCGTCATCGACACAAACATTCACATAATGATCTATTGACTATACAAATTTTTGTAGCAAATAGATACATTCCCCATGTGGCTATAGATGAGGATTTTGATCTTAACACTTACACTTTGGCATTTTTACACCACATTGGTTATTAGGAGAGTGAGTTACATCATGTTATACACTATCAAAATTCCATTTCACATATTACACTTCTAATTGCATGTGTCCCCAAGGTGGCCAGTACATTATTCTTCATTTTGAGTAGGGACACTCATCTATAGGTTACACTTGGTAGTACATGGTTATAGGTGACGAATTCCATAGTTGATCCTTCAGATAGATGTTTGATGTTCACTCATCATGGACACATCGTTTGCATCTTACATGATGACATAGATGAGCACCATAAGTTTCATATATATACTTTGTAGTTTAATGTGGTTTACCCTAAGATCATGTTAGAGGAATATTACATAGTTGAGTAGCATGATATTTAGATGCACAAACTCTAGACTCATGCCAAGGATAAGGTTCCACTTATACATATAGATTAGTATGATGACCATAGCGATGATGACTTATTTGAGTTTGGACAGATTCAGTATCTGACACTAGATGATCTTCCACCAGATCCACCATTTCATTATCCTCATCCCATGGATGTGCTCTTGGGTCAATAGAGACATTACATTTTGCTTGTTTACTATTTCATTTACATTTCCAACATTTCCTTATACATACTTTATTTTCTCTTTCTCCTTGTACATAGTTTATCTTCATTTGATTGTGCATAGATTATATCCAAAAAACACAAAAATAAAACAACATGCCAAGACATAAAAACATTCAAATATTATTCAAAAAATATAAAATTTACATAATGTATGCATTGTTATGTTTACATTACATATATTTTACAGACACTAAATATACTAGCTATCTTAGTATATATGGTTTTATCATACATACTTGTTTCTCTTGTTCTTGTTGAGTGCTTACAGAACTTAGGTCCACTACATTGATTAGACTTGTTATATCTTCCCATTGGGGGAATATATATTGAATTAGGATTACTCATTTGATACATTTACCCAATTGGGGGCATCTTATACATAGTTTCTATTACTAGGTTCTATCCTTAGATTCTATACATTCCAATTTTAGCATTTTTATATCTTGATATTGATCATTATTACTCATAATTGATATTTTTCCAACTATCATTAGTTTAGACTTATCATATGTACATCTTATCTCTTACGTAGATTTGTACTACATTCATGCATCCTTTCATTTATAGCTTTCCTAATTTAGACTTGATTATATTCTCTATATTTATTTTATTTGAGGGCATTTAAATATGCCAATGTTCTTTGGTTGTATTCCAATTCTATTCACGTATGCCTTTCACATGTACCCATGTCCCTTTCATGTGCTTTCCTGATTGTGTATGTAGACATTTGAACATGTCCTTCTATGTGGTTCTAATCCAACTTGCTTGTTTCTTGCATATTTTAATATTTGAGCATGTCCTTGTATGTCTTCTTTTCTCAAATTTAGTGAAATGTGCCCATGTCCCTTTTATTATGTCCCCTTGGCATATTAGGTCTGCCTCATGTGTTTTTTATGTATGATTTCCTATATGCATCATAACTATGACATTTTTATTTGCTTGTTACACACTCCAATTTTTTATGCCATGAAGGACCTCATACATCTACCCTTCTAATTGGGGGGTCATGATGGACATAATGCTCCATCTCCCTATGTAGCTACTCAGATTTTATGTTATACACATTGATTACATCTATCTTGACACCCTTATGCAATGCTATACATAACATACATCTTAAATTACATATGCTCAAATTCTCTTGCATTTTGATGTTATAATTGCACATTATATTGGATTATCACGTAGTTATCATATATGCCCTAGATAACACATATTTTATAGAACTATTACAAAGGTTAAATAACTACCCTCAAAAGAGGGGTCATTCACAGGGGTTTGTCATAGAGATCAGGCTCTTACATTGCATTCATAGAACATTTTTCAGCACACAAGCTCAATTTAAAGAAATCAAAAACATAGGAAAATATAGTGACTCAGAAAGTAGTTTAGTGATTAAAATTTTAGACAAAATAGACATTAACACCTAAATATAGACACTAGTATCACATGGAACTACTATTTAAGATGTGGTGCTACTATCTAGTAGCCCCAGTTTTAGGATAGTTCATATTAGCTAGAATAGTACACTAGGTATAATACATTTTTGCATAGATACAATTACAATTTTGATAGTTATGTTTAGATTTTACTCAAATCCACACTAGTTTAGCATAGATTCATAATGATTTCTTAGATTGGGGGCATCATGTGGACATGATCATCCCCATATTTATTTTAGATACTCAGATACAGTTATTATAACTTAGTCTAGAATTAGTAAAATTATATATTAGATTGGAGGCATGTGCACAACACATTGTTTTCATATGCTCAGTTACACATAGGTTGATCAGATGGAATTGAAAATTCCATGTCATTATCTATGTTGTATACACTTGACATCATATTCTAGGTTATCACTAGTTTCATTCCTTACTCCATCTATAGTGGTTGGAATTCTTGAGTGACCCAAAGCCACCTAATATACATGAGTGGCCATGAAGCTAACATATATAGCTAGATATATCTAGTTACATATTTATATCACTTTGCATAGTTTAGTTTTAGATACATCTACTACACATGGGTGGTCAATGATGGAGTCAAAACTGTATTAATTTCTTGAGCCACCTACACATGAGGATTAAGCAAGATGTTACCTCAGTCTAAACTATTTAATGATTTCATCACTATATACATGCACACATACAGGTTGTCACTAGGTTCATGCATTGATTCACATACCCAACAAGGTGTATTTGTTCATTTCTTCTTTCCCATTTCTTCACTCAATTTTACTTAGTTACTTCCTTATTTATCATAGTCTTTTACTTTTGATGTCTCTTGAGTAAGGATTGATTTATGCATGATTCATTATAAGTCATGATTTGGATCATGTTTCACATATGCAACCCAACTTCACATAGTTAAACTCAGCTTCATGGGCTTCACTTCTTAGGTAAGTCTAAGTATGCTTATTTTTCCTTTATACTAGTCATTTCACTTTGCTACATTTATAGCATAAAAGGGGAGCAAATGTAATCACCTATAAGTGGTATTTAAGTATTAAGAGTGTTACTTGAGATAACTTATCCCCAAATTAACCCTAGACCTATCCTACAACCTTTTATCACACTTTTCCAGCCTTTGTACAGCACACAGATGTCCCTAGTTAGCTAAAACATAGTCTTAGACCCTCATTTATAGATCCTAGCCCTTTATGCCCAATAGCCTACCAACTAAACATAAGCACCACATTAAGGGCATTAAAGCTATGTGGAATTAATGTCCTAAAAATGGTGCTAATGTCCTTCACCCTATCTTTCCCAAATGAATATATTTTCAAAATTTAAACCCTCCTAAGGTTGGCATAAGCATCTTTTATTGTTTGCATAAGCTACATAACACTATAAATACATGACTTTAAGACCTCTATCCACTAGATGGAAATTAGATGCAAAATACCTATTCAGTATTAAACAAGTTGAGAAAAATCAAGCTTCTTAATCCCTATTCTACCTGACTTTTGCATACTACCATCTACAACTACCCTAATCTTAGATTTTCTAGATTTACAATCTCAAGCACACTCAAGGCATTTAAGACCACTATCATTCTAGCATCACTCACACTTGCACCAACATTTAGGTGGGGACAATACATCAAGTTTGATCCCTCCTCAAAGTAGTAGTATGTAGGCAACTATCATTCTAGCATCACTCACACTTGCACCAACATTTAAGTGGGGACAATACATCAAGTTTGATCCCTCCTCAAAGTAGTAGTATGTAGGCAACTCTCTCATAATAGGGTGTTGAGGGTGTCCAATGTATCCTAATAATAAACACACTTTTTATTTCATGCCTTACTTGTAAGGAGGATTAGGTTTTGTATCATAAATTAACTATTATAGGCACAATACAGAGTTTTAGAGTTTATGCATGTAGGAATAGAACCCAAAAATATAGGTGTAGGTGCACCCATAATTTAGGAATAGTCTTACATAGAGAACATTATCACCATTTTCAAGACATTAGATCCACATGGTGTTATTGTTCAAGTATGGCACTATTATTCAAAAGAGGATCTGACTCATGGATTCAGTTTATGACACTCAGACCGATTCATATCTCTGTTTTTAGTACTCAAATCTTTCATATCAAGTGTTTTCTAGATAAGTCTTTATTTGTACATATTTATTACTATTTTAAAAAGTTAAAGCAAGTCAAAATTTGTAACAAATCAGTGGTTATTTATTGCATATTATTTCACTAATTTAGACTACTTAGCCCTTTAATCAAACATAGGATTTACATAGCAAAACCATAAAAGGTAAAAACGCTCACTAATAAAATAAGCTCACTGTTATAACAAATATAATACCAAATGTTACATCTTGGTAGGGTTAATGCATAAATATGTGTACAATCTAAAAGTGTATCCATAATTTGGTGTATTTGCATGGCATATTCACCTTGAATGTCTCTTAGTTTGAAGTATCACTCAAAATGTAACCTCTAATCTATAAAATGTGTATAATATGTTTCTTAAATCTAAAAAAATTGTTCCAAATTTGTGCCAAATGTATAAAATTATGTCAAAAGTATATATATAAATCATGTAAACTATGTAAACAGAATCAAATTCTACCCATTTTATCAACTATATGTATGTGAAGTTATATCTCTATGGCATTCCCCTACTAATATGTAACCTTTTAAAGGTGAGGGGGGTATAAAAGTGATATTCAACTTATCTCAGGAGGATAAGACAACTATGATATATCTGTGTGAATCATGTAGTAAAGAAGCATGCAGTGGTATCATGTCAAAGTAGATATATCAATGAAGCTCATAATATGTACACATAACAATCCCTAAGATACATGATATGAATCATGGAAACATCTAGAAGATAACAAGATCAACAAATAATCAAGCACACACACAAGATTACTCAAATTTCATGCAAAAAAAGGGGTCTAAGGAGACCACAAACAAGCGTCATGTTCAAATCACGCACACTCAAGGGGAGGACATATGCAAATGTCTACACACCAAATAAATAATCAACACTTAAGGCACTATGGCAAAAAAGAAAATAGAATTATTCAAATGTTTCACAATCAAGACAAAGAAGTAAACAATAAGTACATTCAAGTAAGCTATATGAAGAGATTAAGTAAATAAAAATAGAAGTAACTAGCATAAGCATGCCATACTAGTCATTGTATACATATGTTATCAAAATGTCATGCAAAATAGCAAATCAAGTACACTATGTAGTATTGTAACATGAGTATAGGCATGTGTAAATGTCAGTATATAAGCTCAATATGATAATGGAAATGATCATAAACAATATGACATGTGTCAATAATGATCATCTGGAAGCAAGATGCCCCTAACATAGTGTATCACGCATGAAGAAGAAAGGTCTAGCATCTACATACTCAAGTATCATGGGTCTAATGTATACTCGTATCACACTCAAGTACTCGTGAAACATATATGTGTATATAAATTATATGTTATCTACTAACATAAAGTAAGCAACATTTGCAAAAGCTAGTAAACATGTGAAATGTTAAATATATTTTTATTTTTGCTTTATTTGAATGTTTTTGTACATCTTTGAATATTTAATTTTTTTCAATTTTTTTTATTGAATGTTTGGAAATAAGAGTAATCATTGATGATCCCATCAAATGGATGATTGTAAGGTAATCTATACTCTAAATATGGTATAATAAAATGGTCATTCTATCAAGGATCATATATATGTACTAAATCAGAATGTGTAGAATTTATAATATTATATGTATGTCTCATAGGACTATGTGGTCATGAAGTAGGAGTTGTATTGGGTCTTTTTACCCATTCTAAAACATGGTGCTCTAGTGTAAGTAACTAACTAGGATATGGAGGTGTAAATGAGCATCTTGAGGAGTCCATTATAGATATCTAATGCAATGGATTCTCAATTATTAATCATCTATTAAATAGGTTTTCATGTTACTTACCCTTTTGCACATTATTAATCTTAGTAGGTTGTATAATTAGTTGTCATTGAACAAATTTTACATGTTGCAAAGGATATTCATATTGAATCTCTAAAACTAAAATTACCCTTTGGCATGAATATACTTAAGACAACCATGCACTATGGAAGGTACCACATGGAGCTTATGAATCTAAGGTCATCCCAATAACATATAAAATACTCTTGTATGTGGTATAACTAAAAATAACATGATCACATGTGTTATACCAACCTATAGAGGTAAATAAATCTCACCAAAAATTTGTTGTGTCTTCCCATAGAATTATTTGACTATTTTGAAGGTAATAAATCATCCTATGTGTACACAAAATGTGTGAGTAAATTCATGATACATGCATTCTCAATAGAACCATTATCAACCATAACATTGTGTATAAATTTATGATCAATATATGCCTTGATAAATAAGGAATTAATATCTGAGTCATCAACCATAATATCATTTTCATCAAATGAAATAGAGCTCTCTGAACCTTAGGAGGTATCTCCTATGTAAGTGTACCAATAATCCCATCTAATGTGTGACCATAATGTGGTGGAGGAGGTTGTGCATGATATGTCATTTTCCCTTATGGTGTTTTCTTAGAATGATCTTGTAAGGGATTGTTGAATAATTTTTATTTTTGATGATTTCTAAGATGTGATCCTAAATCGGTTGGAAAATTCTCAAAGGTGAGTTGATCACTATCAGTAAGATCTTATATCTTATGCTTTAGCTTAAAACAGATGTTCATATAATGTCTCACACATTTTTGGTAGTCAAAATAATCTACTTCATTGATTCCAAATACTTATAACAATTTTCTCAATTTATTGTCTTTACATTAAAAATTGAATTAATTGATTAAAATCATATTTAAAACTAATAATAAACAACAATAATAATGAATAAAATATATAAAAATGCAAACCAAGATTGATAGCAGAGTTCTCCCCTATTGGGATACATCTTCAGGTTTGAAAAGCACTTAAATTGATTAATTAATGATGTAAAAGTACTTGTACAATCTTGTGTACATAAAAATAATAAATTTAGTCCACAAATTATCACTACCCTATCTCTAAGATATCTAGAGATCAATCTCTTGAACTTCTATCTCCTTCCTGCAATAAAGAAAAATTATTATTACTTTGATCTCCTTACGAAAGGGCTAAAAAATTCATCCCTTTCAAATAAAATGTTCTCCCTTATATAATATTTTAAGCTCCTTGGTCTAATGGCTAAGGGCCTTATCTTTTTCCCAAGGATAGGGGTTCTAATCACCCAATATGCATTTTTTGGCTCGTAAATATTAAAATTAAGGATATCAAATAAATCTTGTGTTCTTATTTACCAATGTTGGGCATGGCATAATGGTTAAGGCCTTCAATGGGAAGCATGGGGTGATGGGTTCGAACCCCAATTCCCATGTTTTAGCCTTATTTCACACATTATTATGTCCACTTATCCTACATTCATGGCTTGAATGAATGCTATAAGCTTAATATACTTTTTTTCTCCCTTTAAATTTGACTTGGATAGTTTTATTATCCCACATTTTTTGGGATAATAACAAACTTTGATTTAAAAGCTAATCTCCACAACCTTTCAATTGTGCATGAATACCATCCTTGCTTCGACCTTAGTCTTAGAACACATGGTCTTGGTGCTTGGCATTTATGGTTGAGTCATTACAAAAGTTGTTTGGATTTATCCCAAATGCCCTATGTAGAGGGAGTTATAAGGGTTTTTGTGCAAAAATGTTTCCATTGTAATGTGATATTGGTGGTAAGGTCCCCCTCCATACAAAAAGTGGACCCCAACGAGTTGATGGGCCCCAAACTAGTAAATAGCATGGGTCCCACACTCGACCATCAAAGATTAGAGGAAGGCTACCATAGGTTTCCAAACACAAGTTTCACATGTCATAATCTAATTCATCCATGTGTTAAGACATATTGGCCCACTTGTAATTTTATGTAGTTTAGTCATCTTGATGATGTCGTCACTATACCTTGTCTACATATTTTTTAGCTATTTGGTTTCAGCTTTACTAGGCTGTAAATTTTGTATACAATGTAACATTGACTACATTCAAATTATGTTGTAAATATCTAGATGATTTCTTTGATGTGAGGAAATTTTTGGCATAATTTGAGATCATCTAATTAGATTAGTTTTGGGGATCCTCCTAGATCACTCCATCCCATTAAGAAGCTTTGGGACCACCAAAAGTCTAGTTTTATTCAAAAATTAAGTGAGGGTATAACTCCCTCACTTTTCCTATTTCCATCCATCATGCTTTACTTGGACACGCCCCTTTTATACCCACATGAAGGTACTCCACATCAGCCCTTCATGAAGTCCTCACCCTCCTTCAAGAATAACATCTTCCTATAACTCATCAAGATATTCATAAGAAAAATCATTAACAGAAGGAACCTGAACATTCTTACCTTGATCCATGATCATAGGAGGCTCATATGGTTTCAAGTTTTCAACATTTACCCCAACATACATCTTCATATATAGAGATAACTCTAACTGAAAAACATTGTTACCATTTTTTCCTAAACTTTTAAATGGAACATCCTTGATTGGTTTGAGATTTTTACTTTCACCTTTAAGGCATTCTTTGTTAATGTATAGCCAAATTCGATCACCAACTTGGACGTGATGATCAACTCGATGATTATCATGCCTAGTGATGCAACAGATCATTTCTTCAAATTTTTCTTAAATGCATCAATTTAAGAAATAAAATCAAATCAATAACCTTCTTTCATGATAGTTTTGGACTTATATTTCAATAGGTATGTACATTCAAATTTTGACTTTCCCTATTGTTCTTTAACTTAAAACTTCTTCCTAACATTATATACCCTATTATAACATCTTTAGATTTCATCACATACTTTGTTTAAGCTCTGTATAAATGCACAGTGTTATGAAACCAAGTATAACCCTTCCATGAAATACTTATTTCAACTTACTTGAAAATAATGTAAACACCATAAAAATCATCAAAAGTAGCAAAACTTGCCTATCACATATATCACTCACATTCCTAAAAAGTTCACTTGGAATGGATCTATATCTTTACATAGGTATTCAAAACTCCTTCAGTATCCTTCTTGTCTAACAACATTAATGTTGTTACCATACCAAGTTTTGTTCTTTTCTTTTCACTAACTTAGCCCAGAAGTTACACCGCCACCATTCTTTTTATCTCAACTATTTTGACTCAATCAGAACCACATTCTATTTAAATCAAGGATTTCTACAAACTCATAAAACCCTTGTGTACTTTCAATAGACTACAAATATGTGATTATCTCCATGCCTGGATAGGGCATATATATAATATATATGTACTATGGTCATGTTTCTTTATGGGAGCTGCTTAAATGATGCCATACAATTGTAATTTCATTAGTCTTCCTCTCCTAACTATCATTATTTACCACCTTTCCATCTATTCATATATGTGTTTTCACTCTTCAATGCATATAATGCACTAAAAAATCCTTATATCTCTCTTTCCATTACAAACTATAAATCTAAGTTACAAACTGAACTGTAGAATCTGCAGGCTTTAACTCATTAAAGTTTTGCATGTAACTACCATAATGTACTCTACCTTAGTGCATGTGATTTGACCACTATGTTTACTCTGTTGAAAAATCACCAACACTCCTTAACTCCATTCCTTTATTACGTTCTTAGCAGACTAACTACACAGTTAATAATTATAGCTACCAGCTGAGCTAAGACTGCTATTCAATCTATATAGTAATTCTAGACACCTTGGAAGCAGAAGAACAATTTATTCCAAATATAAAATATTTTATTTCCATTCAAAATTAATTTATATCAAGCATTCCATATTCATTTACCTATCTTGAACAACAAAATAAATGAAGTGTTCCACTTCTATAGATTGTTATACGGGTATACCATGTATTTAATGTAATCTCCACACATCTATTCAAATAGTCACATATCTAAAATTTTGATATAATTAGATTCCATTAAACCCTTGAAGATTTACAAATAATTAACATGCAAATCAGAATATGGCACACTTTTCATGCAAATCAAATTACTATCCATGTGGTGAAATTTACCTATTAATGGATTAACCAAAAGTTTGAACTACAGTCAATAAGAGCCTTTATTCATACATTGATGCACCATCACTGTACTAAAAATTTCATGTTTCATTGGCATCGATAATATGGTTTTTCATATAGTTAAATCAGAGATTTCTATACACATCCAACTCTTAAATGTATATTATGCCCTCATACATTTTCTCAGGTAGCTCCAACCATATAAACAAATTGCAAATCTAAATATTATGTTATTGGTTACCATACAAAATATTTTAATTACAATCTTATACAGGCCTAAAGGCTTGAGACTCTCCTTACTCCTCTTTTTTTTCAAAGACTGTCTCTTTGCCCTATATTCTTGTCTTTTTACTTTATTTAACTCCTAAATAAATGGTATAGAACTTATCACAACATACAACTACAAAATTTTATCAACTAATCTTTATCTTAATAACTACTCCATCTTTAGTCTCAACGTAACCGAAGTCTTCTAGATTCATTTAAGGATTGCTTCACATCTACGTAGGTCTTGTACATATCTCTTGGGAATAGTCAAAACTCTTGACAACATTCAAATATTCATTTTAGAAGGAAATTCCAATTACACCTAAAAATTCTTATGCTAATTTAATTGAAGCATTTAGAGCTTCTTATTGACTCCCAAACTCTTAAAAAACTATAAACAAGTGAAACATAAATATTTACATATCCATATTATGATGCTTCTGCATCAGACTCCCCTAGTGGGAAAATATTTGAGCTCCTACTCAAATACAATGTTGTTTCCTTCTTTCGTCTCTTCCAATTTTTTTATACTTTCATCTTATTTATTTTCTCATGATGTATTAACCCTAGTGGTTCATTTTTTTCTTCAGCTTCTTCAATGAAGTCTAGTATATAGGAGTAACCCTAGTGGTTCATTTTTTTTTTTAGCTTCTTCAATGAAGTATAGTATATAGGAGTCCATCTCTTCTTCTTCAAAACTTACACATGGAAAACTAAATAAATAGCTAGATTGAAAAACTTGAAGCATTGTTGCCCCTTCATCGGCATTTTCTTCCTTTAAGAGCTTCATGAGCTCTACTTCAGCTTTTTTGATAGCCTCCCCATTTCCTATGGGGCTCAAATCTTTTGATTCTATCATGATTTGATGCCAAATCATTTCGTCTCCTTCATTAAACTTTGCCATAGCTTCATTCAAAGATGACTTTCTTCATCTTGTATCATTTGTAGCATATCAGATTTTACAAGCACTTCAATAGGTACTTTTTTCTTACATTCATCATTCATGAATTTGTCTAATAATTTAATTGTTTGCTTATGCAAATCATCTTCTTGAAAATTTGCATCTTCACTATCAAATATAATATTACAGTAAACAATTTGGAGAGATTGATCCTCTGCAATTGTTTCCTTTTCTTCACATTCATCTTCAATGAGTTTAACTTCTTTTCCATCTCTTGTTTCCTGTAACACACCATCATCGTTATGCAATTTCATGTTCATGCCAACAAATTCAATAATAGAAGCAAAATAAATTTTATTATCATCAAATATTCTTGAATCATTTCTGCATCACTAATGAGATCTTCTTGAAGATCTTCTCTTTGCTCCATGTCTTAAAGAATTTCACCTTTCTCTGGATAACAAATCTCAATTTCATCATACTCTTCCACACAAGCATGATGTTCATGATTCTCTCTTTCTTCCAATGCCTTGCTTTCTTTAACATGATTAAATTTTAAGCCCTCAATATGGGCTCCTCATTCATTAATTTCAACACTTGCATGCACACATGACAAGAAACAATTAGATTTAAACATTTGAGGCTTGCTTGCCTCTTTCTTTTCCTTCTTAGGTTGCTTTTCTAACATTCTCAATTAATTTCTCAAATGGATAGCTTTCTTTTACCTTTTTCTTTTCTCACAAATCTCCCTAAGAGGCCACCATACTACTTTCCTAATTCTTATTAAGAATATGTGTCTTGATTCCATCAAGACTTCCTTCATCATTGCCAAGATTAGCTTAATCTCAGTAATCTCTCTTTCTATCTTCATATTGTCTTCTCTGTGGTAATTTTCATGAACTAAGCCCTTCTTTTTTTCACTCCTCATTCTATCTTCTCTCATCAAGTATATTACACCTTGATCCATCTCTTTTCTTTTATCAAGTACTCTTCTTAACTTGGCAAACGCCTCACCTAAGCTACTCTTCATGTGCCTTAGTCTCTTGGTGTACTTGTCTCACCCAAGCCTCTCTCTCCTTGCTTGGTCTATTGACAACCTTTTGTTTATCTCATCTAGGTCTATTATACCTATTCTCTTGATCCCTCACTCAATGCCTCAATGGTTTCTACTTATAATCATCTTCTCATAATTTAATTCAACAAGAAACATTAAATGTTTACCTTGTACCTTGTGTATGGTTGCCTTTACTTTCCCTTTTCCTCTAATTCTAATTAATCAATCAAGCCTCCAATGGCTTATGGGCTTTTCCACTAAACTTCTTACCTCTTTTCACTTAAGATTTCAATGACTTTTTACCTCTCACTCTTTCTCAAAAACCTGCAAATTGTCAATCATTATAACCTGCTTCTTAACTAAATCCTCACAAACAAAAACATACCTTTTCAAAGAGCTTATGTATTATATCTTCTCTTCCTAAATCCTTTTATTACAACCACCTAAAACTTCATCACTTCAACAAAGGACTTCCTCCTCCACCTCTTCATCTACTAGCTGCAACCTTCTCACTATGTATTTTATCTTTTCTGAATTTTGCTTCCCTACAAACTTTATATACACTGATTAACTTCCCCAAGACCTTCAATCTCTAATACCAAAGTGATGCAACAAACCATTTCTTCAATTTTTTATTAAACACATGAATTTAAGAAATAAAACCAAATCAATAACCTTCTTTCATGATACTTGTAGACTTATATTTTAGTAGGTCTGTACATTCAAATTTTGACTTTCCCTTTTGTTCTCTGACTTAAAACTTCTTCCCAACATTAAATACCCTATTATAACATCTTTAGAACTTGTGACATACTTTTCTTAAGCTCTGTATAAAGGCATAGTGTTATAAAACCAAATATAACCCTGCCATGAAATACTTATTTCAACTTACTTGAAAATAATGTAAACACCATAAAAATCATCAAAAATAGCAAAACTTGCCTATCACATATATCACTCGCATTCCCAAAAAGTTCACTTGGCATCAATTTATGTCTCTACATAGGTATTTGAAACTCCCTTAGCAACCTTCTCATCTAACAACATTAACATTGTTACCATACCAAGTTCTATTCTTTTCTTTTATTTAACTTAGTCCAAAAGTTACACTGCCACCATTCTTTTTAACTCGGCTATTTCAACTCAATCGGAACCGCATTCCATTTCAATCAAAGATTTATACAAACTTATAAAACCCCTATGTGCTTTTAATAGACTATAAATATGTGTTTATCTCCATGCCTAGATAGGGTATATATATAATATATATGTATTGTGGTCATGTTTCTTTATGGGAGCTGCTTAAATGATGCCATACAATTATAATTTCATCGAAGTCTTATTATTTTAACTATAATAATTTACCACCTATCCATCTATTCATATATGTGTTTTCACTCTTTAAACTCCTTATATCTCTCTTTCCATTACAAACTATAAATCTGAGTTGCAAATGGAACTGTAGAATCCACAAACTTTAACTCATTAAATTTTTGCATGTATCTACCATGATGTAGTCCACCTTAGTGCATGTGATTTTACCACTATGTTTACTCCATCAAAAACTCTCCAACACTCCTTGACTCCACTCTTTGACTGCATTCTCGATACACTAACTACACAGTTAATAATTCTAGCTACTAGCTGAGCTAAGACTGCCATTTGATCTATACAATCATTCTAGACACCTTGGCAGTAGAAGAACAATTTGTTCCAAATATAAAATATTTTATTTCCATTCAAAATTAATATATATCAAATATTCTATATTCAATTACCTATCTTGGATAGCAAAACAAATGAAACGTTCCACTTCTACAAATTGCTATACCGATATACCACGTATATAACACAATCTCCACACATCTATTCAAATAGTCACATATCTAAAAATTTGATATAATTAGATGTCATTGAACTCTTGGAGATTTACAAATATTTAACATGCAAATTAAAATATGGCACACTTTTCATGCAAATCGAATTACTATCTATGTGGTGAAATTTACCTATTAATGGATTAACCAAAAGTTTGAACTATAGTCAATAAGAGCCTTTATTCATACATCAACGCACCATCACTATACCACAACTTTCATGTACCATTGGGATCAGCAATATGGTTTGCCAGATAGTTAAATCAGAGATTGCTCTACACATCCAACTCTTAAATGTATATTACACCCTCATACATTTTCTCACATAGCTCCAACCATATAAACAAACTACAGATCTAAATATTATGTTATTGGTCATTGTACAAAATATTTTAATTACAATCTTATATAGGCCTAAAGGCCTGAGACTCTCCTTACACCTTTTTTTTCAAAGACTGTCTCTTTTCCCTATATTCTTGTCTTCCTACTTTATTTGACTCCTAAATAAATGGTATAGAACTTATCCTAATGTACAGCTCCAAAATTCTATCAACTAATCTTTATCTTAACAACAACTCCCTCTTTAGTCTCAATGTAACCAAAGTCTTCTAGATTCATCTAAGGATTGATTCACATTTACATAGGTCTTGTACATATCTCTTGGGAATAGTCAAAACTCTTGACAACATTCAAATATTCATTTTAGAGGGAAATTCCAACTACACCTAAAAAGTCTTATGCAAATATATTTAAAGCATTCAAAGCTTCTTATTGGCTCCAAAACTTTCACAAAACTATAAACAAGTGTGACATGAATATTTATATAGCCATATTTTGATGCTCCTGCATCACCTAGCCTTATACTTGGCTTGGATATTTTCCAATTATTCTTGGACAACTTTATAAACTAATTGGATCTTCCAGATGAACCTATTTACTTTGTCTGCATCTTTATGTCCATATTCCATTGATTCTTGTCCAAAATTTAAGATCAAGGGAGATTTAGGAAAATAAATAGAACAAATCTCAAAATGATACTTTTATGTAGAAGAATGTATCGCATGATTGTAAGCATGTTTCACATAACACAAGTGTTCATCTGAAAGCTTGGGATGATTGCTAAAATACCCTCAAAGCAAATGTACCACTATTTCATTAACCACTTTTGTTTGCACATTGGTTTGTGGTGAAATTCAATGCTCTTCTTGAATTTGTGTCCATAAAGTCCCATAAATATGACCGAAAATTCCCAATGAATCAAGAATCTCAATCAATACAATAGATGTGGGCAAACCAAAATGAACCCAAACATTTTTTAAGAACAATGTGTAGTTTTCTTGCCTATTATCTATTTTTTATAGGTCACTAATACACACATTTTGATCAATTGATCTGAAACCATATACAAATAGTCATGATTCTTTCTTGGCATAGGAAAGCCTCCTACAAAATCTATAGAAACACTTTCCCATCGATTGGTTGGTATGGGAAGTGGGGTACAAAATTACAACTTCCTATTACTAGGCTTGATAGTGGCACAAATAGTACAACCTTTTACATAATTAGATTCATTTTCATACATTTGATGCCAATAACAATATCTTTGTAATTGTGAAATTGTTTTCCCAATGCCAAAATGACTAGAAACAAGAGAAATATGTGTTACCCTAATAACATGAACTCTTTTATCTTATGGAATACAAAATTTACTAAGATGATAAATTAATCCATCATATAATTAATAGTCTAATTCTTATACTTTATTACCATGATTTAAATCTTCATAAATATCCTTAAAATCATCATCTCTAATATATTGTTCTTTACAACTTTCATGCATCAAATAACATGCTACAGGAGAATGGATGCAATAATAGGTCTTGAAAGCATATTAGCAACCTTATTTTGTGTAACTTTTTTATACATTATAATGAGATGGTATTGTTTAAAAAACCCCATTCAATGAAAGTGCCTTGATTGTTATTGCTTTGACTGTGATTGGAGATATTGCAAAGGTTGGTGATCAATGTAGATTATTGTCTCTTTTCCCATTAAATAATGCTTCCATTTTTCACACGTGTACTAAAGCATACAACTCTTTATCATAATTATGATAGTTCCTTACCACACTTGTGAAGGTTTAAAATGATTACAAACATATTTTTTCTTTTGCATTAGAATAACACCCATGGCATAATCACTTACATTAGTTTCAATCTTAAATGGATGTTATAAATATGAAAGTGTTTAGACTGGGGATGTGCTTATCTTTTCTTTCAATGTATTTAATATGATATTCCTAAGTTTTAATAAAGATAAAAAATATCATCTAAGTAGAATATAACCAAATCATCTATGAATGGCCTAAATACATTAATCATAACCTACATGAAGGTGTTAGGTGCATTACAAATCCCAAAGGGCATAACCATCCATTCAAAAAGACCTTGCTTAGTTTTAAAAGCAATTTTCCAAATATCACCTTCTCTAATCCTAATTTGGTGATGACCACTTATTATGTCAAACTGAGTAAAATAAATAGCATTTTCAATTGATCTATAAAATCATCAATACATAGAAGAGGATAGCAGGTTTTCACTATGATCTTGTTCAATACTCATAAATCTATGCACATTCACTAAGTGCCATCTTTGTTTGGCACTAAAACAATTGGTGTACCACATGGAGAAGTGTTTTTCTAAATGACCCCTTATTGAGAAAATCTTAAACTTGCTTCTTGATTTCTTCATTCTCCATGATGGACAACCTATGCATGACATTGTTAGGAATAAGTGCATCTTGTTGTAGTTGTATCTCATGTTGTATATTCCTTTTATGAGGTAATCCTAAAAATCATAATCATAGTTAGACATTAACTTTGCTATTTCATGATTATGTTTAGGATCACAACCTTATAGAGCATTGGATTTATCATCATCCTTGGCTTTCACAATCATGAGTACAAATTTGTTGATTGTATTAATAAGCCATTTCATCTATCTTACATATACAATTGATGAATTTGGCTTTATCCGATGGAATCTTACAATATATTCAACCCTATATTTTACAAGTAAATAGTTATTCTCTTCCCTATAGAGGATTGATTTTCTATCTAAAAATATGGAATTCCAACTAAAATGCCACAAATATCAAGTGGAATGACATCTAATTCTACCTCATCAATGAACTTAGAGGTTATTGCAAATCTAAGTTTACATGTTTTAGTGACTTGCAATTTTGAACCATCACACACCCATCCCAAAGGGTATGGCTTAGGATGTGGTTTAGTTTCAAGTCCTAATGTGTTGACAACTTCTTCGTAAAAGATATTATCTTACGATCCACTATCAAAAAGGGTATCTAATTTAGTATGTTAAGAAATCACCCATATGTGGAAAAGTTCATTTCTTTTATTTTCATAATGCATAGACTTAGAATCAAAATAATAATGATAAGTATGAGATTTAGTGTTATAAGAGTAAGAATATTAACCTTGCAAACCCATAACAGTGACCTTGGTATCATCACTTGAATCGGAGCCAATATCTTGTTAGATTGTTGTTGTAGTCTTCTTGTTACCTTTCTTGTTACCAAACCTTTTTGGCCTGAGTTCTGAATGGAGCTTCCAACACTTAGCATCTTCATGACCTTATTTTTTACAAGGTGAACAAAAAGGCTTCCCATCCTCTTCCTTTACCATGGATGTGTGTTTCATCTTACCCTTTCCTTTACCTTTACATTCAAGTGGTTTCTTTGATTTCTCTGTGAATTTTCCTTCATCACCTTACCCCTTGATTCAATGTGGGTATCTTGGACACAAACTTTATCAAGGTTATTCGGATTAAAAATAATTATTATATGTCAATAATAAGTATGTAACCCATAAATAAAATTTAAAATATTCTCTTGAGTATAAAGGGGAATGGCCAAAACCAAAGATCTTTTTCTAAACTCTTTAGTGTAATCTTATACCTTTGACCCTTAGTTTGCCTTAAGTTTTTCCAATCCACAGTAGCTTATTGCATATAACCCAATGGATTAAATTGATTTTTCAATTCAAAAACAACATCATTACAAGAATAAATCACTTTACTTTGTTTCAAGAGAACATCTTGTGTCTTACTCTCCAACTAAATAATTATTGTACCACCCAATCAAAGAGTAGCTAATTAGATTTTTGATTCCTCATCGACAATCTTCTAAACCCTACAATATATATCAATCTACTTGATCCAATGATATAATTTCTTTACACTAAGCTCTCCATTATAAATTGGCAAATCAAACTTAACATCAAGCTTTAAAATGCAATAAATAGAATCATAAATTTTCTTTTGTTTATCATCAAATGAAGAACTAGAAGGTTTGGAAAGAGATGGAGGAGATTTTGGAGGTTATTCTCCTTTACCATTACCATTGGTTTATTCATCTTGTTTACCATTATTTTTCTTCTTCCTTTTTTGATACAACTCTTCCAACATGCCCTTCATCTCTAGAAAAGCTTTAGGGAAGGTCATTTTTGAGTCTGGGTCTCCCTTAGGAGATTCCATCATTACACATTTTGAACTAATTTTAGGGTTATACTCTTCAAGAGATCCTTCTCCATGCTTCGAATCAAACCTGGTTATCATTCAAAATACGAATGTGCAAATCCAAAAGCTCACAAAACACAACTTGATCAATAACTATGATACTAAACTTGATCCAAAATTGGTTATAAGTGTAAACTCTATCTACTTTACCAATTCTGATTACTTATAATAATTTTCTCAATTTCGCATATTTATGTTAAAAATTGGCTTGATTTATTAATTTAGATTTAAAACTAATAATAAATAAAATATGCAAACCAAGTTTGATAAAAGAGTTCACCCCTATTGGGCTACATCTTCAAGTCCAAAAAAGCACTCGAACCAATCAATTAGTGATGTAAAAGTACTTGTACAATCTTGTTTACATCAAAATAATAAATTTAGTCTACAAATTATCTTTGACCTATCTCTAGGAAGTCTATAGTTTAGGATCTTAACCTTCAATCTTCTTCCTGAAATAAAGAAACTCTATTCTTTTTTTGCTTTCCTTACCAAAGGGCTAAAAAAATTTCCTTTCAAATAAAATGTTCTCCCTTATATAATATTTCAGGATCCTTGGTCTAATGGTTACAATCCTTATCTTTTTGCCAAAGGATAGGGGTTTGAATGCCCCAAAATGCCTTTGTTTAGATAATAAATCCTGAAATTAAGGATATTCAACAAATCTCGGGTTGTCATTTATCAATGTTGGGTGTGTTCCAAAGGTTAAGGCCTTCAATGGGAAACATGGGGTGATGGGTTCAAGCCCCACTTCCCACATTTAATCCTTATTTCATGCATTATTTAATCCATTTATCCCACATTCATGGGTCAAATGAATGTTATAAGATTAATATAGCTTTTTTCTACCTTTAGAGTTGACTTGGATAGTTTTATTATCCCACATTGCTTGGGATAAAACCAAACATTGGTTTAAAAGGTCCTTGCCCTTTTAATCACTCATAAAGGTCATCCATGCTTTGACTTTGGTCTTGGAACACGTGGTCTTGGTATTATTGGTGTAGTGGATTGCACCCTTAAAATAAGGTTGGGCTTCTCTCTTCCACACAACACAATGGAGACTCCCCTCTTGCTGTGGGTCTAGCGAAACTGAGGGGAGAATCTCTAGATAAGGGATAGCTCCCTTTGATGCATCTCTGAAGTCTTTTACTGCTACTACTAATTTTGGGGGGGTGAAAAGGGAGAAGGAATAACTAGAACAGAAAATATCTAAATGGTGATGTACCAAACAAGTTTAATCTACTTAGCTATTCACACTTCAAACTAAAAGGGGGTGAGCCTACACTTTATCTGGAAAAAAGACCAGACTGTAGGGGTATTTTAACAAGGGGGCTTAATGGAGATACAATGAAAAGGGACTTACCACAGGCATTGTAAAAAACACACAATCTGATAACTACTCTTTTATCTCTACACTCCAGATGAAGCACTCCCAGTTAACCTATAAAAATGGCTTTGGCTGCACTAGGTACGTTGATGTCAATCTTATGAAAGCATCAAGCTAAAATTATTGAACACAGAATTGACACATAGACACACTTAAAAGCACAACCAGTCATATAAAGGTAAAACACATTCTTATTGATCAAAGGTGAAATTTAGTAGGGCTTTGCCTTACAAAATGAGAGATGTCTTCCTCAACTAGGAGGCTACAATATATAGCATAAAGGGAAAAGACTTTGGCACCTTCCAAAATAAGTGGCCCATGCTATGTTGAACATATTGAGAAGAGGAAATTGCTTAAGGGACCATGTTGTGGATGTCGCAAGTCTTAACTTTGGTGCATAACCCATATTAAATGTTACTAAAAAAGCATGGGTTGCTTGATCATTTGAAATGATAAGGCCACCCCTCTTTATGAAACTTATGTGACTGTCTGCTTATCCATGCTCAAATGAAGAAAACTAGGCCACACCATTGAATGTTTACACTCTTTGATGACCACTTGGTAGAGATTATTTCATCCACAACAATAACTTCTCCTACCAACACCTTCTTTTGCCACCAAGGCTGATCTGATTCGTGTCTATGCTTGGCTGGGTGCATCCTTTAGAACATTTTAAACATTGTTGTATGTGTGCATAGCCATGTTCTAGATTCTCTATTTTGTTCCCCTTTTCCTTGCTATTTTCATCTCTTTCTAGCAACTCGAGCTCCTTTCTCGAAGGGTCACCAAGTTTACTTACAGCCTTGTGCCCTTTGAAGTCCTTTGGGTTTGTGATATTGAGTCCTTTCAGCACTTACCCAAAGGAATTGTCTCTTAGGTCTCTTTTCAACAATCGACATGTCCCATCTAATTTGACGTCAGTGGACCTATCACTTTTCAAAAACCAATGGCTATTTTTCTACCTTGAATTTGACATTCCCATGCTCGTCACTAGATGTTTGAACTCCAACAGCTAGTTCACTATGTTAAGGTTGACGTGTTCGGGCCCATCATCCCTTTGGTCATTCCTTCAGCCTTCTGCAATTAAACCTTCCCAAAGGGAAGGTGCCCCTTCAAAAAATGGAAAAGGTCCCCTTTTGGGTCACTCAGAGTCCCCCGCAAGGGAACTTGCCCTTCAGGTTCCCTTGTCTTCTCAATTCCTTCAAACATTTTGCCTAAAGGAAGTCTTTCCTTCAAAGTTGATGCCCTTTCTTTCAATCTTTTCTTTTGAAATTCCTTCAAACAAAAGTCTGAAGGAATTCCTTCAGGATTTCATCCAAAGGAATTATGCCTTGTTTCTTCCTTATATTTTCCTTCAAACATTTTGTCTAAAGGACCTTTGCCTTTTGTCATGGATTTCCTTTTGACAAAAGTCTAAAGGAATCCCTTGCCTTGCTCACTTTCTCGAAGGAAAAATTTCCTTTTAGCCTTCTCTTTAATCCCTTCGCAAGTGTTCCCTACCCTCTACAAGGACACTTTAGGACCCAAGTTTCCCTTTAAAGCCTGCTAAAAGGTCCAATTGGTCACTTGCCTACCCTCCATAAGGGCACTTTGTCTTTGGAGCTTTGTAAAAAGAGTTACATTCTTTGAACTGGCCCATCCCTTTGCCAAAAGGCTTGTCCAAGGTAATTTCCCAAAGTAAAATAAGCCCCATATCAAGCCAAGAACCTATAAGTCTTATATCTTTCAAATTTTCATAAGAATAGGGCTATTGCAAAGGTAAATGGAGCATTTGTAGTAAGGTGAATGCATCTAAAACTGACGCACATGACAGTAGGGAAAGAAAAGAGAGCGATTTTTGGCCTACAGGACCAAAATTGTTAATAGGTATTTGGTGTTGTGGTTTAGTCTTTGCAAAATTTGTTGGGATTTATCCCACATGCACTATGTAGAGGGAATTATAAGGGTTTATATGCAAAAACATTTCCATTGTAATGTGAAGTTGGTGGTAAGGTCCCCCTCCATACAAAAAGAGGACCTCAACTGGTTGATGGCCCCAAATTGATAAATAGTTTGGGCCCCATATTAGATGATCAAAGAGAAGTGGAAAGATTTTATAGGTCACCAAAAATGATTTATCCCACATTCCATGTGGCAAAATCTAATTGGTACATGTATTAGGATGTGATTGGCCCACTTGCAATTATGTATAGTCTAGTTAGCATGACGATGTCATCATTTTACTATTATCAATAAAAGTTACACCCTTGAGGAGGTTGTTAAAGCCTCCTCACTTAAGTGATATCATGGAGACACATCTAGGTTTTGGGTGGCATAATAAATGAGATGAATCTCTAGATAGGCTTAGCTCCCTCGATGCTATCACCTTGAAACTACTACTAGACCTATTATTGGCAAACGAAAAGGGTAAGATAACTAAAAGTAACCTAACTAAGGATGTGATGCACAAAAATAATTGATCACTACCAACCAATTGCATGAGCACATGTAGACCATAATACTAATGTAAACATACACTACTAATCTAAATATCTTACATCAGCATTTCAATGTGGAGGTTATGATATATGCTTAGGCTAGGAGGATTAATCAAGAGGTATAAAATAAAATTAATTAATGGGTAAACACACTCAACCCTTACACTTCACATGACTTGTAATATAAACTTTAAAAATGCATATAAGTGTTATAATAGGACAACATGTCAAGGAAGACCGAGTAAATCACATAACAAGATCAACTATCCATACATACACACTAAGTATAGTCATAAAAGGAAGTAAAACTAGTATTATTATTTATGAAATGCATATAAATGATCAAGGCTTCACCATACTCAGGTGGAGGATCCATTATAAAGCCACACTAGGTAGTATATATAGGGAAAATGAATGAGAGAGAGAAGAGATGAGTAGGAATAACTCTAATGACAAGTACCACTTCATCCAAATCAGTTATAGTCTAAGAGGAGAGTATAGGATCAGTTTCATCCATATTTTTTGTATGTGTTGGCTACTTGATGATGAAGTTATATGGGAATGGTGTAGAAGAGACTCTTCAACTCCCTAGATAATTCATCAACCTTGTTTGAAACTACCCTCTTCCTTATCTAGAAGTGATAAATGGCATTCTTAATCAAAAAAGTCAACTTGAACTTCCCTATACCTTTCTCCTTGACACATTTCATATGTTTGATAGTTATCCATACTAGTGTTGTAATGGTACTCATGTTTTATTAGGTGTCTTTAAACCCATCAACCTTACTACACCTCTATCACAAGGTTTTTTCAATGATATACTAAGATATCATGCCCAAGCCTGCTTATAGTCACCTAATTGGAGTTGTTCATGATATAATGAGGATCCAAATAGCATCAACTAGTGTTCTTCATGATTTCTCAAGGGCTATCAAGCTATCTATAATCCTCCATAGGTCTATAATTAGGATTCTTAGGCAAGATAGTAATACAGTTACCTTTTTGGCCTAAATTAGTGACTTGAATAGCTCATGTATAATATTTGGAGATCTATAAATGGGAATAGAGGGACATATAACCTATACCTAGGGTTAAAAATCCCTTATACTTGATTTGATGGCTTATCACCACTTTACACACTCATAAATAATCCTACAACTATGCCTTTTAGGCCATTTCAATATAACAGTACTTCACATGCATGAACTAGTGACTCATTCAAGTTATATTAAGTGTGAATAGGTAATTCAACTATTTCTTAGGTCATTCAATGTCACTTAGGTCATTATAACTCTATCAAGCTCTTAGAAGGGTTTAGAGAGGGTTTAATGTGGCCAATCATCTTAATGATGGTTCATAAATATGAGGGCCTAAATCCTTGAACTACTTCTATAATATTTTATTACAAAAGGGTCCCCTTACATGGCTAATATCTTTATGTCCCATTAAAATCCTCCTGCAACATCCAAGAAAAGGAAATTGAGGTCTCTCAAGCTCTTCAGAGTGCAAAACAAGGTTTTAGACTACCCCTCCTCCTTAAGGATTATTCATAGCATGTAATACCTTGATCAATATACCAATGCCATGAGTTAGAGGTAATATACCTCCCAAAACTCCTCCAAGATCCATTTTACACAATGCACATCCTCCATGGAGTTTTGAGCTTCTCAAAACTAACTCTCAGGGCTGTAAGACTATGTGTGAGACCAAGAGAGATCATTATGTAGTTATAAGAGCCTTTTAATAGGTTTTTAATAGAATATATCATTATTATCAATGATATCAAATAGTTATTGACTTTCTTAAAGGTCTGGTAGCTTAATTTTCATAATTTGAGGGCTGGTAGGCCATCAGGATAGTTTGGCTGTAATGGCCATGTTTGGGGTTTGATTTCAACATCCAAGGTCCTAACCTTTGTTAAAACCTCTATTTATAGTCCTAATTCCTTTCATGATCATCAAAAACCCAATTTTCAATGCAAAATCACATGTTGTCTGTGCACTTTTGAAGACAAACCTGTAGGTGCCAATTAGGCCTATAGGTCTCATTAGGTTTGGACTCTCTTCAAGGAATGTTTGTCCATATTCATGGTCTTATTTTATTTATAGGAGGTTAAAGTATCCTTTGGAACATAATCATATTTATTAAAAATTCCTTGTTCCTCCAAAACTCCTACCTAACACAAAGATACACTTCTTCATATCCAAGGTGCAAACCTATAGGTGATGATTATTAGCTTAATATTTATTAGAGTTAAAAAGTGAGTCTCCTACTCATTGTTTGTCCTTTATTTAAATTTAACACATATCAAAATTGATTTTGTATATATCTCATATCTCTTTTGGTATTCAAACCTCATCTTCTCATACAAGGTCCATTGCACTTTCTTAGAAATGGAGATCTATAAGTCTGCAGACTTGTAGGTCTACATTTTCATCATTATAAGCTATATTTTATTCATTAATTAATCATTATAACCATAAAATAAATTTATGGACACCTCATAAAAATATTAATTTTCTTTTTGACATTCATACTTCTCATGCAAGGCAAGAGTTGTCTCTTTGATTCATCTTGCATAGGTAGTTTTTTACATAATCTTCTTACTTGAGGTCCTTATGTGTTTGCTTTGGAGTAGCTAGTGTTTAAGTGACCAATCATGTTGGATTTATTGTATTTATATCATGCTATTTCAATTTATATGAAAGTAATTCCTTCATTGGTTTCTTAAGGTTCACAACCGAAACCATATTGATCTCCTGTACTTGTAGGCTACACAGTCCTTTGATGAATCGTGAGCACATAAATTCTCTTTGCCTTTTTTTAGTTATAATAATGATTTGAAGAGATATAAATTATTTAAAATAACTAAACCACACAAAAAAACCACTTATCACTCCTTTCATGCAATACAATACTCTCAAATTACTAGGACTTTGTTTTCATATTGATCAATGATGAGCACTTGTGGAAAATTACAGGTTACCATCATGTTGAGAAGGTTTTTGGTGTATGTAGGCATGAATAACTCTATAATGGACCTATATATAATCAAGGGAGTTTTTAATATTTGTAATAACTTCACCAACACACTCTCAAATGTTTAAGACCTAAAAACATTAAGAACTCCATTGTCTACAACCTACAAATTACACCAAAATAAAGATTTATAATCTCTTTGAGCTCACACATGTCAATTGAGGATTTAAAAATCATGAATTAAGATTTTACATATGATTTATCTCCTATCCCATTTATCTCATGCTTCCAAGAAACCTCAAACTTCCATTTCAATGGTAAAATTCAGCTAGTGGGGTTTTTTATAGGGTTTTAGACCACCCTACTTTCTTAGCATTTGTTCATAAAGGAGAAGCCATTAATTTGAGAAATATTTCCATGCATTTTAATGGAATTATTACCCCTATAAACACCCAATATCATTCCTTCAAATTCTCTCTCTCTCCTATACGTACCATATATATGAAAATAGCCATTGTGAGCTTGCCAAGAGCTTGATGGGAGAAAGGAAGTGTTTTTAGCCTCATTTGGATTTGTTCAAGATTATTGAGCATGGATTTGACCTATGGAAGATTAATATACATATTTTTAATCATTTCCATTGCAAATGAGAATTCCAAATTCATACAAGTGAATGATTACCCTCCTTTTGGCGTTGAAAACCTCTTGTAACTGCTTCTTCTCATTTGCAACTGACTTAAAGTTATCTGACACATGTTATTCTATACAAGAACATTTTATTGTAATTTAAATCACTTAATTAATCTTATTAAAATGTTATAATTAGACGTAAATTACCTCTAATAAAGGTTAGCACTAAAGATGGCTTAAACAAGCTTAACACCAAGAAAACACTTTACCTTAATTTCCTCAAAAATACCTTAAACATTGATAAAATTGTATAAGACATTAATTTAGACCCCTTAAAAATGGATACCTAGTTCAAAAGTCAATTTTTTTATTAATTCCACCTATGGTAGCCAAAATTGGCTAACATGTACCATTTCTACATAATTTTTACTTATTTGTCTTTAGCTTCAATGGGTCATAACTTTTGCATATGATGTCAGATTGAATCCATTCAAATTAAATTAGAAAGATCTCGATGAGATATTAGATTTTCATGAATTTTTATTATAATGTGAGACCATCTAATCATATCATTTTTGTTCATCCTCTTAGATCATAAGATCACACTTGCCATCATAAAGTGTGAACTGGGGTGATATAAAATCAGTTGTCAAGGGGTACAAAGATATCTTAGGTGCAAGAGGATTATTCAATACATATAATAAGTCAATACAATTATTTTATTTTATTTCCTTTATATCAATTTTGTTAACCTATTCTTCTAATATTTTTATAACTTTTACAATATCTTGTAAATGTTAACCATTTAGGTTTGAGAGTTAGGAAGTCACCAAAGGAGATGCAAAAACTTGTGTTGAAATAGGCATTGAAAGTGATAATTGAGTTGATGTTTAAATGGTTCCCATATAGGATGTAGAAATAATTGGTTTGTCTTTGGGTAATAATTGTTAGAAAACATACCATGTGCCTCTAGTAGATCTAGTATTCATTGTTGTTCTCAAAGGAAGATAGGGATTGAAATTTATAGGGATTTCATATAGCCATAGTATCTTGATCAATAGATGTAAATGGTTGTTCATTAATGTTTTTATTTTTTTTATTTTTCAATGTGGTACTAATTATATTATCAAGAACTTTAAGATCATTATGAATGCATTCTCAAAATAATGTAATAGATTTAACTTTTTCTTGATATACTTGTTCATTTTCATTGTTCTTGTATTTTATTATCCCCATGATCATATTCATCTTTTATAATATTTTTTTCAATATGTGGTGCATTATCATTATTGGCACTCTCATTATTAGTATAATTTGACATGGTATTAGCTTGAGACATTTTAGGTGGTCCAAGGGGAAGCTCAAGATGTTCAATAGAAACACCATCTATTCTAGCACTCCTACAAGGATGCATGCAAATAATATAACAAATATAAACAAATACAACAAACAAAAACCTTAAGAGGTTGGAAACACTAGAGCAAGCTAATATTTTCATAAGGAACACTCAAATGTTAGGTTCACCAAATTTCTAACCTTAATTTGATGTGTGTAATATTAAGAGATAGAAAAGCCTACTCAAAAAGGAGTAAATTACTATATAAACAAATCAATTAAATGAATTTAGATTCTATTGATATTCTAAAAATAAATATTGAATCCAAGTATATGCTAAATATAAAAAAGTATAATACTTAATATTATGGTAATTATAATGTGAAGGAGAAATTGTACTTAGCTTATACACTGGTGCATAAGAAGAAATGAGCAATACATATGTGGAAATAGTCTATCTAAGGATTTTGATCTAGTCATCAAATTTTTAAAATTAGCTTTCTATTAGCCTAGACACTTGCATCAATGCTAATATTCATGCTTTCATGTTTCTATCATGTACAAATTATTGACTATTAATTGAAACTATCCCCTAGGTCTTTCTAGGTTTTATATCACCTTTCAGAATTTGCGTTCAAATCATACACAGAGGTTGTCAATATTATAATTTAGCTCAAAACCATAAATCCTCTTCTTGGGTATTTTTACCTTGCCAAAAATGGGTTATTGTGCTCACAATGTCAAACTAACCTTGAATACTCCTTTGTCAATGAGCATTACCTACATAAGCACTACTCTAAAGGGGGCCTCAAACATATATAGTTTTACCCTATGTGTTAGCTTGTGTGTGAACAATGGTGTATAATGATATATGTGAGTGCATGTAATGATCTAACTTTTAACTTGGAAAATATGTCTTATGGGCTGATATTTAAATGCTTTAGATATGTAATATGATTGCTCCTATGATTGATATGAAAATAAAGAAGAATAGGGTAGAATAGCTTTGTGTAGTTAATTGTTAGTAGTCATATTTAATCTTGAGATGCGATTGCTAAATATATGTTATATGAATAATAAGCTGGCATTAAATTATACTTATACCACCTATTTTGAAAATATCCTCATGGAAGCATTAATGAAACATAATAAGCCAACCTATACATGTCAAAATATTTGAAAATTTGAGAGTTTAGAAGGAAAGGACATTTGCATTGGGATAGGGATAGTAGCATCAACACTATTATCCAGGTATAGACGTAACTATCTAGGAAGATGAAAGGTTTTGGAGCTCTGTAACTAATGGTGAAGGATATATATCAGAATCTAAACATATCATGGGCTATACGTGATCTAGGTAATCAAAATAATTAGGTTTATACTATGAGATAATCATTTAGACTGAGTGAGGTGGCAAATGCAAGCCTTTCAACTATAATGAAGTTCAATAAATAAAGGGTAGAGCCTTGTGTGATACTTTTCAAGTGTACAAGACTATTTTAACATATAAATCCATATTTAAGCATCTACAATATTAAATAAAGATGCAAAGTTTGAATGGGACAAAAATTGCTATAAACATTACAATGTAGTAAATGAGTATCTACTTAATCGACCTATTCTCATGCCTCCAACATCAAATATGGATATGCTATTATACACTTGTGCCAAATATCATGTTTTAGGATATTTATTGTCATAATACAATGATGATCATAGAGCATGCATAGTTTAATACATAAGTCATCACTAGTAGATTATGAAAGAAATTACAATTCTATGGAAAAGATATGCCTAGCCCTTGTGTTGGCTACATAAAAAATACACCACTATATGTGTAATAATGGGACACATTATATCAAAAAGGTGGATCCACACAAATTTATCATGTCAAGATCAAATTTATTAGGACGTATAGTTAAATGGGTAATGTTGCTCATGGAATTCGATTAAAAATTCATATCTTAGAAATCAGTAAAAGGACAAGTCATTATAGATCAAAAAGTTATAATTCATTAGTAGGCACGTTTTTTGATCAATAATTATTTTTATGATAGCATTACTTCATATTACATTGATGATGATACTTAGACCATGGACTCTGATGGATCAAAATGTTGTGATAGGTATTGGAGTCGACATATTTTTCATTACTCCACAAGGCTAGCCTATGCCATTTTCATATCGCCTAAGATTTTCATGCATAAATAAAATAGTAGAGTATGACACATTGATACTCGGATTGTGTATTGCACACAGATTTCAAGTAAAATATCTTTGAGTATATGGGAATTCTTAGCTAGTAGTTAGTAATTTTTTATAAATTTATCAAACAAAAGAAGAAAATTTAATCCCATACAAGGAAATGGCACAATGATTAAAATCACATTTTGATCCTTTTTCATTATAAATCATACCTCACAAACATAATTGGCATGTTGATTATGTGGTTAGTGCAACGTCTATGATTCCCATTGACATTAATCAAGGTCACATAATTTTTACTATATGACACTTATTAGTTACCATAACCAATTTCGATTCATTAGAATCACTCGCAGTTAATCATAGTGTAATAAATTTAGAATGGTACAGTGTCATATATAACTTATTATACAAGGCTTATATCCCATAAAATGTTACACAAAATGATAAATATAAATTACAACATTAAGCAATGTGATATGTTTTAATTTGGGGATATTTTTTTTAAGCAGTCATTCAATGGGAATATTCTTTGATGTCTCAGCTACAAGGAGGCTAAGATAGCTTTACTTGAGTTACATGATAGTAAATGTGGGAGCCACTTTAGTGTAAAAGTAACATCTTAATTTTTTTTGAGATAAGGTACTAGCCCATAATGGATCAAGAATGTTAATAACATACAAAAATATGTCCATGATGTTAGAAACATAGTATTTATAATCATGTACCATCACAAGAATTACAACTGATTATTCACCATGACCATTTTTACTTTTAGGATTTGAATTGATTGTAAAATCAAAAGGTCACAAGTCCATTATTACATCTACAAAATAATTTAAAAATCTGGTAGAGGCAATACCACTACAATCCATTATAGGGGATGGCATATGTAAATTATTGATGACAAACAACATCTCATGATTTGGACTACCATAAACCATTATAAAAAATAACGGATCAACTTTAAAAACTAAAAGAGTTAAGATATTTTTTGCTGAATACAAGATTCATCATATCTTCTCTACTCCACATTATGAGCAAGGAAATGGAACATACCTTCTCTACTCCACATAAGTGATAAATAAAATAATTATAAGACAACCAAACATGGTGAAGATTTTAATAATCATATTATCTATTCACTTTGGGTATATCGCACAAGAGTTTGTATACCCACAAAGGCTATAACTTATTCTCTTGTTTATGGAACAAAAGCAATTTTACCTTTAGATATGGAGATACCATTTTCAAGTGATTTATTAAAAGACATTACCCAGGACAATTAGTATCAAGAAAAAGGATTACATGAGTTATATATGCAAGATGATAAATGAATGTAGGCTATTGAACATATAAAGGTTTATCAATATCGTATCAAGGTGAAAAAGGCAAGAAAGTTAAAAATTGTGAATTTTAAGTTAGTGATTTAGTATTAAAATAGAATCAAAAGAATACTAATGTAGTTAAGGAAATAAAAGTAAAATTAAATCCCAATTGGTTGGACCCATTTGTGATTACAAAAAAAGAGGGTACATAATCCTATAACTTAGAGATAGTAGAAGGGAAACCCGTGAGGAAACATATTAATATCATGCACTTACATTGATATTACACATAAACATATTATTATATTCAACAATATATATATATATATATATATATATATATATTCAATAACATTAAAATATTTCAAAAATAAAAATCATGACTAAGCATGACATGAATTCTAGTTACATTATGTACATATGGTATTTATCACATGTTCAGTAGATTGAATATCCTTCTTTATACACATGCATTTCATGGAATGTGAGTGTGATGCATGACACAAAAATACATATATGTTAGATTTTATTATACCCAAAGGCCATGAAAAAGTTGGGGGAGTATTATTCCATAAGTCACATTATCACAAGATATATCTTTCTATGACCTTTTACCATGTTGATCTACATATATTTCTTACATGTGTCTTGATAGTTACACATATCTTACTTAGTTTTACATGAATATGCTACTTTTCTATGTTGTGGCATTGATATACATGGATAATGTATACTAATTTTCACTTGTCCTATACTTCATTGATGATGTTACTTTTCATATAGGCTACTCATTTCTTGTATGTGTCTCTTGGTCTTATTTGTGTGACATTTTTATTCCCTTTGTATGTGACCCTTGGCCTTGTTTGTGTGATATTTTCATGTGTCTTGTATGTGGCTCCTTGGCCTTTCTTGTTGAGACATTTTATTGTTTATTTTCTACAACCATTGGCCTTATGTGTGACATTAAATTCTATTTCATGTGTTTTTATTAAATCATTGTAGCCATAACATTATTTTTTGAGATTGTTGAGTTTGATCAGTTTTCTGGTGCCATGACCTATATCATGCACCTCCCCATTTCAATGTGGTGTCATGACTTATATCATGCACATTTTACTACATAGTCTTATTTAGTGCTTATATCATGAACCTTTTAATAAATTGAGCATTCCACAATAAAGTGTTAGAGGTTAAGGCATAAGATACAAGATCTAATAAATGAAAACACTATTGAGTTAAGCACACCCATAAGGGAAGTTAGACCACAACAAAATTAAAATTCAAGGATGAAAAGCTTCATTAATCCTTTCTCAAATCGTGATATAGTCAAAAATGTAAAAAATTCAAAATACATCATGCATATAACATGCATCATCCTCCTAAGTCATATGGGCATCCAATAAATATAATCATTGGTACATTTATAGGCACATTAGAAAAAATCTAGTAATCACAATTGGTGATAGTAAAATTGATGATGACTTAAGTATCTGCTCAAAGACAAAGTGTGTTTAACATACTTAATTTCAATTTATTCTCCTTTAATATAATAATTTCACTCCTATAATAATGGGGGCCAAATGTATATACATAAATATGGTCATAAGGACTTAACATTGCTAATTCCTGACATATTCCTAACCACATGAATTACATTTAATTACATGATTGTTATTCATCAATTCTCTAATCCATTTGTTTATATGCGGAATCAAACCTTTTTCCATTACTACTACAAATAAATTTCAATGTCAAATGTTCAAACTATCTAAAATCACCTTCAAACTATCTCCAATAGAGGACAGTTGTCTGTGATCCTTCTGGAAAAGTATGTGTTAGGTAGACAAGAGTGTGCTTCATTCATGTCCACTTAGATTGGTCATGTCCCTTGCTAAATAATGACAAGTTTCCAACTTTTAAATTAATATTTTGGGTCTTCTCGCATATTTTCAATGGTTAACTAAAGGAAATTGTCAAAATATTCACCATTAAAAACATACCAAGAGTCATGCATTTCCTCCAATTGCTCCACACTTGGTATTCACTACTGTCAAACATGTATACTTATTCACATTGAGCATATCTACCTTATTCTTTCTAAATTAAATATTAATCACAAGGAGTAGACATAATCCAAGTCAAGATCCTCCCAAACTAAGTCAAGAGCTATCATTATCAAGTATCAAAGCAATTTTCTAGTTGAACACATAAAGTCAAAGGAGCCAAATTGCACATTTGCTTTCAGTGTGATAACTATGTGGGATTTATTTCCATCCTTGGAGTATTGGATATGTAGGTAATGATTAATCATCAATGGGGTGATTGAAGTCAACTCATCCCATTACACTTTCCTCTTCTCTTGCAATTTTTAAAGATATCAAAATTTCCTTAACGTTTCAAAGACAAGATTATACAAAAAAAAAATTATATATAACAAAACCCTAATTTCAATATCTAATATTACTTGGCATCCACAAATGCATAAGGTACAATAACTAGTTCTTCAGAATAATAAATCAAGATAAGTCTATGGTAAATGGAATCAGGTGAACTACATTCTACCCCTCCTATAGCAATAGTATCAAAAGATATTTTTGATCATTGATGTAGAGGATAAGCAACCAAAAGTTCAACCTCTTAAACTTGATTTCAATTAGTATAAATTTTCTCTTTTAGTAGCCTTTATTTTTAATATTTCCAATTTTATGAATAAATACATATTGATCCTGAGAATATAAAGTGATTTTTGAGTACCCTCTATTGAATACCTTCTCTCCAAGAATTTTTTTGACCCAAATCCACTCAAAAAACCACTTTTCTAACCTCTGTTTAGCCCTAATTAGGTCTCCCAAGGCCTAATTCACTCTCGATCCTCTATTTACATACACAAAAGCTCCTTACAAATCTAAAACCTTAAAAATATATTAGATCATTCATTCCTAACAAATCACCAAGTTTTGTGAATTTTGGATCGTGGCAACTCCTACAAAGCAAGATTTAGTTTGAAAACCCTAACATAGGGTTTTAGCTAACTGTGTAAACTTGAGAAGGGTTGAATTGATGTATTAAACATCCAAACAAGTTTCAATTTTATGTGATGATTGAATAGGATCCATACAGGCCTTGTATACCTTTTTGGCTTGTTGACCACTCTATTAACACCTTTGTTTATTGATTTGCACAAGTTTTATGTTTGACTATATGTGAGGACATAGTTTCCTACAGGATCTGAGTTGTATACTCATGAAATGTGTTCAAACATGATTAAAAACCACATAAATAACATTAAGATCAATGAAAAATGGATTAATAATTTATATATATATATATCAAAGTCAACTTTCCATAGAATTTTCTCTTGTAAATAATACATGCACAGTCTTCTTGACTCAGAACATAGGAAAAACAAGGTCTGCACAATTAGACTTCAAAATTGAGGTACCTTTCTTGATTTCCTTGGAGTTATAATTTCATACATCTTAAAATCCATCCAAAAAATGTCTACTTCAATAAGCATTTAACAATTTTATAGTTCCTATAATTCCTTTAATGGTTCTTGATTCCCTCCAAGAATGTTGAGAGACTCAAACCATCCTAATTCATATCATTTTTATAAAAATGACTCACCATGTGACTCAATAGGATAAGAAAAACTTTAAACCCTTATAACTAAAACAAGATTACCTCTTTTAATTTCCTTTAAACATGACTTAGGACTCCAAAACTAGACAAGAAGGTTAAAAAAATCAATTATGCTAAATTGATAGGAAAATGTCAATTTCAAAATATAACCTATCTAAGCAAACTTTGACACTTGGAGAAGATTCTCAAGTGTATGTTATGACTCCTAAAGCCCTTAAAACAACTAAATAATATACATGACCCCTAGGCAACTTGATCAATTAAAAATTAAGCAAACAAAACAAGACAAAGTTCATCCTTAGAAGGATGCTCTTGCATCATACTATTGAGGAGCAAAAAGAACTTAGCATGAAAGTTAAATTGATCTTGTATTGATCTTCTCCATAGAATCTCTTTCTTATTTATTCCAGATTTTTAATTTCATATCCTCCTAGATCCCAAGGCCTAGTAGAGGAATGTAGACCTCTTTGACTCTTGGTTAAAGCTATTATGGTTCCTCCCTTGATGATATCATTCTTGTTATTGATCTCCAAATCGATCATTATCAAATTATCCTTGTCTTCCTTCCTCAAAATACCTACACATGAAACAAACAAGTTGAATAAAACAACTTATTTATTATCCTCTTGAAGTTCACATTCTTTCACTCCAAATTTTGACTTCTCTTTGACTACATATGCTACCTCTTATCTTGCTTCTTGTTATTCCATCTTGACATCTACAATACTGTCAACTTCTTCAATTGCATTTTTTATCTATTTCTATTATTCACTCATTATCTAGTTAGTCATTTCACCTTCCATGAAAGATGTCTCAACATACTAATCTTTTTAGCAAAGCTTTTTAAATACCACATGCTCCTTATTAAAGATAATTGATGAGACAAGCCTGCAAACAACCTTTCCAAGTGTTCCTTTGACAAAGACTAAGTTTCATAAGACAAATTAGACTTATGTTCAGCTATAACATCCATTTATTGAGACTCACATAATGTATTACTCACCTCATCATTTTTGGTTAGCTGTAGAAACTTTTTGTTGTCTGTAATTAGTACCTCAGAACCCCTACCAATTTATGTATTATATTCTCTCACTAGTTTGTTAACTTTTACTGCATATTTTTTCTCTTGACACTTCTTGTCTTTAGTTGATACTTCCTTGGATTCAAGGCTACAACTGGTTCCTTTTGGCAAATACTCTTTCTCTTCTAACATCATCACTCTAGACTAGGTCTCTTTCCATGCTTGATTATCCTGCAATGGAGTTATTGTATATTTTATGCCATCCTTCTCAATAGTGTATGCATTGGCCCTACCATCATGATTAGATCTTTTATAATATTGCCATGGTCTCCCAAGTGTGATATGTAGAACATCAATAGGAATCACATCACATAAAACTTTGTCTTTATAACCACCAATTTGCAAGTCTACATGACATTGCTCATTAACCAAGGTTTGATGATTTATTTGAATCCAAGAGACATTGTAAGGATTAGGATGCACTTTTCTATCTAATCCTAGCTTAATTGCCATTATAGAATTAATAAGGTTATCCATGTTACCATTATCAACTATAACCTTACAACATTTACCTCTACTTTTGCACATAGTCTTGAATAATGTCTTTCTTTATGGTGGATCTTTATTTTCATGGCTTGACTTCAATAGATCTCTCCTCATCAGTAATATCTCTCTTATTTTAGGTTATTCAATGTATTTTGGTAATGAATCCACACTTTATTATTCTGGTTAAACTACTTGATTCCTATTTTCACTCCAAGAGTTGTCGACTTGAGGGTCTCGTGGACATTCATAGGACTATACCCTTCAAACTTATTACATTTGAAGCTTTTAATTGTAAATCTATTGTATTATCTTCCTCTACCATAAGGTCTTCCACCTTTGAATCCATATCCACTTATATTAGGATGACTTGTACTTTCAAAATTGTTGCCAACTTCCTTACTATGAGTTTGCCATTGATTTCTATTGCCTGGTTATCCTCTTCCTTCTTGCTAATCCCTAGCTCTATAATTCCTACCTCTACCTTTGTTTTGTTAACTTTTCCTTCTATTAAAGTTTTTTTTTGCCTTCAATGCATCTTGATAGGCCTCTTCTACTATCCTTGGAGATAAAATGTTGATTTCATCTTGTATACTAAACTTCAATCCATTAATATACCTGGCAACCTTTTCTAAATCCTCCTCAATGTCTCTTGCTCTGATGGTTAGTTTATAGAATTCCTATATGTATTATTTCACTGACATATTTTATTTGTCTTATATTTTGCATCCTTCTAAAAAAATAGTTTGATAGTCCTTAGGCATGAATTTTCCTTTCATCTTGGACACCATCCTATTCCATGACCTTATATTTTTTGTTCCCCTTCTTCTTCTTTCTTCCTATACTCCATCTCACCATAGCGATGCATGACCCTTCAACCTTGTCACTATAAAATTCACCTTATTTTCTTCATTCACCTCTTCATAGTCAAAGTACTTTTCTATAGTTGTTATCTAGTCAATCAGCTCTTCAACATTGAGACTACCCTCATACATTGGTACCTCCAATTTGGGATTTAATGTCACACCTATAACTGATCTAATGAATATTTCCTCCACTCTACTTTCCTCTCCTTATTCTATAGCTTATTCTTAATTAACCTCTTCCTCTCCTTCACTCACATCACCTCTATTTATCTCTCTTATTTAAACCAATTCCATAGCTTGCAATCTAGGCTGCGAGTTTCTCATTTCCACCACTAAGGCATCAACTACTTATATTATTCTTTGAGTTGCTACTTCTCCATGTCCTCTAGTTTCCATTATGATTATTGTCTTCCCAAGAGCTTCTAATATCTGATACCAAAATGATGCATAGGACAAGCAACCAAAAGTTCAATCTCTCAAAATTGATGTCAATTAGTATAAATTATATCTCTTCTAATAGGCCTTTTTTTGAATATTTCCAATTATACATACAAATGTATATTTATCATAAGAATCTAAGGTAATTTTTGAGTAATATATATTGAATGCCTTCTCCCCAAGAATTTTATTGACCCAAATCCACTCAAAAACCACTTTTCTAACCTTTGTTTAGCCCCAATTAGGTCTCCCAAGGCCTAATTCACTCTCAACCCTCTATTTCCACACATAGAATGTCCGTACAAGTTCAAACCCTTCAAAATACCTTATAGCACATTCATTCCTAGAAAATCACCAAGTTTTGTGAATTTTGGATAGTGGCAACTCCTACAAAGCAAGATTTAGTTTGGAAACCTAACACAGAGTTTTAGTTGACTGTGTAAACCTGAGAAGGGTTAATTTGATGTATTAAACTTACAAACAAGTATAAATTTTATGTGATGATTGAATAGGGTATATACAAGCCTTGTATAGCTTTTTTGGCTTGTTGACCAATATATTGACCCTTTTTATATCAATTTGCATAAGTTTTAGGTTTGATTATATGCGAGGACACAATTTCCTATAGGATCTGAGTTGTATACTCATGAAATGTGTTCAAACATAATTATAAACCACAAAAAGAACATTAATATCAATGAAATAAGGGCTTACCTTTTTATATATGTATTCAAATCAAATTTCTATAGACTTTTCTCTTGTAAATAATACATACACAGTCTTCTTGACTCAGAACACAAGCAAAATAGGGTTTGCATAGTTGGACTTCAAAATTGAGGTACCTTTATTGATTTCCTTAGAGTTAGCATTTCATACATCTTTGAATCCATCCAAAAATTATCTACTTGAATAAGTATTTAACAAGTTTATAGGTCCTATAATTCCTTCAATGATTCTTGATTCCCTCCAAGAATGTTGTCAGACTCAAACCATCGTAATTCATATCATTCTTATAAGAATGACTCACCATGTGACTCAATAGGCTGAGAAAAACTTTGACCCATTCTAACCAAAAAATATTACCTCTTTTAAATTACTTCAAACATGACTTAGGACTTCAAAACTAGACAAGAAGGTTCAAAAATTCAAATTTGCTAAATTGGTGGGAAAATGTCAATCTCAAAATCTAACCTATCTAACAAACTTTGACACTTAGAGAAGATTCTCAAGTGTATGATATGACTCTTAAATCCATTAAAATAACCTAAACAAGATAATTGACCCCTAAACAACTTGATCAAGATAAAATTGAGCAAATAAAACAATACAAAGTTCATCCTTAGAAGGATGCTCCTGCATCAATCATGTGGTTGATTTGTCATTTTCATAATTTTGATATCTCTATCACTTCTTGTCAGTAACATGTCATGGTCAAATGGGACAAATATACATTTAATAGACTCGAGAGCACTCTTTCACTAATTTTTACGATCAAATAGTCATAACAATCAATATAAATCTATGTGGACGCTAAATATATCTCAATTAAATAGAAACTTTCCATATTTAACATCTTTTCAAAATTATAATTTTTGAATATTATATATCTTTACCATTTTGATGTTTTATAGTTTAACACCTATAATCAGCATAATACATTATAATGTTTTATTAAAAATAAGGTAAAATAGGTACCATCAATGCCATACTCTTAGATAGAAAAATGTAATAGTATATGTGCATGTATAATTTTCATGCCTAATAATCTAATCCAATCGATGCCAACATAGGAAACTACAATAATGGTTGCATGAAAGATTTTTGTGCCCACCAAACTGATCCAAGCATTTCCAACATGATAGAATTTTATACATTTATATCCTAATTTTTCCAAAATATGAAATATATGAAAACCTGTAACCTATGCTGTTGCAAACTTTTTGCATATGCATTGCATATGCCCTCAAAATTTGGCCTAAGCTGTAAACATTTGTCCCATAATTTGAAAAAAGCTAATAATATAAACTATTCTAAACTTTAACAATCATGTAATTTGTCCCAAAATTTTAATTTTCTATAAATGGAAGCTTTCTCTATGATAAGCCCACTAATATGTTCCCCTTTATGAGATGGGGAAAGGATTCTACAAATTATTCGTCTCAAAAGAAAAGAGTGAACCACATCATGTTATTTAAAAATATGTAATCATAGAGAAACATGTGCTAATATGTAGATAATATGTCATCATAGTATGTATAAAATTTTAAAGCATATATGAAACATGTAGTGTAAGGCATACATGTGTCATGTCCCTCTATATATGTATATGCCACACAATAACAACTATCATTGATATAAGTACTAAATAATAACTACACATGGAAGGTGCATGATATAGATAATGGCACCAAACACAACAAGTAAGTGTGTGATATGAATCACAACACCTCAAACTCAATAGTCAATCCTACATTTATCCACTCATAAGCACATAGTTTCATGGCCATGAAGCAAATAAGAAAACACATGCAATAACACTCAATGTCACACAAGGAAAGAGACACACTCAATGTCATGCAAGGTGATAGCCACATAAAATATGATGCAAGGCAAATATAATGCACAATGTACAATAAAAAGTCCCATAGCAAGACATGAGCCAAATAAAGAGAATTTATATAATTAAAATCTCAATGATCAAAAGTTTTAACATAAATCAAGGGCCCAAAGAAAGAGTCATACAATGAATCTCAATAAAAAATGTCATAAACTAAGTAAAATACAAGCAAGGAAATACTTCTACAATGAAAACTCAATCAAATAATGCTAATTAGAAAAGGAAAGGGCCAAAAAAAGAGGTAGACAATGACACACTCAATTAAACAATGTCAGACACTAAGGCAAGAGCCAAACAAAACATAATCAATGGTTAGCCTATAGAAAATGAAACAACATTAACAAAGCATAGAAAAAGTGTACATAGAAAAAGTGTATATAGTCTACACTATCAATAAATGTCATTGTCACAACATAATAAAGTAACATATCCATATGCAACACTATAAATAATATATGCAAGATCAAGGTGTGCATAAGCAGTCAAATGTAGCTCAAAATGATAAATGGAAAGGTCATAGAAATATATAACCAATAATAATATAACCCAAGGAATGAAATTCCCCCAATATAGATATGGCTCATAGGTATGGGAATGTTCTGAATCTTTACATCTGTTTATCATGTGTAACATATATGTCTTGAATCTCACTCATGCATACCATGAAATACATGTGTATATGAAAAGGATATGTAATCTACCAAACATGTGATAAATAAGATAAATGAATAATGTAAAACTAGCAAACATGTCATGCTTAGGTCATGATTTTTATTTTTTTAGAATACACACGCGCGCGCACACACACACACACACACACACACACACACACACATATATGTATGTATATATTATATACATATATATACATATACATATACATATATATATATATATACATATATATATATATATATATATATATATATATATGTATATATATATATATATATATATATATATATATATATATGTATATATATATATATATGTGTATATATATGTATATATATATATATATATGTATATATATATATATATGTATATATATGTATAATATATATACATGTATATATATGTATGTATCTATATAGATACATACATATGTATATGTATGTATATATTGTATACATATATATGTATATGTATATACATATATATGTATGTATATACGTGTGTGTGTGTGTGTGTGTGTGTGTGTGTGTGTGTGTGTGTGTGTGTGTGTGTGTGTGTGTGTGTGTATAAATCAAAATCATGACCTAAGCATGACATGTTTGCTAGTTTAAATATTTGTACATATATAAAAAATAATTGATGACCAAGTGATAAGGCTACGAAATGTAAGAATGATAGTGGTCCAAATAACCCATAACATATTTTAAAGACACAATGTGAACCAAATATAATAGCATGACAATGTGTAGGAAGTGAAGGTAATAATATGCCCCTATCATATATGAAACTCACATTATCATAACTCAAGAGAGAGTATGTGGGAAATTGAGGGGGATAGGGAGGAATTAATGTATATGTTTATGTAATATGTATACATAAATGTAGGTGATTATGGAATCTCAATGTATGTCATAATATGTATATGTAGTCAAATATTATGCCACAAATAATGTGCATTTGGATGAGATTGTTGTGAAAGATGCACCATCATAGTTCATTATCATGAAAAAAATTGAGATAGTGGTGTAAAGGTAACACTAAAATTTGGTTAGGCAATGGGTTGAAAGAGTTCTAAAAACTCTTTAGCCATTAGCTCTCCAATAAGCCATTACTCTATCCATGTAAGCTTCACCATACACACAAACAAAATAAATCAACTACATTATATTCTTTGTTATATTACTATAGCCTGATGAAGAGGAGTATATAGGAGTAGGGGGAGTTAACTCATGAGAGAACTAATCGTGGGACTAAGTGTAACTCATAGGAGAACTCACATCAACACTCAATTAAACTCTATGTAGAACTCTAACTGGAACTCACCCTCTTACCCACTTACACCTAAGCAAACTAAAGCTACATGTGTAGGGATAATCTATTTAATAAATGGAATAATAAATATCCTACACTAACACCTCCCCTTAAGCATAGCTTAGATAGGCAAAAAATAAAAAATGGGTCCCAACAATAAGGATTGATAAGGAACCCACATACAATGCAACTCTCAAAAAGTGGAGTAAAAGGAGAAAACCCAGTGGGAAAAACTCCCTCCCAAAAGAGAGATAAATAAAAGAAGGTAGAATTAGAAATCCCCCCAAATATGATGTTGAAGTAGTCCACACTCTAAGTACTCAAAGTCACAAAGAAACTTAATCTGTATGAGTGGTTCAAATCCACTACTCGATCACAAAAATAACTGACATTGGGCTTCACCAGAATAAATCCAATTAAGAATACTATTAGTGTTGAAAGTAAAAAAGAGTACTACATGTGCAAGGAACGCTTAACATCTAAGAAGCATGAAGAAGCTACAAACAAATGTCAAAGGATGACTTCTATAATGCTAAAATAAGAACCTCCTTTGAAATCAGGATGAAGATCTGGATTAAGAAGACAAAATATTGCATGTGTGCCCCAAATGACACTACTCAAACAATGATCAGATGGAAAACCAAGGCATAATTTGAAAGTTGAAGATATAGATGGCACATAAAACTGCATGAATGACCCCTACGACACTACTCAACCAATGCATGGAAAGCTACAAGTCGAATATATAGGTGCCAATAGTCTAAAAAAACTGATCAACTGAAGATGGAAGGTCACCTCCACAAAATAGGAATGTAAGAGTGTCTATATGGTATATGTCTCATCTCATCAAAATACATGGGTAACCAACCACTGCATCCAGCTTATACATAGGAATAAAAATTAGATACATAGCTCACTCCAAATCGAAACCAAAGAAGTATTAGTACCAACAATATGATAACCCCCAAGATTCTAATAAGGGAGAGATATGATAGGTCCACTGCAAGAATGTAGTTCATGTAGAAGAACTAGCTACATCAAATGAGACATGAATAAGTACCAACAACTAAAAAAGGGTGTGCATACACAAGACACACTCATATGAAGGTAGATAATGTTGTGATTGAAAATAAGAAAGATCACACAATAAACCTCTCATGGCACTTTATAAAGTATTGTGAGTACAAGAGTGTCTTAATAAAAATCAAATGAAAACAAAGAAGACACTGGGCTACACTAAAATATCTCCAAACAAAGTGATTGTCGACCTGTCAAATAAGTCATCACCAATCATTTAAGTTGCTCCAAAAATAAGGGAGAAAAAAAGTGTCTTCATAGAAGATGGCAAGGTGCTAAGAAAGGGGCATTGATAGAGACATGACACAAACTATAAGTGTGTTAAGGTGCCAATGCACAAACTAGAATAAATCATGTTGTGCGTTGATGGAAGAGTGTGGCCAATGGTGAAAAAAACCATCATGTATGCAAAAAACACACCTGAAATGATCAAGTATAAAGAAACAACCTATAAGTGCACACTCAAAATATAGACGTCAGACACATACAAACATTCATCCACATGTGAGCAATCAGTGCATGAAGTACAATGTAAAAAGTAACAGGGCCCATAACACATGAAACCCTCCCCAAATATGACACTTTATAAATTTAGTGCATTTTATAATGTAAATAGGACCAATGCATGAGAAATTAAAAAAATATTAACTTTTGCAAAAGATGGCACTCAATTTCGAGCTACCGATCAAAAGTTATAACACAATAACTTTCTTGTAAATGAGGCCTATTTAATACAAGCTACACTAATAGTTTAAATGCTCGAAGGTTTTAAACACCAATCATATCATGTAAACTGGAATAGAACCATGGACCTCCTCAAGACAACTAAAGTAAAAAAAAAACACCTGCCCATACACCCATACGTGAATTTTACTAGAAAAGGCTTCTTTGAGGGGGGTTTAATTAGAAAAATTACAGCTATTTTAAAATTAATTTTAAAAATAGCCATTTTTAAAAGGAATTAGGGCAGTTTTAGGTTTTCATATTTTTGACTTAGCAAAGGAGAAGAAACCAAAGGAGATGTATGGTGCTACCATGGGAACACTCATAAGCTTGCTAAAATATCCACATGGTGTGATATAAATGGCAACCCCTCATTGACCCCTACTCCTGACATTGCTCTGATTGTTTAGGCACTGTCTAAAGTTGGCAAATCTCAAAATAAATACAATGGGGACATCTGGAAGCTGTAGAAATAATATGAAGAGATGTGGTTTCAAGTGTTAGTCGTGGTCTATCAATCCTTAAGAGACCTCAAAATGAATGCGAGGGGACCACTTGTCAAGTCACAGTCCCCATATATAACTTGAAACTAGTGAGAATTGAAAACATGGACCCTGAAATTCTTGGCTAGTCCTATCCCCTCCTAGACTTGGTAGGGCACATAGAGCAAGGCACTATTCATGACCTACCATGTGGATTGTGGCAGTCGTGTTGTTTGTCTGTAAGTGTCAATCCTAGGAAAGAAGGGACCAATCATCGAGTGCCACATCATCCCTAGTATCAATCAATAGAGCATGGTCTGAACACAGTCTAAAGTTGGCAAATCTTAGGGCAAATATGATGGGGACACATGGAAGGCGTAGAGTGAGAGTAGAACTTGAAAATGGTTCAACAAAGTGATGAGTTAGAAGTGCAGTTGGAACTTACAACAGATAAAAAGGTGCAACTTAGCACATTTTGTGATCCCAAGGGATTTATGAGGAAACAATATGAGGAGACATGGTCTTAGGTGTCAATTGTAGTCTGTCAGTCTTATTAGTCCTTGCAAAACCTTGAGATGAGTACAAGGGAGCCATGTGTCAAGTCACAGCCACTAAAAATCAAAGGTTGGGAAAGAGTCATACTAGATTTTACACTATCCATTATTACACACTACATTTGAAGAGAAGCCTCCACTTCAAAAATGTCTTAAAGATGTCTCATGTCCTGGTAGTTCATATTAGAGGTTTTTTTCCTCTTATGTTTTTTAGAGTCTAGACATAAGCATTAAGTTTTATTTATTTATTTACACTTGAATTCTTATACAAATAGTTGGTTCAATCATATTGGCCACTATACGTATTATGAAACCCAAGTTTGGGTTGTGACTGGTGACAAAGATCTACTAGTTCCTGCATGGAATGTTGAATGACTGAAACAGGGCCTTCAAACACCCGCATAAAGTATATTGTAAGGCATTCAAGTACTAATTTAAATCAACTTTGGCAAAGAGCAGAGAACTTTCCATGCCTATTAAAAATTATTTGGTTAGTCATACCCTTTGAAAAAATGTATGAGATTTTCCTCCTCCGTGTTTCACCTAGTATCTTTGATATCTACTCGTGTTGTTGAATGACTAGTGTGATTATAATCATTATTCCCAAGGTTCAAAACACTGACTCTCTGCGTTAAAATATCATCCTCCACCTACCCTGATACACGGGATCTATACAAATGGACCACAAATCATTTAGTTCACATAAATAAGAAGAAACTTTGTGATTTCACAGTGGTTCAGATTAGGGCTAATGGACACATTGACTTTGGGTGGAGAAGTGCATTACATGTGGGTCATTTTTTATCTCTATGTATTTCACCACCACCTCATATGCTTGTAGGAGTTGCCACATCTTTTTGCAACAATTTATGTTCAATTACATTTGAGTTAGTGATTTTCTTTTTCTTTTTCAGTTAAATATATAGGTATTTCAATTAGATATATAAATACTTGTTTATAATATTTTCCAACTAGATATATATAAAATATCAATACTAGTTGATCGATCTTGAGAGTCACTAATGTTGTTACTTACACAAAGAAACAACATGGAAAATCTTATAAATTCCTACAACAAAGTTTAAAATGCATACTTACAATATATGTTATATATAACGGATTTTCCATAATTACCAACACATTAACTGTTGAATTGTATTTCAGTTACTAACAACAAACCAAATCGAAACACAAATAATAGTTACAACCACGAATTTATGATAGGTTAGTTGCAACAATATAAAAAGGACAAATACAAAATTTGGTGCCAAAATTGATCCTTATTTTATGAGAGAGGTTTATAATTACCAGAGTTTATCTGCTAGTCATCTTGTTCATTTGTCACTTGCCTTTCCTTACACTGCAATATGTGTCAGGCTAAGAAACACAACAAATGTTGTACGAACAACTCAATAGATGTTTATGATGTGGCACTTGGACATTGACCTATTTATACATGGCCATTACGATTCCCATTAGAAAGATGTATGGCTCACCTTCTTTTTTTCTAATTATCTTCCTCAATTAGGTTTTTTTTGCAATTTCGATGTTTGAATATTTAAAACCATATTAGAATATATATTATGTAATATAATATTTATATATTATATAGGATAATATATATATATATATATATATATATATATATATATATATATATATATATATATATATATATGTATGTATATTACAACCATGTTTAAGATAGTTGGGACCACAAGAGAAGGTACCAATGAGTACTATATATATATATATAATACTCATAGGTACCTTCTGCTTGTGGTCCCAACTATCTTAAACATGGTTGTGGTAGTCTTAACCACTCTCTAGACTGATTTCTATGTTTTAACTGAACATACTTTGAACTTATTTAGGAATCATTAGCTTCAAACAAGATTATTCTATATTGATATTATTTGTGTGTTTTAATATATATGATATAAATTTAATTAATATGAATAATACCAATTATAATATATACACATATTACATATATTCATAACTCACTACCTCATTTTCCATCATAAGTTCCGCTAAAAATATCAAATTGATGTTATTTAATGATTCATGCACAAAAGGTGAAATGATTTGAGTGCTCCTTAGTTTCATGTGCAATATTCCTAGGAATTTACATTCTTTTACTTAAAGGACCCAACTTTCCTAGATTATGAATTCCCATCCCTCACATCGCTCATCACATCTTGGAATCTCTCACCACTTTCATGTTTTTTATTGTGTCAAATTTTCGTACCGGTTCATCATTGTTCATGTTCATTATGAAATGTGGCATCTCCTCCCCACATATTTTGGTGCCATACCATATGAATTAACACATCACCTTATTTTCCACCATCACCCCCACTAAAAATATCAGATTGGTGTTTCATGGAAAAAAGGTTAGATATGTTCAGCATTGAAGCATTCCATGTGTCATGCTAGTGAATCTCTCACCACTTTCATGTTTTTATGGTGTTGAATTTTCACATCGCTTTATCATTGTTCAAGTTCACTATAAAATGTGACATCTCCACCCCATTCATGCCATATGAATTAACACACCACCTTCTTTTCTGCCATCACCCTCACAAAAAATATCATATTGATGTTTCATGGAAAAAGGGTTTGATAGCTTCAGCATTGTAGTGTTTCATGTGTCACACCACTTTTGATATTAAATATCTTCTGATATGACTTGCACCTCCGAGACAATACTTTTTTTAATTCCATTTTATTTACATGAAACAAATACGATGCAAAATTGGCGATAATATTATAATCGATAAGGTAATATATTGAGGCAATGTGGTCTATTCATTTATTTCATTTTAAGTTGTATTTAAGGATGCTTAGGTGAAAGTTTGTTTTTGTTTTGTTTTCTAATGTAAATATTAAGGTTATGTTAGCAAAAAAAATTCATAGTTAAGTATTATTTATAAGTAAATCAATTGACATTTGGGCCCTCAAAGGTTTTTAGGGTCGAGACTTGTGAGACATTGGACTCAATACATGCAAAGTTCATTTCAATGGGCCTTTTCAGCATGGCGACCCACTTCAGCATACTCAGCTATGCTCAATTTGCCCAAAATAGCTGTCAAGCCCATGTCCTTTAATCTTTATATTTGCGATCAAAGTTAACTATGTATTTTGGTTACCATTTTGCACGAGATTGGGACACATGACATGTTTATAGCTTCCCCAATTTGTATACTATGCTAATCAAAATCTTAACCCTGCAAACATAGCTTACATGATGGCACATGGAATGCACCCAAAAATATCAATCAAACCTTATTTTCCTAGCTATCATCTATCTTGTCAAGTTCAAAGACTTCAACTTTTGAAATACGGTAGTACAAAGATGTTATGTTAGTTTTCTAGTAGCCTCACTGATAAATTTCCTATGGTCCATAATAGGGGATGGGTAATGAACAATATACTCATATGTGTCTTTGCCTTGATTGATAAATTTCCTTTGTGCTTGAGCTTCATTTGCACTTTAGATCAGATACCTGGGTAATTAATTGAGATTAATCAACTTATTTTATATTATTTTGCTATGTGGTGATAATGTTTTCCATTCATTTGGCAATCTAGTTAAGTCGATATTCCACCTTTACCCCATTCATACTATCTTTATTTTTAAGCTACTTATTGCTGTAAAAGTTGCTTAAGTCCTATTTTAGTATGTGAATTAGGAAAAGCATGTCTTCTTCACAGTCAGTGCCCTTCTAAATTATTTCATAGGATAACAAACTCGAGAGATGGAAAATGTTTTCAGTCCCAATAGATGGTATCACATGCAGGAGGTAGGGTGATTATCATGTCCATCAAGTTAGTCAGTTCCCTCATAAGAGAGAGGATGTTAGAGTTCATCAAGATCTCTGAATAGCGAGCATGTAGTAATGTCAAATCTGTAGAAGTAGAATGAGAGCTCCAAAAATAAGAAAATTTCATAAAGGAAATGTTTGCATTAACCAACTCAGAAGAAGAAGAAAGTACATATATGATGAAATTAGGTCACCAAAAAAGTAAAACTCTAATTCATAATTAGAACCCACTTAAAGGTAAATGACCCCTAATGACTTAATTAACTAACCTAAGTAAGCTAAAAAGATGTGTAAGTAAAACCACTAAGTGGAAAAATGCCTACACTAACACCCCTCCTAAAGCGTAGCTTAGGTGGGTAGAAGAATTGGGTCTTGACAATGAGGCCTGATGAGGTACCTAAGCACAATGCAACTCTGATAAATTGAGGTAAAGGAGAAAACCCGTAGAAACAAAACTCCTCTCCAAAAGAGAGCAAAGAAGAGAAGAGAGCTAAAAAGGCCCACTAAGGTCTACAATTGACTATAACCACTCGATGTCCCCCTAAAGGAATGCTCAGAAGTGACTGTGAATCAAAAGTAGATGCAGTGAAGAGTGGTTCACCTTGAAACAATGAGTTTGTTCACCAAGTTCTTGATGGATCTTCAACCAAGGTGTAATTCCTATGAAATGAATGATTCTCATACTACGAGGTAGATGGGTTAACTGCTCTACGCCAAGATGGTGCACTGAAGCATAGGTGAAGAAGGTCTGCAAAATTCTCTGTAACTGTGGAATAGCCTACATGATGTTTGATGTATCTTGGATCAATAAACCATTCCCATATAATTTTAGAAGTAGACTAGAGGTAGGTGGATCATGAACTAACTTTTAAATATCTGGAAGGTGACAAAGAGATGGTGGAGGTGTGTCCACTTCATTGTTGTAGTCATCTGCAGAAGAAGAGTTATCAATATAAAAAAAATGCTCAGGCTCAGAAGTGTCAATAGATACAGGTGAGTCCGAAGAGGAATTTGAAGGAGAGTCAACAACAAAGTGTGAGAATTTATATAGCTAAGTTTGATGATCAACCATTCTCACAGCCAAAATAGTATCACTGTGCAACTCCTTGATGTACATTGAATCTGAAGTGAATTCAACTCGCATGCCCAAACCAAGGTGAGTGATCTAGTAGACTGATAGGAGATTAGGTTAGAGTGAGGGCACACTTAAAACATTATTAAATATTTCACCACTCACTTTAATAGACCCTCTTTTGAGAACCTTTTTAGAAGTGTTGTCACCTAGTTGTATAGAGGACATGTCACATGGTTCCAAGGAACTGAACTCAATCTATGAAGAGGCCATGTGATGTAAAGCACCATAGTCAATGATTCATGTAGGAGGAGTTGGAGGCACAAATGCAACTAAGGCTTTCCCTTTTATTTCCCCTTGTTATTCCCTTTTGCCTTTTCTTTGCCAGAGTTGTTTGATTTAGTGGATTCATGGATTGATGAAGATGGTTTGACAGAATCTAGAACACCTATGTTATTCTGAATAAGAAGGATAGTAAGGCGGTCAATTTATTTCTTCAAACATTTATTCTCATCATGCTTACCTGAGCAATGCCCACATTTGATACAATCTTTCTTAGGCTTATGACTAGAAGAAGAGGTCTCATTGTTTGATTTGGAGGTGGAAGGATTTTCACCCTTCTCATCATTTTTCTTGTTCTGCTTTCTCTCTCTATTGTTAGAAGCCATATCTTTCTTAGCAAGTAGTGCATGAGATTTAGATGACTTCACTGTGCCCATCTATATCAACTTATGTTGCTCTCGAATCAGGTTGGCAACAAAGGTATCTAGATAAGGCATATTTCATGCGGTGTCAAGAGTACTCTTAGTGGCATGGAAAGTGGACATAAATACAAAATATTTAGGACATAGTTTAGAGAGTATTGACAAAATAAGTTGTTCATCTTTCTTATCAATTCCACATGCTTTCAACTGCAATCTCAAAAGTTTGAACTTGGTGAAGAAGACCTGAAGAGTGTTGAAGTCATCTAGGCTCAATCCAAGAGAGAGTACAATAGGGATGAAGTGAGATTTAAGCCATTACACCATAAATAAAATGGATGTTACAAAAGGCTAAAAATAACATCACCAATGCGTAGAGCTTAAAAGTTATGGCACTTACAAGTTCTTACTTCTACACATTCCCAAACAATTTTTAAAAATGGATTTTTTTCATCCAAAAATCCAAAAATGACAAAAACTTCAATCTATTTCTTCATTACCTTTAACCTAAAATTTGACACCCTCTTGAATGTCATGCGAGGTTATAGAGCTTGCTTACTCAGACTTTCAAAGGAGCATTACTTCTACTCAAACTTTGAAAAATGCTTTACTTGCTCGAGTTTTCCATGTTGCTTTATTTACTCGTGCTTTTGACTGAGCATTACTTACTCAGGGTTTCGACTAAGCATTACTTGCTCGGGGTTCTAACTAAGCATTACTTGCGCAGGGTTCTAACTAAGCACTACTTGCTCAGAGTATCAACTAATCACTACTCTCTCAGGGTTTTGAACGTACTTTATTTTCCCAAAGTTTTGAAGGTCCTTTACTTACTTGGAGTTCTGCAAGTTTCGTATGGGTGTCAAACCAACTAGAATAAACTTTATTTTTGAAAATTCTGTGAACTTTCTCAAAAATCTAAGAGAGACCCATTTGAGATTTCAAAAAACCTACAAGGAATACGTAACTAGATTTTTGATCTGAGGTCATTTGATATGAGTCTTGAGGTAGAGAATAATCACATCTCCAAAGTCAAAAAAGGGGCCATGAAAGAACAACCCCAGCTATGACGAATGTAGGAGGATTGTGTCAAAAGAGACAAACACATGAGGCTATCAGGAAAGCTTTGATACCATGTTAGAGTTTGCCAAGATCTCTGAATAACGAGCATGCAGTGATTTTGAATTCTTATAGAAGCGGAATGAAAGCTCCAAAAACAAGAAAATTCTACAAAGGAAATGTTTGCATTAACCAACGTAGAAGAAGAAAAAAGTACATATAAGGTGAAATTAGGTCACCAAAAAGGTAAATTCCTAATTCATAATTAAAACCTACTTAAAGGTAAATGACCCCTAATGTGGTTTAGCTATAGTAACGAAATCTGAAATGTATCTCCTTATAAAATGATCTTTCCAAAGAAACTTTGCAAAGTCTTTTTGCTTTTAGGCAATGAGAGTGCAAGAATGGATTGAATCCTTTCAGAATCTATGTTTAAACTGTGTTTTGAAATGACACGTCCAAGAAGCTTACCTTAATGAATTGAAAAAACACATTTTTTTGGATTTAGAGATATCCCAAATTGCCTACACCTTTGAAAAACTTGCTGGATTAATTAACTAACCTAAGTAATTTGAAAAGACGTGTAGGTAAAACCACTAGGTGGGAAAATGCCCACACTAACATAAGAGATTAGGAGGAGAGATAGTGAATGATATATATATATATATATATATATATATATATATATTTCATTGCTGATGAAGTTGATGAGATTAGGAGGGTAGATGATAGATGACAAAAATCATAGTTGCTCCACTCCCATATTAAGCCAACGTATCAGTGATGGTTTATCCTGCTCTTCTGATATTTGCAGAGATTGAATCTCTTTAAGTTTCTGGTAAGAAACAAAATGTGTTTGATGGTGGAGGCACGAATCCAATCGTTGCACACTTACTTTTGGTGATAACCACTTGTGAATTCCCTTAACAAAGTATTTTTTCATCACAAGGTCTAGAGCCACCTTGATGACATACAAGAAATCCTTGATTTCTATAATATTATGTGAACCAATCCCATAGAATTTGTGGAGTGGCTAACAATCATAATCTCTTTGGATGCCTCACCTGCCCTAGGTGCTACGAAGCAAAGTAAACTATTATTGGTTTGAATTGTAGCAATAAGTGGGGGATATACTGTGCAATCGAGGCATGGTTGTAAGGCAAACCTTTTGTTTAATGGAAACTTTGAGCACTTTTAATGAACTGTTGGTGGTTAAAATGTCTTCTTTGTTATTTTGTGTGTTTTTGCTTCGTTTAAGGCACAAAGGCAACTTTTCACTGTTTTATATCAATGAGGTCTATCATGTCGTGAGAATTTCATAGCAAATTTACTTGACCATTTTAGTAAAATTTGAAAAAAAAGTAAACTGCATTTATAGAATGAAATGCTATATTTGGAGGTCAAGAATAAATTACAAGTGCACGACCAATGATATTGTAAACGGAAGATGGTAAGTCGATACAACATAACACATATCAAATGTGCTCGACGTCAAACCATATGGTGCCACATCAAACCATAAGATGTGTTTATGATATGATATTTGGGCATTAAGCTATTTTTGCAAGACCACTATGATTCTCTCTACAAAAATGTATGATTCACCTTCCTTTTCTTTAATTAACCATCTTCGACAATTAAATTTCTTTTCACAATTTAAAACTATAGTGAAATATATATTATGTAAAATAATATTTATATATACTATATATATCTATATGATAATTAACATTATCTTATTTAATAAATAATATAAGTTTAAAACTTTACATATTACTAATTATAATATATTTATATTGATTATTATTATAATTTATAATATTTTATATATTAATTATAGACATTAAATTGTAAATTTTACGTATTTGTGTGTCCAAAATTAAAATAAATATCATCAAATTTTTTTATTATAATTTTTTTTTTATTAATATTATTATAATTTTATATAACACAAAAAAAAAAAAAAAAATTCTAAACAATCTGTTTCAAATTATTTCACAACCAAACGAAAGTACTACAACCGCTTCAGGGCTCTTAATTTTTTTTAAAAATAACAACTCAGCAAAATCAAAAAGGACTGGTAGTTTCAAATAGATTGGCCTCTTTCTCCAACTCAGCATTTGATTGACAGAGTTGAGATAAGGCCATCTGTGAATAGCTTCAAAAGAAGCAGCTCTGCTTCAGCTTTTGCTGTGCCACCAAATTAGAATGTCTTGTTCCATTCATCAGCCCTGCTCATGGGCCTGCTCTTACGTGACCCCCCCGCCCAAGGTTCTGGTTTCTTCTTCAAACACTAAATACAACAACAGAGTACGCTGTACAATTACAGGTATGTAACAAATGCATTATAATTTTTCATACCTATTTTCTTACATTCGGGAATTGAACACGCGACGCCCGTCCACGCTTTGTTTTTTTTAATTTTTGTTTCTCCTGGGATTCGAACCAGCGACTTCCCGTAACTGTAAAATCAACGGCCCGCAGTTTATTTTGCCGAATTATTATTATCTGGCGCGGTTGATTATTTATAGAATAGAGAAAACAAAGAAGAGAGTGTTGACTACATAGATTTCAGAAATTTGCTGCACTATTGCATATTTTAGATATGCCAAATTTCGGCTAGTTCGTGAATGTTTTCTGCGTGCGTTAGTTAAGTTATACTCGGAAGTAGCGTAATATCATGATTTTAGCTTAGAACATGAATTTTTGGCCGTGCTTTGTTGAAATTTTATTAAGGCGAAGGGCTTGTGCGGTTAGGGTATTCGAGGCATTCTACGTTGATCTGGCATGGGTTTTGTCGGAATTGATTGTCTAAATTGAGTTTTTAAACTCCCCGTCCAATCAGGGTTCTGGAGGTAATTTGCATTGATCTGGGATGGGGTTTGAATTGAATTGAATTGAATGAGTTTTAATAACGTCCACGAGACCAAACAGTCTATGGGACCAAGTGTCAAGACCATTAGAAATTCTTCATATTCCTTTCGAAGTCGTCTTGCCTCCTATGAATCTTTACCAACAGCCAGGCTGTGTTGTGTAGCCTCTCCTCCTCAAATAATTCACTAAAACTGCCCACATTCACGCTGTTATCCTGCTGCATACGGATATCTTTGTACGCATCGCACTCCCTAATGAAGTGTCGTTCAGTTTCAACCACTCTATCACTGCAGAAAATGCAAGTCCTATCTTCCCATCTTTCCTTGGGAACCGTCCATCTTCCAGTTTCACACCTAAGATGGTGTGAACCGGTCTTCAATTGTGCCATTAGGATCCTAGCTTTGCCTTTAAGTTTGGTTTAATTTGTTTACTTAATTGAGTTTAAAGAAATATTAATTTGAGCTATCGCAATCAGCTGTCCGGAGTCAATTTACATGGGGTTTGGCTTAGTTACTTAACTAAATAGTAGTCAAGGGTTCTAAAGGCAAATTATATTCATGTGGCATGGATTTTGGCTTAATTGCTTCAGTAATTTGAGCACTTTGTTTTTACATGGTAAATCTTGGGTAAGGTAATGGATGCCCTGTTCCTGTTACTTGGATCACTCTTGAGTGTACCCCATTCAACCATTACATCGCAACCTTGCCACATGTCCAATGGAGTTATGGGTCATCATCTTATTATATTGAGGGGATTTGAACTTGGTTTACATTCTTAGGTTGCTTTCCATTACCATTACACCACAACCTAGGATTAAAAAAAAAAAAAAAAAGGATTGAAGATTAAAAGAATAACGTTTTTTTTTGTTATAGTTGATCCCTATGGAGCAAAAGTTGTGTTCTTGTCTTTTTCCAAACTAATTACAGATGTGTCAATTTTGTAAATGGGTCGTACAATCATTACAACGCTACTCCTATTGGCATAAAACATCATAGCAGCGGCCAACACCTTGTTTCCTCAGTTGCTTCTTTTTATTTTTTGATTGATAAAACGAGGGTTCTATTGGGGCCCTCATCTGGTATGGAAAGAAAAAACATTATACGAAACAAGGTGGCCATGCAAACTAGTAGTTAGCTTTCTAGGGATGTTGACCAGATACGCTCCCACAAACTTAAACATCTACATGCTGCATGATAAAAACTGCAGGGGAAAACATACAAAATCTGCAGTATATCTTGAAAGATGGCTCTTAAAGAAAGAGCTAGCTATCCAGTGATTGATACTAACATAGTAAAAGCAACAAGACTCTAAAAACAAAAAATAGCTGAATACAGAACCCAAAAGCTATTACTCTGCCTTCCAGCTGGTCTGCTGCAACACCACCGTCACCTTCTCTATCCAACTAAGCCTTATTTTTCTTGCAGGGCCAAGGGTTGTTGTAGACAACAGGGATGATCTTGGGTGATTCAAATTGTGTCAAGAATTTATCACGATGATAAATAAACCCTGGCTTGTTATCCCATGCTGCTAGAATAAAACTGAGATCTGATGCAAAGGAGACACACGCCCATCTAACAAGTTGGGAGAGAGATTTGGATAGTCCAACTATGCTATCGTTGATGTCGGGCTTTTCTCTCATATTCACTCATCTGCCAGCATACCCCCTGAAGGCCTTTTCTTTTTACCAACAGTTCCTCTTGGGCTCGAAGGAGAGGATAAAGGAGCTCGAGCAGCTGCTTTTGCTTTCCTTCCTCACCTGTGTTTGAGAGAGGGAGATTGAATAAGTGCTTGATACTGCTACTCACATGCCTTAATACATTTTTTGAGGACTCAAAGCTTGTTGTCCCTTCCAGAAGCATCTGGGGCAATTTCCTTCCCTTTGCCCATTAAGGGTGGTTTCTAGTTTGGGAGCTCTTTTGCAAGAGCTTTAGGTTTTAAGAAGCTGGTTTCTTTGGCCGATTCTGAGAGGACAAGTTGTGGTTTGCAATGGCACAAGTGACTTTCAATTCTGCAATAGAAGGAAGAACTGCCGGAGGAAACATCATTTTGACTAGGAACTGGAATGTGTAGAATGCAGAAAAGATTGCTGCCAGTTTGGAGAGAAAGTCATCACGGATAGAGGTCACTGATTGTTTTACACCCAAAATATTGGCCGTTCCACTCCACCCTAAAACATGCCACACAAAATCTTTTGCCATTCCATCAATTGCAAAGCAGAGATGCAGGCAAGCTTCCTCAATGATGCCCTCAATAGTCTCATCCTTGCTAGAAGGTCCTCCCTCGGGAGCCATGGGAGACTTTGAACAACCGGAGGGGAGTTGTAGAGAGAGGAAAAATGACAGAGAACTCAGATGAAATTAGAAATAAGAAGAATGTTAGATGTGGATTAAAGCAGTAGGAGATGGGGGAGATGACAACTGACAGGATACGTGCTACACAACACTGATGAATTATGTGAAAGGACTTGGAACATTCGTGTGGCAAATAATTGAAAATTTTCCACGCACATTAATTAAATTCCCATCATTATAAAGTGTGCTATGATGACACATAAATTGAAGAGGAGAAAAGGGAAAAGAGCTTTTGATGCAATCATTAGTGAGAGAAAGATGAGATGAAATGTGATGCAGGTTGGGTGATCAGGATTAGAATCAGGTGATAGTAGTTCTTCAAGTCCAATCCAATCAGAAGGTGAGAAACTCTCAACTTTTGAGAAGATGCCAAGATTTGCACCAACATTTGCTAAGAGATCTGCTGGTTTATTGGCTTCTTGGTAGCAATGGAAAAAGGTGGTATGAGGTGAAAGAGTGCAGGAGCTCCATGGTTGGGTGGAGGAGGTATTGGAGTTTTCGATTAGGTATTGTGCGTTTCGATATGCCATTAATAACAATTGTGGGTCCCCTTTTATTTCGAGTTTGTTTATCCCACGAGTCTTGGCAAGTTGGAGATATTCAACCAAATCTTGAATCTTCGCTTTATTGTTTGTGGCTTGAGATAAGAAAAAAGAATAAGCCACTATTAGTTCTCCCTTATGCGACCTCAAGAGACATCTTAACTCTTTAATTTTTTGGATTGCCTCTTGAGGGACTATCAAAGTTCAGTTTTCCCATCCTTCTTTTGGAGCTTTCCATATCGCTTTCAAACAACTTGTAGCTTGAACTCTTTTCCCATTGGGGGGGGGAATTTAATGAGAAGCCATTGGAGAAGGAGATTTTTATCTTTCCAATTTAGTGGTTTGTTGAACTACTTGAGCTTGGAAGTGATCCATTCCTAAATTACCATTTCAATTTTGCGAATAAGTCTATCCAAACATAGAGAGGCGTTTTGAAAATTTGTCGGCTGTTGTGCTCAAGCCACAAAATCCACATAACAAGGGATGGAGCTGCAACCCAAAGTGGCAAAAGATTAGAGATCGAGGGATGTGGCCAGCTTTGAAATAGCAAAAAAACCCAACTTAGTGACATTTTATTTAACAGCCAAAACCATGTATGTTTTGCAATAGGACAAAACAATAAGAGGTGTGAAGTTGATTCTGATTCCACTTTACAAAAAATGCATGTGCTTGGTCCATGGAAGTCCCTTCATGGCAATTTGTCATAAGTTATAATTTTGTGTTGTGTTGTCAACCAAACAAATGAGTTGGATTTTTGATGCAGGAGCACCCAGGTCAACAATCTTGCATAAACCAAAAACATGATTCAGTTTTTGGGTGTATGTTTGTAACTTGTTGACAATGTTGACATCATTGTGCGTGTTTAAGATAATTAGAACATGGTTGATAAGCATCTCTAGAACTCCAATGCCTGAGGAACATCAAGTGGAAAAGCTTAAATCAGCTCCCCAGTAGGAATCGGTGGTTTCTCTTGTAGAGACTAAAAAAGTAGAGTAACTACCCAAGATGAAAGATGTTGATATGTGGACCGTTTTCCAAGAACAAGGGAACTTGAAGAGGCACTCTAGGAGTCATAGGTAGTTAGAGGAGACTCAAATTAGTGGGCAAGAGCTATGGAGAATTAGTTTGGAGAAGCTTTAGTTAGTTCTAGCTTCAGGTGGGGGGAAAGAGTAAGCAAGTGAGAGAGAAGAAGCTTGCTAGGGAGGTGCGTGTTCAAAATTGGGAGGAGAGTGTTGCATGTAAGGGATTGAATATGGGATATATATCCTTCATGTTGTATTTGAGTAAGCTAGACAAGTGTGGGTGTGTATCAAATCTCTATAACATTGTCATTCGATGCAATAAAGAGTGCGTGTTTGATTCCAAGCCCTAGTAGAGTGTCTGGAAGTGTGTCCATTGAGAGGGAACAAGTCTAGGTTGGGGAACAAAGTAGCCTTAAACTTGTCCGCGTCATTTCCCATTGCAAGTTGTGAAAGAGCCTCACATTGTTATTGTTGAGAGTTGCGAGGAATATTAATGATGCACAAAGGAGTCCCTCTTTTAATAAGAGGGAGATTGCAAACAACTCCAGACTTGGTAGAGATGTTGAGAGGAATCCAAGTTAGATTGGATGCTATGGAGACTGCACAACGAAGAGGAATTGTTGTTGCATATGTGAGTGATGATGAAGGAGGAGCCCCGTAAGTTCAACTTGAAGAGCTTGTTGATGAACCACAAGATAGATTTTTGAAGGCCATTGCCAAGATGGGAGGCAAGCCAAAGTTGGAAACCCCTAGCTATTTAAGAAGTTTATGCCCTGAAGATCTTATTAATTGGCTTACAGAGCTGAAAAAATATTTTGACTATGAGAAAATGGAGGACCCCAAGAGAGTGAAGTTTGCTTGCACAAAGTTGAAGGGACATGCATCCCTGTGGTTGGATCATGTGTAGCTGGAAAGGGTTCGAAGAGGCAAAGACAAAATCAAGACTTGGGATAGGATGGTTGCAAAGTTGAAAGGTAAATTTTTGGGTAAATTTATACCTTTGAGTATTTGTTGAGTTTGTTTAAGAAGTTGTAGAACATGAAGCTAAGAGAGATGAGTGTAACGAATCAGATAGAGGAGTTTTACAAGCTCACCATTAGGGCTGGTTATGTTGAAGATGATGTGAAGAGAAAATCTCAAGTTATGTGAATGTTCTTTGTATTTCCATACAAGATGAGTTTGGAATGATCAAGTTGAGGTCGGTAGAAGAAGCCTATCAATGTGCGTTGAAGGTTGAAGAGAAATTGTCAAAAAGACAATAAAATATAACAAGATGAAGGTTTTCAAGAGGAAGAGGTCAAATAAACACTAGAAGAGGACAACATACTCATTAGGGAGAAGCTAACACTTAACAAAAGCAGAATCATGCACCAAGAAGAAGAGGATATCCTTCAAGAGCAAGAGGATACCATGATAGAGGAAGAGGTAGAGGGTTCATGAGTACATGCTTTAGGTATCGAGATGATGAGCATAGAGCTTTTGAGTGCCCACAAGCATTTCAAAACAGCAATAGAAGAAATGAGGAAAGCAATCACATTGCACAAGCTAATGAATAAAGTGTTGCATCATCCAAACTCATGGAAGAACCGGAACATGGAGAAGTCCTCATGATGAAAAGAGTGTTGTTAAAAACAGCCAAGGAGGAGAATGAACTGGTACAAGGAAAAAATCTTTTTTGGACCATATGGAAATCTGGATATAAGTGTTGTAAGGCTATTGTTGATAGCAGTAGCATGGATAATTTGGTAGCTAATGAGATGGTAGAGAGGCTTGGGCTCAAAGAGTAGTTCATCTCAATCCATATAAGTTGCCATGGTTGTAAAAAGAACATCAAATTTTAGTGAATGAACAATATATGGTTAGCTTTCAGATTGGGTCCAAAGGGATGAAGTTTTGTGTGACATTATGCCTATGGATGTATGTCATGTATGGTTGGGTAGGCCTTGGCAATTTTGTAGAAAGGTTATTGTTGACTTTCTAAGTCACCCCTTGGTCGGCACAAGGCCTCCCAGGCACCTCAAGAAGAAGATGTGTAGACGCTTCCCATCTGCGCCCGATCTCAAGATAGAAGTGCAAGACTGTGCAACAAGGCTGCAATGATCCATGCTAGTATAAGGAACTCAACGCATGTCCTCGTGTAGGATTTTGTTGCGCGCAAGTCAAAAGGCGCACGAGCTTTAGGGTGCGGGCCCCTGGGTTTTAGAACAACTAAGTAAAAGAGAGAGTGTAGTGAGCAGCCACAGATCACCAAAAGTGCACCCAGGACCTTCATCTTCATGCGTGCTCTGCCTTAAGGTCTTCTTCACGCCTCTCTAACATAGTTCTGTGCCCGCATGCATGATTCTATATCTGTGCCTCCCTATTGTGCAGGTTGCAATGTTTCTTCTGTCGCTGCCACATGGTGGCCCAGTGCTTGTTCAACGTAAGGAAGTTTGCGGTCCTCCCAAAAACAATGCCAACCTTCCACATGTCATGTCCACGCCCCTCTTGCAGTGCCACAAGCGAGACCAACCAGAAGGCGCCACGTGCCAAGTAGCTACCAAACATTAAGAGGGCCATTGTAGGTGGTTGGAAGGAGCTTGATGTTCCGTCAAAATAATTAAATGTAGAAGTGGCTATCATACATCAGGATTTGAATTCACGCCACCCTTTGACCTTGTCGGGCAGAGCTTTCATGTCCCCTATGCACGTGTATTCATGACAGCATTCTGCTATGATCTCTAGGTCCAATCACTAGACAAACTTCAAGAAGCATGGCCACAACACCACAAAAGAATTTAATGATATATCCACCGCCCCAAGTGGAGCATTTATTGTAAAAACCGGATTGATCTACTATAAAAGCCTGATTCTTTCATTGTAAAAGGGTTGACACATTTTAGCAACCTTATGCTACTGGAATTTGCCCTCCATGAGCACTTGTATTGGCTAAACCTTGTGAGTCAATGAGAATTAAGTTCACCTCTTTTCATTCTTCAGATGATCTGTGTGCTATCTTGTGTTTGTTGATTCTTGTCTATGGATAATGTTCTTCCATTTCATTTGTCACTCATCCCCTGCACCTCATTGAACTCGTAGCTCACTTGCAGGTCGTATCCAGTGCACACTAGGGTCTGTGTAGGCTGTCTGTGGATAATCATTCATGCAAGTAGAGTGACTTGGTGGCAATTGTGTGATATTGTCTTGTTCTCAAAGGTTCGCACTGTGTTTATTGCGGTAGGAGCACTCGCTATATTCTGGGTGCATCGCCTTTTCATTTTCAACACTCTCTTACTTTTTCCCTCCCATTTCCCTCAAAATTATTAGGTTTAGACTAGCGGTAGGTTACCTTTCTGCTCTTTAGGTCTGTGCACCGGTCTTAAACCAGGTGCACGTAGAATAGAAGGAATCCGACTTACTCCAAAGACTCGTCCCAAGGAGTGCAAGGGTCCCACGCCTTGGGGACGTTTTCATTGTTGCAACGAGACAACCAATGCTCTCGCGTGCAGCTGCGGGAAAATACTTCCACGCCCAGCGCCTTAGCCTCTTGCACCCCATGCAAGGCCTTCGCGCTTTGCGCCCCACCGTAAAACTCCCCTGCGCCGCAGAGCATCCACGGGTGCACGTTTCAAACAACAACAGTTATATATGATGGTAAAGCAAAAACCTCTACACTTGTGAAGGATGCTAGAAGGTTTACATTGAGCCCATTGAAGGACAAATTTGAAGGAGTGGACAACAGTCCTAAAGTGTTGATAGTTTCCAGAAAACAATTTTTGAAAGAGGCAAAGAAGGTGAATGCATGTTTTGCTTTCATTCCCAAACCAATGCAAGCTAGGATAGTGGATAAGATAAGTGAAATTCCACATAAAGTGCATAGTTTGTTAGTGAATACATCGAGATTATTTCTATGGATTTTCTGGATGGATTACGACCAACTAGGAGCATTAGCCATCACATGGATTTGGGTCTTGGATCTAGTTTGCCAAACAAGGCAGCGTATAGGTTGACACCTATTGAGAATGAGGAGGTCAAGAGGTAAGTTCAAAAGCTATTAGAGAAGGGTTTGATAAGAAAGATAGGGAATGACATGTGTACAAATTCAAGAGCCATCAACAAGGTTACAATCAAGTATAGGTTTTCATTACCTCAAATGGATGACTTCATGGATTGTTTGAGTATAGCAAGGTACTTCACAAAGATTGATTTGAAGAGTGGTTATTGCCAAATCAAAACTAGAGAAAGTTATGAATAGAAGACTGTGCTCAAGACAAAGGATGGTTTTTATAAGTGGCTAGCTATGCCATTCGGGTTGAGAAATGCACCAAGCACATTTATGAGGCTCATGATTGAAATGCTGAAACCATATCCCTAAGTTTGTTAGTGTTTATTTGGATGTCATTTTGATATTTAATATAACACGAGAGAAGCATTTGTTTGCATTTGAGGCTAGCGTTGGAAAAGCTGAAAGAAGAGAAGTTGCTGATCAACTTAAAGAAATGCAGTTTTGTGAAGGAAGAGTTGGTCAATTTGGATTTTGTGATCTCACATGATGGGTTAAGGATGGAGCCTTAAAAGGTACAAGCTATTGTTGAGTGACCATCACCAAGGAGTATATTTGAAGCAAGAAGTTTTCATGGGTTAGCTGGTTTCTACTGGAAAGTCATTATAAATTTTAGTAGAATATGTGCACCCATTACGGAAACAATGAGAGGTGATAGTAAAAAGTTCAAATGGACAGTTGCAGTAGAGAATAGGATTCAAATTTTGAAGAAGAAGGTTACATAACAACCGTTATTAGCATTGCCGGATTTCAACAAAATATTCCAAGTTGATTGTGTTGCTAGTGGGATTGTGGTAGGAGCGGTTTTGAGTTAAGAAGGTAAGCCCATCGTTTACTTTAGTGAGAAATTGAATGAAATAAAACAGAAGTATTTTGTTTATGATCAAGAGTTTTATGCCATAGTGCAAGCTTGCAAGAAGTGAAGGCATTATTTTTTGTCCAAGGAGTTTGTTTTGTACATGGATATCCCATCAAGCACTACAGTTCATAAACAACCGAGACAAGTTAAATCAAAAGCATATGAAGTGGGTTGAATTTCTTCAAAGTTAATCAATTCTTTTGAAGCGTAGAAGTGGCAAGTTCAATCGAGTTGCAGATGCATTGAGTAGAAGGTGTCTTGCGGTGATTGAGATGAGAATAGATGATTTTGGGTTTGATTCCATGGAGATTTGTATGAGGAAGATTTGGATTTTAGAGATGCATGAGCAACATGTAAGGTCCCAACCGACATGGATAGAAGTCCATGGTAATATTTATTTTTGCAGGATGGATTGCTGTTCAAGGGACAACAATTGTGTATGCTTCAATGGTCAACAAGGAGATTTTGATAAGTGAAAAGCATAGTGGAGGACTAGCTGGTCATTTTGGCATGGATAAAACATTGGTGCAACCGAAGGAAAAATGATATTGGCCTAAGATGAGTGTGGATTTGAATAAGTTTATACAATGTTGTAGAGCTTGCCAACATGCTAAAGGAAAAAGTCAAAATGCAGGCTTGTATCAGCCATTGCCACCAAAAAGACTATGGGGAGACATATATGCTTGGATTTTGTTCTTGAGTTTCCAAGAATTAAAAAGTTAATGATTCTATCTTTGTTGTTGTTGATAGTTTCTAAAAAATAACACACTTCATAGAATGTAAGAAGACAAATGATGCCACAAACATTGCCAATCTGTATTTCAAGGAGGTAGTAAGGTTGCTTGGATTGCCAAAGCACATAGTTTCAGATAGGGATACAAAGCTTGTTGGACACTTTTGGAGAACTTTGTGGAGAAATTTGAGCACAAGGTTGAGTTTCAGTTCAACCTATCATCCCCAAATGGATGGGCAAATAGAGCTAGTGAATAAAAGCCTTTGGAATTTGTTGAGATGCTCGATAGGGAACAAGCCTAAACACTGGGATATGATTTTAGCACAAGCTGAGTTTGCTTACAACAAATCAGTCCATAGAAGTACAGCCAAGAGTCCATTTCATATTGTGTATGGTTGCAACTCTGGAAATGTTAGTGAGTTGAGAGATACAATGGATATGAATAGAAGTGCTGAAGCAGAGGACTATGCAGCGTATATGCATTAGATGCATAAGGAAGTGAAAGAGATTTTGGAGAAGATTGTCATGAACTACAAGCAATGTGCAGATCTCAAGAGAGGAGAACAATAATTCTAAGTGGGTGACTTGGTTTTGGCTTGTTTGAGAAAATTTCTATTTCCTATAGGCACGTACAACAAGCTTAAGTGGAAAAAAATTGGGCCATGTAAAATTATGAGAAATTTTGTAGTGAATCCTCGAGATAGAGCTATCAGATGGTGTTGTTGCCTTGCTTATCTTCAATGAAGTGAATTTGTACCCTTACCGTGAGGGTCAAACAATTGATGAAGATGTGAGTTAAGATTCTTCAATTGTGGATTGGAGACAGAAGCATAAAGAGGAAAAGAGGCAGCTAGTATAAAGAGTATTTGGTCAAGTGTAAAGACAAAGCAATTGGAGATGCAACATGGATGTGCACGTCCAAGATTGGCAACTATGGAAAACCATTAGAAGAGCACACACACATGAATAGGAGCTAATGGATCATTCTATTTACCCAGGGCATATGATGCAAGAGCGTCCGCGTCAACAAGCAATCTTACATCAACCAAAAACATGAGTTGGCATTTAGGTGTATGTTTGTGACTTGTCGACATCATTGACATCGTTGCATGTGTTGAAGATGATCAAAACAATCCCGAGAAGCATCACCAGAACTCCAACACCCCAAGAACATCAAGTGGAACAGGTTTCAGTCATCTCTGTGAGGTCAAATTGATCCTTTTCAGGTAGATGATGAAACTGCCATTTAATGTAGGCCGTGATTTTGAAACCGCTGGTTTGCAATAACTGGCAATTTCTCTCATTGAGGCTGAAAAGGTAAGAAATACGTTGACATGTAGACCATTTTCCAAGAACAAGGGAACCTGAAGGGGCACTCTAGGAGTCATAGGTAGTCAGAGGAGATTCGAATTAGTGGGCAAGAGCTGACGAGAGTCAGTTAGGAGAAGCTTCAGCTAGTTCCAGCTTCATTTGGGGGGAAAGAGTACACAAGTGAGATACAAGAAGCTTGCTAGGGAGGTGTGTGTTCAGAACTGAGAAGAGAGTGTATCAAGTCCAGTGAGGGGCTGAATCTGTGATGTATCTTCTTGTTGTATTTCAATAAGCTAGACAAATGTGGGTGTGTATCAAATTTTTGTAACACTTATTTAATGCAATGCAGAGTGTGTGTTTGATTACAGTGTTTAGAAAGACATTGTTTACTTTAGCTAATGTGAGGAATTTTCCTTTCTAGTTCAGGGCCCTGCCGAAGCAATTTTTTTCATCCTCTGATTGAGAGAGTATAGTGTAGAGGCTGCAGCTTTAAGGACTGAAAGGAGATAAGTAGGTAGGGTCTGCAAATTTGTTTATCAAAGTAAATTTGTCTGGTCAAACTTAGCCGCTTTCCTTTCTAGGAGGAGAGTCGTTGCTCAATCCATTCTGAAAATTCTTTTCAAAGTTACTTTCTGCCCATGCCTTGAAAATACGGAACACCAAGACATTGTCTAGGAAGCGAGCGAATAGAGAAGCCCCAGATCTCTGCCAGATTTTGTTGAAGCCAAGGTGGGGTGTTGAAGAAATAGACCTTGGATTTGTCTTCATTTATCTGTTGTCTTGAGAGGCTAGAGTAAGTTGATAAAGTCTCTTTGAATGTTTTGGCTTCTTTGTTGCAGTTTTCCCCCAACAAAAGTGCATCATCTGTAAAGAGAAGGTGTGAAACTGATGGTGCTCCCTCAGCTATCCTGAGCCCTTTCAATTTTCCATCAAGGGAGGTTTTTTTTTGTAGAGATCGACTGAGTGCTTCTGTTAAGAGGATAAATAGATATGGGGAAACTGGGTCCCCTTGCACCAGGCCTTTGGAACTAGGGAAAAATCCAGCAAGGATTCCATTGATGAGCACTGAAAAGTGTGCTATAGAGATACACCTTTCAATCGGTTGTCACCAGCCCAGTGAGAAGCCAATATTTTCTAGAACTGCATTTAGAAAAGCTCAATTAACATGATCAAATCCTTTACAAATATTTAGCTTTACTATTATTCATTTGGTTTTTGAAATGGCAAGAGTATGCTTGGTTTCATGTGCTAATACCACCTCATCAAGAATTTGTCTTCCTTTTACGAAGTCCCCTTTTTCTAATAAGATTAAGGTGGAGAGAAGGGGTTTTAAATGTTCTGGCAGAGCTTTTGTGACAATTTTATAGAGGGTATTACAAAGCGATATTGGGCAAGAGCTAGAAAGGATAGATAATAGATTTTTTAGGGATAAGAGCTAGAAATTAGCAGTTAGTTCTTTGTATATTTTTGGGTCTTGTCATCATTTATCACCACAGTCACTTGTTTTCCAAGTAAATGCCAAAAGGTTTGATATAATGCCACAGGAAAACCATCCAGTCCAGGCGCTTTGTCTCCTTGCTTTTTGTAAATACCACAGCCTTGATTTCTTCATGAGAGAAGGGGGCAAGGAAAATTGTGTTTTGGCTTAATAAATTTTTTTAATAAATTTTGATTAAATGAAATAGCTTCCACATGGATATCAGAAGGGTCCTCTAATATTTGGTCGTCTTGGGAATGCAATTTTCTGTTTCTATTTCCCTGCCTTCATGAGAAAGTAGACATGTGAAAAAATTTTGTGTTCTTATTGCCTTCAGCAAGCTAGGTCTCTTGTGAGTTTTTCTTCCAGAAGATTTCTTCTCAAGAATAGATTTCTGCAAGGTCCAAAAGAAGATTCTTTTCTAAGGATGGAATGCCATCGTTGTTTTCCCCAAGCTGGATTCTTTCATTGAGAATAGCTAGATCTTCTTCCAATTTGAGCTTTTGTGTGAAGATATTTTTGAAGCAGCTGTGGTCCCAGTCCTCATGCAACCTTTAAGATATTTGAATTTCGCCATAAAATAGTAGGATTTGGAAACTTGGATTTTTGGGTTGTCCCTCCACCAACTTTTGACTTTTTCAGAGAAAATTTCCTCCATTAACCACATTAATTCAAATTTGAATGGGCATCAAGGGGGGAGGTGTCAGCCGAGACATCAGCCAAATTGGGGAATGGTCTGACTTAGATACCTTAAAAATCCAAGATTCTGAGATCCAATCTGCCCCCATCCAAGATTCAATCACAAGAAATCTATCAAGTCTTTCTGCTATGCCTTTAAAATCCAAGATTCTGAGATCTAATCTGCTACCATCCAAGATTCAATGACAAGAAATCTATTAAATCTTTCTGCTATACCACAAAATTCTACCCTTCTATTGGACCATGAGTAGAGCCCTTCCTTGGGTGGCACGTCAATTAAATCTTAAGATGAGACAAAGCTAGAAAAGTCTTTTTGTGATTGAGTAATGAGATTGCATCCACCCTGGATAAAATTGCATTGAGATCCCCTCCTAGAAGAATCTTTGTCTTCACTTGTTCATGAAGCTCTAAAAAGTTTTGGATTTCTGTCGAGGTCCACTTCTTAAGGCCCATATGGTTTGGGCCATAAACATCATTCAAACATGCTTGGATAGGTTCCCTTTAACAATAAATTTGCAGCAGATCCAATTTTTGTTGAAAAATATCTGAACATTTTATTGTTCGAGGGTCCTATAAAAATCCAAGGCCACCTGAAGCCCCTTCACTATCTACCCCGTGTGAGTCCCAAGGTGTCCAGTGTTTTTTAACAAAAGAAGACAAGTCAAAAAGAGACATTTTTGTTTCTTGAAAAAAAACCACATCTGGTCGTTGGAGTTGAAGCTGATGTTTGACAAGCCAGTTTGACAAGCCAATTTTTTGTTAAGGGCAATAAGACCCCTAGCATTCCAAGAAATGCACTTCATTTCGATAGTGGAGGGTTTTGTCCCCTCCGGCGTAGGAAATAAGAATTCAAGGTCTTTTGTTCTTTCATCTTGAGATTTCTAGTAGTTCTTGGTATCTACTTAAGTTGGTTTTTCATCCTCTTGTACTTCTTTAGACATTTGGAGAGGAGATGCAGCGGCCGAAGTGCAATATTCCTATAGGGATTGGCACCAATGGGAGCTCCAACGGCTCATCTTCTGATTCAAGGGATTCATAGTTGCTAATATCTTAGAGGGCATGAAAGGGGGACATCTGAATGCGAGAGAGGGGACACCACGAGGGAAGAAAGCATTACTAGGGTGAGGAGATGGGGGGAGAATAGAAGGAAGATGAGGCAAGGGAGAGGGGAGGGGTAGGGGCGGCGATTAGGGGAGCAACAAGGAGAGAGGGAAGGAGAAGGGACAAGGGAAGGAGGGGAAGACAGAGGGTTGGTCTGGGCAGGATTTCCCCAAATGGCCGGTGGAATGGCATTTTTAGCAGCGGAAAGGGACATATTCATTGTCCAAAGATTGGGACAAGAGCCAAGGGAGGAGTGAAGAAGGATAATTTCTAGTAATAGTTGAGAAATGTACAATTTATGCAGAGTTGAGCATATGTAACCTAAAGATGATTTGCCAAATCCATAGAAATGTACTCGTCAATAAGCCCTCTAGTACGTTCAAAGATGCTGGTATGTCAATATAAAGGAGGAACACTGTAGAGCTTGACCCATATCAGTGTGCAAACGTGCTCAACCTTGTTTGGGTTGAAGTGAGGTTCCCACTTTCGTAGACACAAGCTTACATCTATCAAGAACCAAGGTCCCCTAGATAGACATTTAGACACCACTTCAGAAGCAAAGGTGACTTGAAAAAAGCCTTTAGGAAGAATTTGTAGAGTTGTAATGCCATAGTTAGTCCAGGTGTTTTTACCCATTCAGTAAGAGGGGATACAACGAGCCAATACCAACAAAGTGACATATGAGTATCGTTTTTTCAAGAGTATCAACTTCCAATTTGGGAGTCTCATCATCTAACTAGAGGCAAAGTGATTTCTTTTGAGACTAGAGGGTGTATGATTTGTGAGCTTTGAAAGCCCAAGTTTGGCCATGGAACTGTTATCGGGCAATAGTTGAAGAAGGCAAAATGTTGGGCTAGACGCAACTAGATATAGACCCCCAACTTGGTTCCATTGGCTACATAGATAGAGTGAGGGGGAATGAGTTTGGGTCTAGGGAAATGTTTGGTAGGATGACACGGTCACAAAATCGACGAGTAAGAATTTTATAGGGGCCTAGATGGTTGGGGATTGGGGGAGGGTGGGCAGTTGGGTGTCTAGGGTGATGTTGAATATATGGAGAGAAAGAGCTCATAGGTTTCGAGCATCAAGATCTAGATTGAGGTCTACCCCAGACAGAGGGACTTCGAACCAAGATCATGCTGAAATAAGCGCTTGTTAGGATCTCTAGAGCTTGGGAGGTCGAGGGTTTGCAACTTCTAGGAAAGACCAAACTGAGTCGAGGGGTTGCTTGAACTACATATGGCAAAGTGTGGTTGTTGCAATAGATTATTGTCAGGGTTGGAAACATCATTGTTACAAGATCTTGAGAAGAAAGGATCTCCCAAGTAACCAGGGCCAATTCGACCATGAGTAGAGGAGCTTCCATGCTCCATTTATTCCTTAGTGGCTTTGCTTACATTTATTGCATAGTAGATAATTCCTATCCAGAGCATATGTAGGAACATGCATTACAAGTTCAAAATCAAATTGTTTAACAAATAGGGTACAATGAAAGAATATTTTGTTCCAATGTACTGTATTTAAGATGACTAAATTAACAGACTTAAGGATCAAAGTTTAATTTCATAACATTATTTTAATAACAATATAGAAAGTTTAAGTTTAAGTTCATAACTTCTCATCTTGTTGGGATCGAGATCTTTCCTCTTTCGATGGAGGAGGGGGTGGAGGTTGAGGGACTTTAGGCATTCTACTTATGAAGGCCTGTCAGGTTATTTATGCTCTTGACTATCTCTAGGGTTGGGTTGAGGAGGGAGAGTTGTTCCTTCTACTGATGTCAGGAGGGCATGGAAAGAGAGGACCTGAAGGCCCTCGTCCAACGGACAAGATCATAAATTACTTTTCATTGGTCGAGTACCCTTGTATTGTTGTATGAGTTTGTAAAGACCCTCCATCGAGAGAGTGCTCCTAATGTTAGCTCAAGGGCGTTTAGGCACTCTCCCAAGGAAGGAGGGAGAGTGTAGTGTCCCCAAATAGAGACTCAAGCTAAAATAAGTAATTTTCTTTAGACCCCAAGCCAATATGAAAGTAAACTGTATGCTGCCCACAAACTCAGCAAACCCTAGCCACAATAGCCTTCTCAAATCCTTACAATAACACTCCGCAATTGCTTTAAGGAATAAGAAATATAAAGCTATAATCGTGTACCTTTTTGTAGCATGAATGAAGGATATAGCTGCTGAAAATACATGCAAAAATTCTGATAATTAAGTGCTGGTACAACAGTCCTAAACTCTGCAAAACAACCTTGAGACCATTGGATGACCTTCCAATAATTAGGCCAAAAACCCTACAAATTATCAAAGCTTCCAAAGAGCAAAATACAGCTAATAAAGACCACTTCAGATCCTCCACATAAGTCAACCAACTCCAGGAAAATAATATAAATATTTTTTATAGATTAAACCCTCATCAACAATGCCTCCCAAACTTGCAATTTAATTCGCTCTTCTTGGGAAAAATATAGAAATAATCCTGAATATTTCCGAGGCATAAATCCTTACCAAATAGGTTTCACAATCTCTCAATTTAATTCGCTGGTCTACGAAAAATAGAGAATATTTTTTTGAGTGCCAAACCCTTGCAAAATGCATTCACAACACTCCAATCCCAATCGCCCACCAAGGAGAAATAAAGGAATATATTTTTGAATATTAAACCCCTCACAAAATCTGTTGACAACCCCAAAAAATCCCTCCAAACAATTCGTCCCACTAGATAAAATTAGGCAAATAATTTTAGAATAATTTCCAAGCATTATTCAACCCAAAACTCACCAACATACCTCAAGATTGATTTGCTCCACCAAGGAAAAATTGCACAAAATATTCAAAACCCTAGGAGAGGGTTTCCACCAACGACAAGCCTCTGGAAGATGTTTTCCAAGTCCCTAGGCAAGTCGCCCAAGGAGAAATCAGCCACTTTCATTCCCCAAGCAATTCGCCAACTCTTGGTGACCCCAAAAACCCTCTAGGTGGTTCGCCCTAGTCCTCCAAACCAATTCGCTACAAGCTGCAATATTAGATAAAACCTCATAATTCTTCAAAGGATTTAACACGATTTCCAATCAATGGGTGGTGTTGATAGACACCGTTTGTAGAACAATCAGTAGAACTTGAAGGGTAACATTCTTCAAGCATCTACCTTCAATAACCAAGTTTGACATACTTGATCACCAAAGCCAATTATCATATGCACATAATCTTCAGTTGAATCTTTTCTTCTTAAATACCCTTCTCCAAGTGTAGCGCTCCAAAATAGAAAGAGAGGGTTAATCTTTTTAAAAAACAACTTAAGTCTTATAAGTCAAGACCCATAAATTCCACCACTTAAGTGAAATAACATAAAGTATTTTTCTCCGAAACTTAACTCAAAATTATAATCATAAAGTACCTTTTCTTTGAAATATCCTTTCACAAGTGGTGCACAAGTTCCTTCTTCCTCTTTCACCCTTAGTTATCGGAACAATAATGAACTAAGGGTCCTCCAAAGCTCTAGATCAAAATTGGGGACATTACAGTTCTCCTTGCTCAAAATTGTTTGTCCTCAAGCATTTGCCACAACCATGGGGCTACTCTAACATTCTCTATTACACACACATTCCTTGGGACTGTTTCCCATAAAGAAGATACTTCAATTTGAACCCTTGCCTTGTTCAAAGAATCATGCCACTTACCATGAAGACTATCATGCTCCAAGCTCACCAAATTTACCTTCCCATGGGCTGTATTTTCCTTTGCAAATCTGAATGTGTATCTAGGTGGGCTGTAATAATGTACAGCCATGCTTCCATCCCATATTCTCAATCTTTCAACACCAAACTGCCCCTTAGTGACCCCTTTCGCTCCATATTTCTCCAATAATCATCCCATGATTCAAAATATGCAATAGGAGAGTTAGGGCTGCCAAACAAAATTAATTTTACATAGTACATAAGGCTGTCCATGGTCACACTTTCTCCTCTAAAGAGTATTGGGAAGAGCATACCTTCATAACATGTATTCCCAAATTCCCCTTTGATGTCATGCTTCTCATAATTCCCTATGCCCATAGAAGATGTCTTCACTATTTTGAAAGAGAGATTGAAATCTCCACATGAAACCATCACTTGATCATCCCACACACAGAGACAACATCCCATGAGTGTATCCAAAAAGTAGCATGTCTAATATACCAACTGAAAATCTCCACCATTCTTCAAAACTAAATTGTATTTCCTTTCTATTATTGCACCAAGAGTGCTTCTCATGATAAATAATTTCATAATGTAACATAATTGTTGAACACAACTATCCACTGAGAGGGGGGGTGAATCAGTAGATGCTCTAAAATGGTTATTCCAAACTTTTAAAGGAAATACAAATTCATATGCAAGTAAGGAGTAGATGCAGAAATCACACACACAAAAACACAACACCAGATTTATACGTGGAAACCCAAAGGAAAAAACCACAATGAGAAACAGTTGCTAGAAACTACTGTTCTAATCCAGCGTCACACAAAACTGCCTTACTGACAAACCTCATTGGTTACATTCAAGGACACCAATACTTAGGAGACACCAATCCCCTAGCTGAGCACCAACTTAGTTTAACCTTACTGGTTACAAGATTGAAGGGCACCAACCCTAAAGAGTCTCTAATCCCCTAATCTGAGCACCAACTTAGTTTGTTTGATGGCACCAACCGATCAGAACTATGGAGCTACAACTCCAGTATACAAGAAGGATTCACAAATGAATCCAGTTCAGTTTCTTTGTTACAAGTCTCATTTGTAACTGTTCACTCATTGCTCAATCTCTGTGTGTTCTTTCTCTTCTTGCTTGCTCATGGTCTGTCTACATATACCTTTACACTTTGTATTTGCATACACTGGTTATGCTTTGTTCAACCACACTTCATTCCCTTTCTTCTTCTCTGCGTTTTACTGTCTTCATATGTCTTTCTTGACAGTGCTTTTCTTCTCTAGAAAACGCAATAGCAGCAGCGACAACTGCTACTGAATTATCCTCTTGAAGTCATGTATATTCAACTATCTTTTAGGGTTTTTCATCTTCTCCTTGCGTTCACACCCAACTGCACTAAACCGATTCTCATTAAAGATGACTTTTACTTGCACGTTTTTCGTGTCTCGGTTTATGCGTCACCTTGCAATGGTCAAATCTCTTTTATTCATTTCACGACTGCTTAGTTTATCTCATAAATGCGCAACTTCACCAATCGAAGATTGATCGGTTGAATCGATTAGTCTCGAGCCCCGTGTAGACCTTTTTGAGCTCACTGTTTGCGTGGTCCTATCTTTAATCGAGGATTTACTCATTTTGTCTTTGGTAGTAATCGTCTATTTTGAGTCATCTGCTGTTTTCCCTATTCTGGAACCATCGATCTTCTTTTGCACTAGCCATCAACTTTTATCTTGTGTCTCGATATTCTCTTGGTTTGCTTTTGCTCCTTTCTATTACTTTGATATGCTTGACCTTTATTCTTCATTTTGAACCTTTGGCTATGTTGCAAGCACTCATTCTTTAGCAATTTTGGACGTGACTTATACTCCAGTCGAAGTGTCTTTCCTTCTTTACTATCCCTAGGCTACTTTTAAAGCTATTTTTCTAATTCGAGCTCTTTTCTATTCGGGCTCTCTCTCTTGGCTCTTCCTATTCAGGATCTTTCTATCGAACTCATCTCTTCCTCGGGGTCTTCTCTTTCTCGGGCTATTTTCCCGAGCTATCTTATTTGGGCTTTTTCGGACTCTTCTCTTCTTCAGAGTATCTTCTTCTTCGGACTTTCTCTCGGGCTCCTCTTTTTCGGACTTTCTTCCCGACTTATCTCTCCTTCAGACTTTCTTTTCTTCGGACTTTTTGTCCGACTCTCCTTGGACAATTTTCTTGATTCTCGTTTTTGGTCTTCGGACTTTTTGTCTAAGTCTTTTCTCTCGGGACCTTTCTCCAAAGTTACCCTTCGGGTTTTTACAACGGTGCACTTGCCCTTCGGGCTCTTTCGAAACTACACTTAGACTTTTCTTCCGAAGGTCCTCTTGCCCTTCGTGCTTTTGCAACATGCCCTTCGACTTTCTGAAAGGTGCCCTTTGGCGTCTTTGGAAGGGTTCATATACCCTTCGGACTTTTCGACTTACCCTTTGGCTTTCTTCAAAGGGTTCACGTGCCCTTCGGTTTTCTTCAAAGTGTCCTTCGGCCTTCTTCAAAGGGTTCACATACCCTTTGACTTTCTTCAAAGTGTTCTTAGGCCTTTTGTAAATTGCCCTTCGGGTTTTTGCAAAGTGTCCTTCGGCTTTTTGAATGTACTCTTCGGATTTTTGTTAAGTGTTCTTCGGCTTTTTGAATTTACCCTTCATATTTTTGTTTTGAGACAATTTTCCGAAAAGAACTTGACAATTTTTCCGAAAGAATTGTCCTTGCCACTTTTTTGAAAGATTTCGTCCAAATGAATTCTTCAAGACTATTTCGGAGTTTCCATCCTTTTTGACTTATGTACGTAAGAGAAGTAAAGCCACTCAAAAATCCCCATTGCCTCTTCTAGACCCTTTCTTGTTTTCCACTTTGCTTGACTTGTAGATTTGAGAGAAGCAAAGCCACTTGGAAATCCCGATTGCCTCTTCTAGACCATTTTGGGTTTTTGACATTACTTGACTTATCAACTTGAGAGAAGCAGTCCCTCTTCAAAATCCCAATTACTTCGTCTAGACCCTTTCGGGTTTTTACCTTTACTTAGCTTATCAACATAAAGAAGTAACGTGCTTGCAAATCCCCGATCACCTCTTTGCTGGACCCTTTGGGTTTCCCACATTGCTTAGCCTATAATCATAAGAAAAGTAAGATGCTCTCGAAACCCCGATTACTTCTTCTCTAGACCATTTCAGACTTTTCACTTTGCTTAGCTTATAATCACAAGAGAAGTAAAACACTTGCGAATCCTCGATCACTTCTTCGCTAGACCAATTCGGACTTTTCCCATTGCTTGATTTGAGAAATAAAGGGAAGTTAAGTCATGCTGAAACTCCGATTTGGATTGCTTGGCTAGACCCGTTTGGACTTTTCATCCAACTTGACTTGACAAGATTGTGAAGTAAAGGCATTGGAGAAATCCGATTAACACTGCAAGTCTGTTCAACTCATCCTTTGGCATTAATGCAGAATAACACCTGCTTCCTTTGACATCAATGACAATATCACAGACATTAGTGACTATTTCCAACAAGGCTGGAAATGGTAAAAAAAATCAGAATCCATACCTCCAATATGTAGCCGTATCTCCTATGTGAATTCGGAATTTTCATGCAACAATTTTCAGTATTTCCACCTTTGTTATATGGCTGTACCTTCTCATTAAATCCAGAAATTTTCTCAGAAAAATCAGAACTTTTACCTTGAATATGTGACTTGTACTTTCCATAGGATCCTAATTTTTTTTATGCCATCAAAATCAGAACTTTCATATTTATCATATCGCTGTACCTTTTCCTTCAACTCAGCATTTTTCAAGTAACAATCAGCCCTCATATCACTTTTGCATTTAGGAATGAAGTGCTGTTCACAACAAATTTGGGGCTGCCCTTGTGAACAAGCAAATTCATTTATCCAATCACCATGTGTCAAGCAAAAATCAGAATCATTCATGTTTATTTCTTGCATCCTTACCTCTTCTTTTTGGCAAGTAGATGGCTGCCCATAGAGTTTAGAAATAGCTCTATCATTGTTTTCTTTTTCAATCCATCTCATGCTCATAAAACACCCTTTCATCATATGATTTGACGAAGGTGGAGGCGTTTCTCTTTCACTCAAACCATGCAAGACAATCTCATTGTTTCCTACTTTGAATTTCAATTCCATGGATTGGTAATTTTGTGTGTACTCACCAAGGGAATGTAGCATTGGATGCCAAGGACCACATTGGTCTCTTCAATACCAACTACTTAGAAATCATCCTCAACCATGTGCCCCTCCAAAGTAATGCAAAGCTTTGGAACCTTGGTAATGCAAGGATTAGTAAACCCATCCACCACCGTGACTCTAAACCCCTTGAACTCCATGGGCTGTAGATCAAAATAAGTCAAAAGCCCTCTATCAATAAAGTTGTGAGTTGCCCCACTATCAATGAGTATGGTAATTGGCTTGCCCTTCAAAGACCCTTTCACTCTAAAGGGATAGTACCGAGGAGTTCCTGAAAGTGATGCCAATGTGCCACTCAACTCTTCTTCCCCTTCAATCTTAAAAATTTCCTCCTCATAGGTGGCTGCCCTACCATCTTTGTCGTCATTCTCCTCTTCTAGAAGTATCTCTATGTAATGAACTTGTCCCTTGCCACGACAATTGTGGCCTCTCACCCAAGGATCCCTGCAATCAAAGCAAAGTCCCTTCTTCCTTAACTCATTCCTTTCTTCAAAACTACTTTGAGGTAGACTTCGTGGCTGCCCCAAATCCAAAGGATTTGGTCTAGTCAAAGGACCCTCAAGATTGGCCTTAGGAGGCCCTATATAGTAGCCCTTAGGCTGCCCAAAACCGCCACCTCTAGGCTGTCCTGTAGATGGTACAAAATGTCCCTTTGGCTGCCCCAAATGTGTAAACTTGCCTCTAGAAGTAGATGACTCCAAATCATAGGCCTTTTGGATGGCCTCTCTCAATGTTGGTGGATCAAATGCTTTGACCAATCCCCTCAAGGAGTCAACCAAGCCCTCAGTGAATAAAACCACAACTATCTGAAATGTCAGTTACCATGATTGCAAGTCTTTGAAACTCTGAAACATACTCATCAACCAAGGCCTTTTGCCTCAATTGAGCTAGATCTCGAAAATGAAGTTTGGGGTCTGCTTTATCAAATCTCTCTATCAACCTCTTACTGAACTCCTCATATGAATGTATATGCTGATGCCCTTGTGTGATCAATCCATGGTACCACTAATCGTGGGCTGCCCCCTCTAAGTGTAATGCCACAAACTTAATAGCCTCATCCTCTGTAATGGGGCGAAGTGAAAAGAAGGTGTCTACTTTTTGAATCCAAGCCCTCGCTGAGTGACCCATCAAAAGTAGAAAGAAATACCTTCCCCAACACATGTTGATCATCTTGAATACCTCTGAATCTTTGTCCGATCTTGGGACCACTATATCCCCTCTTCCAAGCTGAATACTTATAAAAGGTCATAAGCTGTCTCACTGCATCATCCAAGGCTGCATACTCATTTATCTCCTTGTTCAGCTTCTCATGAGGGTTAGATGACCTTTCCCTCCTAGGCATGGTTTTCTCTTTCTGAATGAAAGTAGGAAAGGTGGGCCTAAGAATAGATGACCCATTCCCCAAATATGTCTTACTACCCGAAGCTCCACTATCCCCATTAGGTGCCCTCGAATCACTCTTATCACTAAGAGTGCGTAAGAGCCCCTCCAAAACTATGGCTATGCTCTCTTGATTCTGCTCATATTTATGTGATCTCTCATCTTCTATCCTCTCCCTCCTTTCTCTTTCTGTCTCTTGGTAATCCATGTCGCCCATGACTTGTTTTGATTTTAACCTCTCAACAATTAGAGTCTCAACTTTCTTCCTTTGATAAATTAAAAATTTCTTAGCACCACTCATACAACCAAACCGTCACACCCACTAAAAATGGCCAAGATATGTCTCTAATACCACTGTTGTGTCCCCAAATAGAGGCTCAAGCTAAAATAAGTAATTTTCTTTAAACCCCAATCCAATCTGAAAATAAACTGTATGTTGTCCACAAACTCAACAAACCCTAGCCACAATAGCCTTCCCAAATCCTTACAATAACACTCCACGATTGCTCTAATGAATAAGAAATATAAATCTATAATCATGTACCTTTTTGTAGCATGAATGATGTAGCTGCTGAAAATACATGCAATAATTTTGATAATTAAGCGCTGGTACAACAGTCCTAAACTCTATGAAACAACTTTGAAACTCTTGGATGACCTTCCGATAATTAGGCCAAAAACCCTACAAATTATCAAAGCTTCCAAAGAGCAAAATTCAGCGAATAAAGACCACTTCAAATCCTCGACACAAGTTGCCCAACTCTAGGAAAATAATATAAATGTTTTTTATAGATTAAACCTTTATCAACAATGCTTCCCAAGCCTGCAATTTAATTCGCTCTTCTTAGGAAAAATATAGAAATAATCTTGAATATTTTCGAGGCATACATCCTTACCAACTCTTGGTGACCCCAAAAACCCTCTAGGTGGTTCGCCCTAGTATTCCAAACTAATTCGCTGCAAATATTATATAAAACCTTAAATAATTCTTCAAAGGATTTAACATGATTTCCAATCAATGGGCGGTGTTGATAGATACCGTTTATAGAACAATCAGTAGAACTTGAAGGGTAACATTCTTCAAGCATCTACCTTCAATAACCAAGCTTGACATACTTGATCACCAAAGCCAATTATCATATCCACATAATCTTCAATTGAATCCTCTTTCTTCTTAAATACCCTCCTCCAAGTTTAGCGCTCCAAAATAGAAAGAGAGAGTTAATTTTTTTAAAAAACAACTTAAGTCTTATAAGTCAAGACCCATAAATTCCCCCACTTAAGTGAAATAATATAAAGTAATAAAGTACTTATCTCCAAAACATAACTCAAAATTAGAATCATAAAGTACTTTTTCTTTGAAATATCCTTTCACAAGTGGTGCACTAAGTTCCTTCTTCCTTTTTCACCCTTAGTTATCGGAACAATAATGAAGGTTCCTCCAAAGCTCTAGATCAAAATTGGGGACATTGCAAAGAGAGGCTCGACCTTTAGGGCAAGGGAGAACCTCAACATCCTTCACCTAAAGGTCAAGATCCTCCCCTAACATAGAGGTGCTCTTGTCGTCCGAGTGCTTATAGGCCCCCGGCTGCTTCTCTCTACTGGTTGAGTGCCTTTAGGCCCCAACATCAGTTGAGTGACTAAAGGTCCTCTCCCTTTCGATCAAAAGAAAGAGGTCAATTGAACACATAAATGACCTCTACCTTCTTGGTGTTAGTTAATAAGGGGCTTGCTATACCACGAGATTCAATCTACTATTCAACTTGTTGGTAAGAAGAATGCATGCAAATATGTAGGTGGCACATACATGATATATTCTTCAATTTGTTGATAAGAAGAGTACACATATCGAGGTGGGTGGATGGCTGATAGCTGATAGTTCAGTTGGTAGAGCATCAGGGTTTAAACGAACACACATATCTGGGCTCTGGGTGGGTGTATAGCTCAGTTGGGGTGAGTGATAGTGAGCCAAATGCCCTCGATGGGCATTTACATTGATGTAGCACACCGACGTAAGGGCTCGACCACATGGTAGTTTTAATAACAAGATGATAGATATACAAATTGGCACTATGAAATTCAAAACTAATCTTCCTAAACATTGGGCTAAGATGTTTCCAGAAATACATAATTATTCAACATGAAATCTCATTGTTGTTAGCCTATGTACTTTTGCACTGTTAGATTGATGATATTGATAACAAGATGATAGATATACAAATTGGCACTATGAAATTCAAAACTAATCTTCCTAAACATTGGGCTAAGATGTTTCCAGAAATACATAATTATTCAACATGAAATCTCATTGTTGTTCGCCTATGTACTTTTGCACTGTTAGATTGATGATATTGATAACTCAGGGCCACTTTGTGCTTGTTGATATTCTTGGGATAAACTTCATCTGGTATTTTCTGTCAATGTAAAAAGTAAATTCTGATAAAAGTAATTAAATCATGCTGTGAGCTCCTTTACAATTTGAAAAAAAATCAAGTTGAACCCTATTTGATCTAACATAAATGGATTGCCCTGTGAAGATCCCAGATTATGGATCCTCTGCCAATTTAGCCTGATTAGTTTATGATCGTGAACGCACACATAGAGGTGTAGTTCTAGTTTTGTAGAGATATCCTTGGCTCTGCCAATTTAGCCTGATTGCTCTACCATTGTGAAGGCACCCTTAGAGGTGTAGTTCTAGTTTTGTAGAGATATCCGTAGCTACAAGCACTTGGCCTACCAATGTAACTTGAATTAAAAGTTTAAACATCCAATTTAGAATTGACATGCTTGGAAATGGTACTAAACTTTCCAGCATAAAAATATCTGGGCCAGCATATAGAACTTTAGGTACAATCCAGCGTACATGCATCAAGACGGTTTGCCCATCTTGCTTGCATGTTCTGGGAAATCTTGCTTACCCAGGAAACAATCAGCACCTCAATTAGCTGATCAAATACATAAAATAAATGCACTCTATCAATCCTCTTACCTTTTGGTACAGATTGTCCAGTTTCCATGAGTCGGCTTTCCATTTTCCAGGTAGCTTTTGAAGTCCCCTTTGATAATTAAATGGAAATCTAACCTCTTGCAGAACTCCAAGCTTGCTATCACTGTTGCGTATTCATATTCATTATCAGAGGCCTCTCTCTTCACAAGAACTGAAGAGCTTCAATGTGATTTATATAGCTCAAGATTCAAACAGCTGCTCTAGGATTGCCTTGGTTATTTTCTGCAATCTGTCTTCAAGATCCCAATTTTGTCGGAATCTCTCAATTCGTTCCATGCTGAAGTTTGTTCGGTGGATTGCAATTAGTGAAGTTTGTTTGGTGGATTCCAATTAACTAGGATTGCTCCTTTTCCTGGCTTTTGTAGTTGTCTGTGGTTCTTGTATGTCCTAATTTACCATAGAAGTAAGCAATGTTTCATATCAATCAGAGTGTTGAGACCAGTGTATAAGTGCTTTACACATTGAACAATTTTAACATCTTCTTAAGAATTAAATTTTACATAGACTATGTTTACTGCTCAGATCAATATGATGGCTTATGATAATTCCAAATAGCAAGTATTAATCCTTATCCTGGCTTTTGTAATTGTCTCTGGTTCTTGTATGTCTTAATTTTATGTAGAATTAATCAATGCCTCATAGTAATCAGAGTGTTGAGGTGAGTGTATAAATGCATTACACATCAATCAATTTTTAATATCTTCTTAAGTATTAAATTTTACATAGATTATGTCTACTGCTCAGATCAATATTATGGTTTATCATAATTTCTATGAAGTGCAAATGTTACTTGCATAGTTCTGGTTGAAGGAATTTGGCTGTTTTATTTATGTCAAAGTTTTATGGTTTTCCTAAATCAGGCATCTCCAAGATTTCAAGAAGGTTTTCTGTTTGTGATAGATCTTGAATAACCACTTGTAGTAATGCTGCTTTCTTTTAGCTTCTATTTTTTGGACCTTTTGCAGCTGCTAGGATTGTTCTGTTAGAATACCTCCTTATGCTACGTTAAGCTTGCAATAGTTAATTGTGTGCATGCCTTTGAGCTTGTCTTGTTTTTACACAATGTTTTCTTTCTAAAGGATATTCCAGTTTACAAAAAGTTCGTAATGATAAATGTACGATAAGGGAATGCTATTATTAAGTGTGGTTTTTGCAATGTTTTAGTAGTTTTGTGCTTTGCATTATTTATCAAAAGTCTTGTGGGATGGCTTACGTTTCTTTTCTGTTGTTCCTTGTGATGCACTTCCTGGTGTCATCCAGAGTCTGTTGCAGAAACAAGCCCTACTAGTACAGTTGAACCACTTCTTCTTCGTGCTGTTCGGGGAGAATCTGTGGAGAGGCCTCCTGTTTGGCTCATGAGACAAGCTGGAAGATATATGAAGGCAGGTTATGCCCATCTGTTTCATTCCAATGTTTCAATAAGTCTTTTAATTATTCCTTTCCTTGCTGTGTAGTGGAAAGTATGTGGGCGTGCATAAAGCTTCACATCCTTGTTTAAAGGGAAGAATGATATTCCTTGCATGGAAATCCCAAGATATTTATTTTGAATGTGCATGCATTTGTAACGATAGGTTTGAGATGTCATTTTTTCCTTTATAATCAATCACACCCACGGAAAGTATGTTCAGGACTCAGAAAAAATCTTAGTATGATATTGAGTCTAAAATGCGAATTAGACTTATAGGCTTTTTTAAAAATTAGTAGGTTTATGTTATTGACACTTAAGTTAGCCACAATTGGTTTTGATTTAATCTTTCATCTGTAATGACAAATCATTTTACTTTATTCATAATTGGATTCACATTATACCATAGTATCTCATGTTCATGAATCATACCTATCCCCCTAATTTTTATCCATATTTTGATAGGATTTGTTAGAAAATCTTTACTAGGACGTAATGGACATTTCTCTAAAAATTAAGTACATGGAAGTGTGGTTGGCATGCCGCTAAGTGAAACTCATTATGTGCATTCACCTTCATCTATCCATAGCGCACTCTTTCACATAAGTAATTTATAGAAGTAATTTCTCATAAGTTTATAATGCATGTCAGTTGCAATCAAGGATGGCTTTAAAAACACAAGTAGTTAGCCTTAAAACATGTTTTGAATGTCTTCTTAACAGTAACGTGTTTTCCTCGAAATTTACTCAAATATGGACATATAATAGATAACTGAAACGCTATCATGGCGAACATTCCAATAGTATGATTCTTTCATGAACAAGGTTTTGAATGAAAATTTCGTAGAAAATGGATTAGATTGATGTTTCGGGCCTGATCTTGTGACCAATCACCAATATGAGTGATAAGATCACAGATCAGAGCTCCTTATATAGATAAATCCAATTACATAATGAGTTGGGGATCCCATTACAAACACAATAATTTGAATAATTAATGCAAACCAAAATCGTTAATAAGAGCCTATTAAGCATTAATTATTATCCTGATTACATTAATTCTTTTCATTAGGGCTCTTGGGTTTGTGAGTGAGGGATTTCCAGGAGTCGCTAAGTGCCCATCCTTAGTTTTTGTTTAAGTAATTTGGATGCTTCGTAATTGCTATAACTTTTCCTAGTTTCTGCTTCATGAAGCAGTTTTCTTTAACTGATTTTTTTTCTCGTTAAATACAAATATCACGAGCAGGCGAATGATATTATTCTACGAAATCTGAGCTCTTTATGCGGCTGTTGTAGATATGATTCTTATTTCAAGATTTTGTTCTCAATTTTTATTGTTAACTTAGTTTCTCCTTTAATTTCTATTGTTAGACATGTTATCCCCAAATTTGTAATACCTTTAACAAATTTGAAGGATACTACCAAACTTTCGTTTTTGTCATTCACCATGTTCCCTCTGAGTTTCTCATGGCTTTTAGGCAAATGTTGTTCCAAAATCCTTCGATTTTTTCAAGTTCTTCCTATTTGTCTGTTTGTCGGGTTTCTGCTTTTCATTTGCCCAAGAACTTCATAATGCGTTTTCCTCATAATTGTTCCTAATTATAAATTTTTAATCCCATTATTTGTGATTCAAAACACCAAATTTTCAGAAAATGCTGAATATGTTTCCAAGGTGGAAACTTGGGGTCATTTGGTGACAGAGCGTTGACACCATAATAAAAAAGAATGTTGCAAAAGATGTTCTTCCATACCAAATGGCCTGCATTTCCAGAGATATTATTGGCCCCATCAAGTGCCTTATATCTTGGAAAGATTTTTTTCCCAATGTATTTTGTTGGGGAATTCAGGAGTCCGTGTGCCTCTGGCACTTTGCAAGAGTGCTTGGAATTTGCCATTTTCCCACTCAAGCAGAGCATCAATAATTTTTACAATACAAATTGTTGGAAGTGTCAGATGTTCTTGCATGTCATGCACCGTGCAAAGGTGCTTTCACATTCCCACTTCCCATTTTGAAAAATCGAGTATATTCAGCAGTGTACTTTGTCTGGGTTTCTGGACTTTGATGCACCTCTTGTGATATCAAGGACACGTGATGATCTTGAAAGCCCAACTCATTTCCTTGTGGCAAAAATTCATTACAAATTGTTGGAGAAATTGGACTTTGAAAGCCTTTCCCGTACAATGCAAAGTTGTAATTGCTTTTCTAAAGTCTGATGAAATACAAAAACATGTCTCAAAGAGGATTTTGTCAAGATTATTAGACCACATTGCATGCAATGCACCATGCAAAGATGCATGCCCTTTATGATTTCCTGACTTATCCTTCTAAATGATAAATGCATAAGGGCACTCAACTCGTGACAAGAGCATTAAGAAAAGTTCTAATCATAATCATTGGGAAGGGCAGACTTCCAAGACTCACATGCACCATGTGAACATGCACGGTAATTTTGACCAAATACAAAGTGGTTTCCAAAAATCAAAATAGAAATAAAAGTGAAAAAATCAAAATAAAAATAAAATGAAGAAATGCAAGAGCCCTAGCTTGTCTCAATCACATTTAATGTGCCAACTACACCTCTCTTCCTCCTTCCTATAAACCCTTCATAACAGCTTAATTTTTCTGCCATTTCTCCTTTGCTTTCCTCCGGCTTTGTGCCCTCTACTAAAACCCTCCATTTTTCCACCTTGTTTTTTCTTTTTCCAGCATCGCCACAACTCTCAAGCTTGGGTTTTCTTATCATTTTTCAATCCTCCATGAAATCCAAATCCCCTTCAACTCCCTTGAAATACAAATTCCAGTCACTTGATTCGAAGGTTTAATTTCTTTTGAGATTGAGGGTATTTCAAACACCGCATTAGGACACATAGACCTTGAAGATTTGAGGGAGAGACTTCTAAATTGATAAGGAAACATGTTTTGACCTCATTTGTGGGATAGCGGGTTTGTTCAAGTTGGGGTTTTCCTCCAGTACGAAGCTCAAAAATGGTCATGGCTTGTGGTGCACATTACAACCCGAAAGCCCAGGAGGCTTGCACATCCTCTGGGGATATTGTGGCACAGTTTTGCACCGATTTCATCGACACACTACTCAATATTCTTACATATGAAGAGGACATGGAAATTTTTATTGACAATGCACAGGAATTTTGGGATGAACATCTAGATAAATGCTTATCCTCAATCAACAAAAGAAGGCTCAAAAAGCAACCATGGCATAAAGTGAATACCGAAAACTTTGATCCATTAGAGATATGGCTACATTGTTGAACATGACTGTGGGAAGCAGTGAGATACATCAATTCATCCTTGGATGTACAGGTTTATCTCCATCGTTCTAGCTGGGAAGCGCATTGTTGATCGGGCCACTATCCTTAGCAATTCAATTCATAAACAACTATGTGAGCTCAACACCATGGGAAATTTCTTCATGACTTTTTTCCTAGTGTATGCTCTGAGGAGAAAACACATCTTCTCAGGATTGAATTAGACTAGAAGTTTTCAACATCTCCCATTTACAAATTCAATGGTCAATTGCAGCAGAAGGAGAGAGAGAAGCATTTCAAGCATGTCAACGACACATTTAACTTTTTTATCATGAAGGATATGGATGGGGATTTTGGTAAAAGAATTTCAGATACAGGCATAGCAGTCAGAACTGAATGGGCGGATTGGTACATCCAGTTCCTAGTTGATTTGTAATTTTCCTGTACAACTCTACTTGTGAGAAAATAATATAGTTTTTATTCTATCCATGTTGCTACTACTCGATTTAAACTCAAACGGTTCTGGTTAAATCAAGGGTATGGGGTCAAGCTAATGATAACCTTGTCCTTGCAGCCTGAGACAATATTCAGCAAATTCTACACCTGCTACGTCTTTTTAATGGATTAAATACATAACAAAGAGATCAAAGACACTTTTCATCAATTCATAATCAAATAAAGACTTACTAGCAACCATGAATAGTCAGCCTCAGTTCAGAAGACACATTCTTGAAGATATTCAGTCTTTATTGCAAGTTTAGACTGTTCTCCCCCGTTACGAAGCATTCAAAGAGCCTCAAAATGATCCAAAACTGAATTAACATGTTTTAAATGGATACTTTGCTATCCTCCAGGCATATAAACATCAAAACAGGCTACAAACTCCTTTCTTCAAACCTCGCACAAGCTAGACAATGAAGAAATTGCTTTTAGGCATTTTATCATCAAGAGTGGGCCATATTTTCGGGCATTAAAATATCCTATGAAACAATTTTCTGTTCTAATATTTAAGGTGGGTTCTTTGATAAAATGAAAAACCTAATAGGAATATGCTCCCTGTTTCCCCTAGAGCCTCTCCGAACCCCATATTGTTCAACTCACCCAAACACCCTTGTTCTGCTAAAACAGGCCTGCACACATAGGAGGATGTCTGAACCTCAATATTGGCTATGGATTCACCATCTCCATGCCAAGACCTTTTGTTTGATCCCTTGGGTGCCCTTTGAAACTTTCCCAAACTTTCCAACCTTCACACCCCTGCTCCCATGCCAAGGAAGTGTCTTTTTCCTCCTCCCCTTTTGCTGTTGTTTTTTCTTCTGCTTAAATCAACAGTCCCAACCAGATTTGATGATTGTTCTTGGGTTCATTGGGGATGTTTTCCATCCATCTCTTGCCGTTACACGTCTTTTCCTCTTATTCTTCTTGCCAAAAACACCCAAAATATGAAGAAAAATGTCTTCTTTAAGCAAAGATGCCTTCTTTTTCATGCTTGGTGAAGGGAGCTCAGATTCTTTCTGTCTTTCCCTTTTTTAGTCAGCTAAGGCATCAATAATTATGCTCTTCAAATGATTGAAATAGTCCACATCCCTCCAACCATGACTTGGCCATGCTAGGTGTTTGATGAAATGCCCGTACAAGTTCTTGGACCATAGTTGTTGGAATACTTTTGAGTGCTACACATCGGCGATCACAACAAGATTAGAATGTCTAGAGCCTCCTCCAAACCCATGAGTAAAGTTAAAACCAATGTAGGCCAAATGATGAAGTTAATTCAACTTTGGGCTTGCCCCAAGCAACTAACCCCATTCACTAACCTCATGCTTTTGGAGGACTTTGAATTGTTGACCATAACTAGAGAGAACATGAAATACCTCCATTTGTTTTTGCAATGCAAGATTGCTGACTTACCTAGATGATCATGCATCAGGTTTTAGAGTGTGTTAGTGTAGTAGATTGTGCATTAGAATGAAAAAGGTTACTTGCAAACCATGGAAACTAAAAGAATGAAAACAAACCACAGGACACAGGATTTTTTAACTTGGAAACCCAGTGTGGGGAATACCAGTTGGAAGTGGCAACTGCACATCTTCCTCTCCTTTCTTTCAGCAATGGGGCCAATACAAAGAGTTCTATGGAGCATACAACTCACACTCTTTGTTGTCTTCTATCTTCCTAATTCCGTTATGGAAAGATTACAAGAAACATAGAGTAGCATCAAAACTCTGAATAGTTGACTACTCGTTGCTACCCATGCATGCGTCATCTATTCGCTACTACACTTCTTGGTGATTTCCAATTGCTTATGCCTTGATGATTCTTATGCATTGTAGGTGACACCCCTTTGAAGATTAAAGGATCCCAAATGCCCAATATGAGAAGACAAACTTTTTTTTGCTGTTACTTGGCTGTTTGTATACTTCGTGGCAAAACCCCTCCTTAAAACAAGATGGAACCACCACTTAAGGTGGTGGCAGTTGCAGAACTGTTACAACAGTTGTGAAACCCTCATTTAAGATAGGGCAAAATCGCCACTAATTGAAAAACCACCACTTGACAATTGTGAAATCACCACTTAACTACACACAATGTCTTTAAACTTACAAAGGCCATAAATTTTGCATACGGGCTCAAAATTTGTTTTTGTTTGTTTTGAAAGGTATAAATTTTTGAGAGGAGTCCAATCATGCCATCAGAATTGACATCTGATGGTGAAGTAGAGCCCAAGTTTCACTTTGTTGAAGTAGAGAGTGCTTTGGTCAGAATCAATAATGTACAACATTGCCACTCACCAAAGTTACTCTATTTTGTTGATCATTACATGTTCTTGGAGTTTGATGATTTTCTTGGATCATCATGGACTGTACCTCCCCTTTTAAGGTGGATTTTGGTCCCACAAAAACTTAGTTGTTTGTGATATGGATTACACATCTACCCACCCTCTACCTCTTTGGAGCTTCTATATGGTGGGTTGGTATTTTGGCCTTGACCACAACTTGCCAATTTTCTTAGGCCTTTGCTTTGGTTCCTCTGCACTTCCCCTGCAAAACATCTTCCTCACACCACGCTTGTTCATCTCAAGGTGATGTTTCCTCTTTGCTCATTCATTGCAAGGTAATGTATCTAAGATAGAAGGTAGTATCGTAATCTTCCTCCTCATTTGACATGAAAGGATCCTAAGGTCTGCAGATCCTCAAGAAAACATGCTTGAAACCTGTACTTGCACCTCATTTCTCCTCCTATAGAAGAGTGACCTAATTTGTCTCCTTTAGAGTTTGTTGTCCCAACCTTTTGCTTTGCTGCAATCAGATTGACTTTGTGGTTCTATCATGGTTCTTTTTCAATGGTGTCCACTCATGGCTGGTCCCATGATGATATCTCTTGTTAATTCTCTTTTCTAATGATGCCTCGCGATGTTGGAGCTGATTTTTCATCTTTCTCCTTCTCAATGGAAGAGTGATGAGATAATCTTCTAACCTTCGATTCTTTTCTCCCCATGGGAAGTGATCTGTTATGCTACATGTGTTAGCTGAAATTTATATATTACAATCTCCTTGTGATGGCAAAAAAATGCTACAATGGCTGCCATGTTCAAGTTACTTTCATTCTAACTACTACAACTCATTGCCATAAAGGAAATATAGATTTTGCAATGTATCGTCATTGTAAATTTTATCAATATGTGCATACAATATTGCTGTCGTTAAAAAATTAGATTTGAAACCTTTTACAAGCATGTCCAATGTGCATACAACTACTGAAATATGCATGCTTCATCTACCCATATCTACTACAGCTCGTTATGTGTATACCATACATGCTGACAATAGTCTTCTACAATCATTGTGATCCCCATATACACACTACAACTGTATGTTCAGACCCATACATCAATTTTGCAATTATTGAAGTGTCCCTATGCATGCTTCAACAACTGAAAGATGCTGAATCAAACTCTTCCCAATGCTACAATAATTTGCTTATTTACATTTTCAACAACTGTGGCGAGTGATATTCTACAAACTACAACAGTGGAGAAAACACAAATCAAATTGTTATCCATTATTGTGATGCTTTTATTGCTAGAAGTGGCTGCCTAACCCGATGCTTTGGATGCTTGCTCGCTTGGGGTGCCTCCAATTCTCCTTCATCCTTGCTATGCACAACAAGTGGTGAGTGATAATAATTGAAATCATGATATTTGGTTGTCCCTACTTGTTATTCCCAAGTGGATTTGCTGCTCCTGAGGAAAAGGCTTTTCATGTTAGCCCATATAAGAGGAGGTAGTTCCCTATTGGCTCCACCAACAAATGGAAACATACAACAATTTGAAGATACATTTTGAGTGTTAGTTAATGTGAATACAACCCAACATCTTCTTGCAAACCGTTTAAATGCCCAAACCAAGAATCACATGAAATTCCCTTACCACTAGTGACTTGCTTGCAACGGTGATGAAGATACTTGTGAGAGTTGTTCTCTTCTCCTTGGTTCTTGTGCTTTGGTAGGCTCTTCTTCCCATTTTGCTTGTGGCTTCCACTACTTGCCTTTGCTATCCTTTGGGTGAAGATGTGGATGAAGTTTATAACACTTTCCATCCCAATGTCCACTAAGCTTGCAATGGGTACACAAATTGTCAGACTTGCACATACTCATATCAAATGGCTTCTCACCTCCTTGGAGTGTCTCTTGGCCTTCCTATTATTGTTTGCTTGAAGAGCGGTCTCTTTTTTTCCCATATTTTCTAAAGAGCTTGGGCTCCTTAGTGGTGGATTGTTTCCTTTTGCACATAGCTATACAATGGTTAATCTTCCCACAATAAGTGTATGGAAAAATATGCCAACATTCTGGTGTGACATGACCTTCCTTCTTGTGACTGAAACAAAAGACGGAAGACTTCTATTTGGCTTGTTTCCTTCCTTCCCTGGTCTTGCAAGTGATAAAGTCCCTGTTTCCTCTTTGCATTTGCAGCACGTGGATGGAATAGTGGTGCACTGTCTTCTCCTTAATGACTTAAAGGCTATCCTCTCTTTGGAAGTGCTTCTTTCTCCTCTTGAGATAGACTCAATGCTTCCCTCTTCTTTTCATGATTGCTGCCACTCTTTGGGAACTTCCTGCAATCATCTTGACGCTTTTCAATAATGATGTTAGAAACATTTTTGCCTCTTTGGGCTGTTCTTGGTGTGCATATGGCGTGGAGTCCTCCTTCATAGAAGCTACTCTTGCTCGAGTTGTGTTAGAGCATTCTTCAACACCAATTTTACTTCTATCAGATCCAAGGCCTGCATATTGAGGTCTTTCCTGAACCATAATGGGATTAAGGATTCTTTGGGCATCCTTGCCAAGCCCTTTTCCATCATAACCATTTTTTATTAACAAGCTAGATCCAATATATGTAGTATGCTTTTCGAAGCTGCCAATGGATGCATTCAATGTTACATTGGAAGAAAGAGCATGTGATGGAGTGTTTTGCTTGGGAGACTCCTCTCCTTTCCACTCCTTCAGCATCATATTGGAGCTTTGTTAACAAATCCTTTGCCAACAAATCTTGTTGCAATTCCTCTATGATACCAATGAATAATTCTCCATGGTTGGCCTGTGTAACTTGCAACTCTTTTTTGTTTTGTTTTGAAGTACCGGACCATCATTCTCTGTTCTCTATTCTTCTCTTGTACATGCTATGGCAAGCTTGGAGCTCCTCGAGTCTTCTTAAGGATTTGTTCATGGCTGTCAGTGTAATGACAAATTTCTGCAACACTATGTCAAAGAACTTTGCATATAATCTTGCTATACACACAAACTTGTGTGTTAACAAAATTCTCTACAAGCTACAAGGTACTTGCTTCTTTAATACTAGTTGATATGTAATTTCCCCTTACAACTCTACTTGTGAGAAAATAATGCAGATTTTGTTCTACCCATGCTGTTACTACTTGATTTAAACTGAAATGGCAGTAGCTTTAGAGCGTTTTATTGTAGTAGAATGTGCTTTAGAATGAATAATGTTACTTGCAACCATAACAACTAGAACAATGAAAACAAACCACATGATACAAAGGAATTTTTAAATTTGAAAACCCCAGTGTGGGGAAAACCAGCTAGAAGTGGCAACTATTTCCTCTCCTTTCTTTCAGTAATGGGGTCAATACAAAGAGCTCTATGGAGGATACAACTCATACTTTGTTGTTTCCTATCTTCCTTATGCTGTTATGGAAAGATTTTAAGGAGCATAAAGTAGCATCAACTATCAGCAACTGACTACTCATTTCTATCCACTCATACATTCATCAATTCACTCGTACGCTCCTCATTGATTGCCAATTGCTTATCCCATGACTCTTCTTATCTGCATTGCTGATGATGTCCCTTCGAAGATCAAAGGATCCCAAACACCCAAAGTGAGAAGACAAACTGTTTCTTGCCGTTACTTGACTGTCCGGATGCTTCGTGGCAAAACCGCCACTTCAAATAGGATGAAACCACCACTTTGGGTGGTGACAGTTCTGTCCTGTTTTAAGTGGTATTTTTTCCACAAAGCATCTGAACAATCAAGTAATAGTAGGAAGAGTTGAGAAACAGCCACTGAAGACAAGGTGAAACTGCTACTTAAGACATGGCGAAATTGCCACTTATGGAAAAACTGCCACTCGACAATTGCAAAACTGCCACTTGACAATTGCAATACTGCTACTTAACTATTCACTATATCCTGCAAATTTCAGAGGCCATAACATTTGCATACAACTCAAAATTGGGTGTCATGAATTTTGAAAGTATACAATTTTTTGAGAGGGTTTCAAATATGCCATCAGAATTGACATTTGATGAAGTATAGCCTAGGTTTAACCTTGTTGAAGTAGACAGTTTTTGTTAGAAGTAACAGCGTACAACATTGCCATTGATCAACTCTCCTTTGTTTTGTTGATCTTGACATGTTCTTGGAGTTTTGATGATTTTATTGGATCGTTCCATATCACCAACTTTCACACACATCAGAGTATGTGGTTTTAATGGCCGCCCTTTTCTGTTGCTGAGATACATGAGCGATAAGATCCTCTTGACAGAATATGCCATACAGTTGGCTCTTGTTCATAAAATTATAACTGGAAAACATAAAAACGGGAGTTCAATTCCCAATTCAATTTTGTCATTATTCTTGCAAGATTATTTGTGCAGCTAAGAGTCTCAAGATTGAGATTCTTTTTTATAATTTCATATCCTTTGATAAGAGGTTGTTGTATGATGGTCGGGACAAAATGGAAGAAGGATTGGGTGGTGCCTACAGACATACTTCTTATCCAGAAGACTTTTGGGCCAATTGTGATGATGAAGTAGAAGTGTGACATAGAGACTACAACAGAATATCTCTAGAACAAGTACGGGTATCAACCTTGTGAAAGTTCCAAACAAAGTCACAGAAGAAGGCAACTCTCTTGAGTCCTCTATTTATTTCCAAAGACAAACTTATCTTGAGCCACTACCTAAACTTGATTGGTCTTAAACTGAACAAGTCCCTATCGAAGACAGGGCAAATGTTCCTGTCGATTGCACCTTGTTATGGTTTGGAAAAAGGATTGCTGAATGCAAAGAGAAAGCGCCTGCTTCTGGTAGGGGACTCATGTGGGACTCGTTCTTGTTAGACAAAAGCACATTTCCACGGGTCACACCATTTCAATTGTCACCAGTACTTCAAGTGTTACTGGAGGAGATGGAGATGACAATGACCCCTGAAGGGAAAAGGTGGAGACACCTTGCAGCGAGAATACTAGAGGTACGTGAAAGGTCACAATTCTTCCTCCTAAGGGACCATAAAAGTCTCTGTTTTCATCTCAGAATGTAATTCCTCAACATCCTCTTTCTCCCGCGATTGACATAGGTGGGGGCGATGCAAGTCTGGACTCTTCGGTTCTCATAAAAAATGCCACTCAAAAATTACTTGTCCATGACTAATACCTCTCAGAAATGATCAACCGGTATTGCCCAAACTCTGGGCTCTTTAGATAATGTAGACCACGGTCTCATTTTTCAAGGGTGCGGCAATATGTCAACAGTGGGTAAGGCTCAAATATCTGTTATGGACTCAGCAAAACAGGTTGTGAATCCTCAAACTGCCACAAATTTTGCAAGCCAGTCAGTCCCTTCCTTTGATCTGGTAGTTTCTTCAAAAGATTCCACTCCCTTGGTGCCTCAATGGTTGGAACAAATGGTCAACAAAAGGAAGCCCATTTTGAAACCAAACATTTTAAATTATTATGTTGTGTCCTTCATCATTCAGCCTAAGTCACCGAAGACGAAAATGTATTGCCCTTTGTGTGGATGAACTCAGTCAAATGTATGAGGAAGTAGCTGCTCCATCAATTGATAAGAATAAGGAAGACATGTTGGCATTATATTACCAGGTTCAAAAGTGTACCTCTTGGAAAGCCAAATAGGCAAGAGATGATTAATAAACTTAACACCGTTGTCCAGTCAACTGTAAATCAATTGGTTAAAGACAGGGAGTCAAAGGCCAACCTCAAGATTCAGATCAGTGAACTCAGAGGCTACATTCAGCTCTTGCTTAGTTTGGTTAATTTTAAAAGCGATTAGACTTGTCCAGAAAATACGCAATTCCTGTATGGATAAAAATGTCACTCCACAAGTTGAAGAGATTGGAAAGTATGACCAATCAACTAAGGGATGGAGTGAGGATCCCTTGGGCTAAGAACTCAACGTCATTGATGAATCACCTAAATGTTTTCAAAGATAACAATTGAGCACGAGAAACTAAAGGATTAAGATAAAGCATTTGAGGAGGAATTTGTGATGTGGGAGAATCTTCTATCAGATATCAGAGAAATGACGGGAATTGCAGTCCAGGACTTAGTGACTGACAGAGTTTTCAAACAGGTCAATGAGGATTCATCCTATGAGTGGTCTGTCCTAGGAAAAAATGAATTCAGGGTCGAAACTCTCAAAGGTATTGAATCAATCAAAGACATAAATCAGAAAACATTGATCTCACTAAGTCAGCAGATTCTGAGAAGAATTCCGTTAACTTAATCAAGCTTTCAAATAAAGTCAGCAATGCAGAATCTCAGCATCCAAAACAGGGCAAACAAATAAGAAAGAATACCAATGTGCTGTACAAGTGGAACACTTGCTCCAGGTATAAAGATCCCACCTCCCCTCCCCCCCCGAGGATAAAATCAAGGAGGGTATTGATAACTACAGAGTGTACAGGATGATTTGGACACTGAATTGCAAAAGCCCAGACATTGTTGAAGATGGCGGGACAAGCACTTGGATAAAGACAAGTCCTCAAAGGGTGCCGCTCCATAAATGTGTTTTTTGTAGATTTTATTTTATTTTGTAATTACACAAATGCACCTTTCTCAAAAACAAATTTTAAGCTAGTTAGGGCAGTTTGTAACTGCCAAAAAACAATCTCAAATTATAAATAGGTCCTTCCTTGAAGGACTTGGGCCACTTTATCCATTCAATTTTGCAATAGGATCTCTATGTCCTGAAACTTTGTGTTCATTGAAGATAACAGAATCTAATGGAGAACTTTGACTCATTGTTCATTCTTACTTGTTGATTACCTTACTCTTTATTTGGTGATGAAAAAGATATCTTCAGGGTGCTAAGACATGTATATTAATGAAACGAGAAGGTTCACTATATTGAGTAACAACGAATATTTGAATGCTTAATGTAAATCTATCTCCACTTGAATGATAAGATTCATATTCCTCTGTTAAAGTTTTAGTATCCACATTCCACTCAAACAAAAAAATATCAATTGTAATTTAGAGAGTGTAGATTGCAACAAATACACAATCAAATCAATGACAGTTACCGTTGAGCTAAAAAATCTATTTCTAATTGTTAATCTCAATTATTTTCCATTATTGTTTGTATATAAGTTGTTTTTTACATCATAGCTAAGTTGAATGTGGTAATCGTTCCTTGAATATTTTACTCTAATGTGCTGTTGAATCTTGTGAATTGACAAATCTTTCCTATTCTTTTACTCTATGCCTGTTAATCTGAGCTCTGTATTTACAGAGAAAGACATGCAATTCCTCTCTTTTTATTTAGTTTCAACATGAATTCTAAAATGTTAAACCTTCCATGCAAATCATGTATAGTTGTATTCTTTTGCTAATAGAGGAGGGACTTTGTCCTACACATTGCAAACCAATTTGCCCTTTCAACAAATCTATCTACTAACTGAACTCTAGGATGGTTCACTTGTTTTCATGAGGCAATCTAACTGCTTATATGTCGTCTTACTTTGTATATTGTGAAGGAGTCTAGGCCATAGCATATTTTTTCGTTCTCTTGTTACTTGAAGATCTCTCATGTGGTGCTTATATAAGTTTCTTTGGCAGCATACCTGTATGGATGATGCCTGTATTTTGCATGAGGTGCTTATAGCTATTCTCCTTTTTGCCGACGATGTTGTCCTCCTCTCACACTTTGTCGAGGGCCTACAGTGGCAACTTGGTGCCCTTGTTTGTTTCTGCAAACTCCGACAGTTTGTAGTCAACCTTAGAGAAACTAAGGTCACGATTTTCAATATCTCCAAGCACTTTCTCTCCAAATTCCATTTTTTATACAAAGGGGAACCTTTAGAGATCACATTGGCCTACGCTTATTTGGGGGTCCAATTTTATAGTCCATGCTTTAGCATGAAGTTTGTGTCTAATCCGTGCCTTTGCAAGGGGTATATATGCCCCTTTGTGTCTTAGAACATCAATGTTTCCATTTCTAAGACATCCCTTCTAAGTTACGCCTTTTTGATGCAATCATCAAACCTACATTTTTATATGGTTTAGAGGTGTGTGACCTAGCTTAGGGTTGTTGATTGGAAACATATTGAGAGGGTCTAGATTCTCATGTTACAACACATGATCCATTACAAGCGAACAATTCCTCAGCACATCGCCCAAGCTGAATTTGCCGCCCAACTGCTATGCCTTGAGACTATCTTCAGGGTTACTTTCTCCATCCACAGACTCAGGTGCTTGGGGGACTCAATGTCTGGTTGTGAGAGATATCCATACTTAACACTTTGCTCTTTAAAGAGGATTGCTTCACTGGTCCCCACTAGACACCGACACTATTGGTACTTTGAGACTAGATTGCTCCTCCTTTCTATTGGCATCTCTATTGATCGGTCACCCCCTTTCATGTATTCCCTGGACCCCTTTTGGGAGTCCTTCCTGCAAAGGACGTCATCACTATAGCTGCTAGAGAGGACATATAAAAACAATATATCTAGGCCACTTGGATTTCCTATAACATCCTTTTTTTTTGATAAAATAAGAATGCTGATTTATTTTGGGAAAGGGTATTCAGATTTCCCTTGGAAGAAATAAATTCAAAACCCTTTTGAATCTATTCGTTAATATCACAGAGTAATAGCTGGGGCACAAGATATGTCTTTCATCAAGATAATCAAATAATCGCATGAATAGAATACTGCATGCAATAGGATCTTCAACCACATACAAGTGCCCTTCTTTATTTCAGTTAATTGCATACTTAAAAACCCTTCTAAAAATACTTATGGAAAGTGCCCCATTGCTGATTACAATTAATTGGATTAAACGCTCCTGAAACTACAAAAATATCAATGATTACAAATAATAAATACCACTTTTTGTCCTTATTTGTTGCGTTGGAATGATTATGCTGTATGGCTGGCTTGCAAGTGTGATCTATGGCAGTTGGATGTATGACTGGACCTGCTAGTTGTCCCCCATGGCTGCGGACTGCCCTTGAAGGGCCATGTTTCCCTCAAAATGTATGTTGCCCTGCTGTCAGGGTTGCGTATGAAACAATGGAAGGATCGCCCAACACTGGATGACCCCTTGGTGGTTATGTTCTGCGCTGAAGCCTTCACACCAAGCCTGGAAATGTGGCGCCCTGGGATAATATGCCTCTAAAGCTGATTTGCCCTGAAATTGGTAACAAATATGTGATTCCTTGGTGGAATCCTTAACTGGGTTCGAGGGATTTCGTCCTAAGTAGCCAATACGGGTACGGGTACAAGTATCGGGTATGTGGATATGGGGGATTTTTTTTGGGTGTTTGGGTACGACCGTACAAAAATATATATAAAAAATTTAAAGTATAAAAATATAGCCATATAAGCAAAAGCAACCACATAAAATGCATAGAGGAAACAAAATAAGTTAAATAATCACAAAACATACTCATAATTTCAATGCCAAAGGTCGAACTTTGAATAGTTTTATAAATTATAAATAGGTACATAGTGAGGATGTTACACATTACAATATTAATTTAAAAATTTTCCTCTTCGGCTCCCATGCCTTCCTCATGATATGGTTCATTAGAACCACAAGCAAAAGCAATGCCACTCCCACTAGCTCCACTATGCAGGTCCTATGAAGCAACCTCCGAATCCATATCAAGCAACGAAAGGTAAACAATGGAGGCATCCAAGTCGGTAGTCTTTGCGTCCACATCCCAACACTTTGTTGCCCTTTTCTTGTACTTGGTTGCTTGTGTGAGAGAAGACGTAAGTTGGAATGGACATAAACCAAGTCCTTTGCTTTTTTTGCCGCCAACTTGTTGTGCTTCACGGAGTGGATAAAGTTGTAGGTACCCCAGTTTCGCTCAGCGGAGGAACTTGCAACCTATTAAGGTAAACCACAAAGTTAATTTATATTAAAACTTATAAAAATAAAAAAACCTAAAGTTAAAACAAAACATAGAAATGAATAAGAAGGGTAGCGATTTAAAAAAAAATAAAAAAATCTTGTGATAGAATTCTAATAGCAAGTGGTTGGAGGTGGGTGTATGCTTGCCCATGGAGGTACCACCAAAATTGAGCTTCCTTCTTGTACTTGTCATGGATGGCAGCAAGGGAGTGAGCCGCGGAGGATATGAAATGTGCAAACTCTTCCCTAACTTGGTCTTCAATTTCTGGACCAAGGAAGAGTTTAGAGAATGTCGCCTTATATCCCTTGCTAACTTCAATATCCCTATATGGTGCAACCTTCTTAGGCAAAGAAAGGATCTCTATACTGTAGTATTTGGGTGTTAAGGCAAAAGCAAGAAGATGCAATGGGGTGGTCATTTTGTTCCACCTTTCAATGAGATGCAACGACACTTCCTTGAAGAACCTCTCCGTGGGATCTTTCTCTTTGACATTTATGATGGATTTAATGTTCTCAATCATTGAGTCTATTCCTTCATAAAGCTCACCCAAACATGGATGATCCATGTCCATATATCTCAACATGCTGACGATGGGTTCAATAAAGCTCAACAAATACTCTACACGTTCTCACCATGCATCATCAAGAATCCACGCTTTCACCTTTGTGGTCTTCTGAGTGTTTGTCTACCTCCATATACTCCAAAGGTTGTTGATGACCATGGTACTCAATGCCTCACGCACCTGAACAAGTTGTCTCAAGATGAAGGTGTGTGAGGCAAATTGAGTCTCAGCAACCTAACACCAAATCAAGACAAATTAAAATTAAAAAAAGTGTTCAAATTACAAACTTACAGAATTAAAAATATATACATGATTCATGAATAAAATTTAAAAATTTAAATAAAATGTTACCTTCAACAACTGCAACTTCGAGAAGGTCCTAAAGATGCCTTGAGACAAACGATGGTTAAATATGAACATTTGGATCTCGCTCACCTCCTCATAGACTTGTTTGATCCAATCAATTTTTGTGCCCAATTTTGCAACATAAGGTTGAGGGAATGAATGACACAAGATGTCCAAAATATATGCCCATACCTCTCCTCAACCAACATGCCTACAGGTTTGCAATTTTTAGCGTTGTTCATTTTAACTTGGACAATGTTTTGAGGCCCCACCGCCTCAATGGACTGTATCAGGATGTTGGCATTGAATCGTGCATCCTTCACTCACCCCTCACAATCAATGACCCTCAAAACCATTAGCCTTTTAGGGCTCACTACGACCACATGAATTAATGGTCTATTTGTTGTATCTTTCCATCTATCGGAGATGGACACCCCTGTCTTGACTCAAGTCCTTGATGGGCTTCAGTGCATCTTCAATTTTTTTCTTTTCTTTTGTCAACAAGGTGGTTTGCACCTTTTCATACCTTGCGCTGACGAACCCTTTAAGGGCAATATTGATAGATCTCACCATATCATGCCAATATGGTGATATAACAACACTAAATGGAAATCCACATGCATAGAGAAAACGTGCAATATTTTGCTCTGCTATTTCCCTTGACTCATTCTGGAATGACCTTTGTAATGGGCTCAGATCTTTTGTTCTCTTGCGAGCAAGAGGTGAATCCTCTTCCTCTACGACCATGTCAAGTGTAACAAGAAATGGGTGTGATGGGACAACGATACTAGGACGAAATTAATCAATATCCACAGGGGTTGATCCTTTCTTGCTCAAAGGATGGTTATGTCTTTTATCAAAAAGGGCATTTGCATCTTCTTGCTCTTTGATGTATGCAAGAACATTTGCATGTGGCAAGTCCTTTCTTGGTTTTCCATTTATACTTGGCCAACCACAAAGTTTGATTCCTTCCCCTGAAATTGCACACAAATGGGCTTTCACCCATTTATATGAGCTCTTGAAATGACAACTACATTCTGAACATTGCTAAAGGAAACGGCCTCCATCTGATAGTTGTTCAAGCAATGTCACATACTTCTAAGGAGGGGCTCGAGCACTGGCTCTGGAGGGTAACCCTTGGCCCACTGAACTAGCACTTGCATCGGTAGACATTTTGGCAAATCGAAAATCCATATAATACTTGATAAAATTATCATACGAATTAATATTGTTATATTTAACATTTGTTGAAAGAATCTTTAAAATTTATTAAAAAACCAACACAAAAAATCAAAACTAATTACAAACATACATTTAAATTTAAAAACTAGAAGAAAAAAACTTCAAAAAAAAGTTAAAACCCTTCAAAATTGAAAAAACTTACCTTGAATGAAGAATCCTCCTTGTTGCAAGCTCCTCAAGGTTTTTGGTGCCAAATAGGTAGATGTAATGGCGTATATTTACCACAAGGAATGATATTTAAGTTTTTTCAATTGAAAAAATGAGCAATAGTGAACAAATATGCAATGGAAGGTAAAAATGCAATGAAAGCTAAATGTGTTATATTTTGATAAAATGAGTGTGATTCATGATTTTAGGGTTGCAAATGCACTTTAAAATGTTTTTTGAGGTCCACATTTTGACTTTGACCGGTGAAATAAGAAGAAAAATAAAAAAAATGTTTTTTTTAGGGGGTATGTCGTCCCTATGCCTAGGGTACACCCTAGCCCCTGCGGGTACGTCGAGGTAAGTCGGGATGTACTTGGATGTACTTGCAAGAGCTGGGGCATACCCTGGGCATAGGGTTGGTATTCGTGTTTTGCATGGCGTACTCGTACCAGCTGGGACATATAGGCGTACTCAATAACGTAGATGTCATCATTTTGTCTGTAAATCTGAGGGTTTTCATCCTTCAATGAATTGCAGAAGTTGCAAGCTTTACCTCTGGTAAAAGGGTTTTCGTTTTGTCCGGGTGTTTTTTAATCATCCATCTCTTCCTTACCCAATTCTTTTAATATTCACTTTTCCATTTCAACTCTAAAAAGATTTTTTTTTTAATTGAATATTCACTTTTTTCCAACTTACGAATATTAATTATTTTTTGGGCATGTATCCAATATTTACTTTTAGCCTCATTCAATAATAATAAATTAAATGTTATTTTTCAAAGTTATAACTTAAACTTAAAGTACCTTTTGGACAACTTAATAAATTATTAATAGATTATTCTCCTTTATTAATTTCCTCTTAGCCTACGGGAAATAAAAATAAGCTATGGGTCTTCAATTTAATTAATTAAAAAAAAAGGGGACATTACAGTTCACCCTTCCCAAAATTGCTTGCCCTCAAGCAATACCTGAACCGTCTTGCAAATACCCGGATCCCAAACCAATCTTTTGGTCTCTTCCATTCTTTTTGGTGATGTAACTGGCTTCTGTTGCGCTATTTTCTGATATAATTAAGAATTGGAAGCCCTATACCAAGTGATGCTTCTCCAATTGTCTTAGTAAGTGAATCATTTGAATTTTTCTCCATGATAGTTGCATCCTGAATCAATTAGGACATATAAATAGTTTGAGAACCATCTCCGTCTTCAACTTGGAAATTAGTTTCTTGACTAGACCACTTTGCCACTTCAACTATTGTCTTTCCCAACATGAAATTGGATCCCATAGTTCTGATTGCAGCCCCAAGTTCTCATCTTTTAACTGTTGTATTTATGGTATTGCTACAAAAATTAGACCCATCCCTAGTTGTTCCTCCTAAAGTGTACCCATTTTCAACCATGTTGACTGATAAATCAGTCTTGGCTGAATTTTCAGCCTTCTTACCACCTGCCAATGTGTCTACTGCCGAAAAATTATGTCTTGTTGTAACCATTATTTATGATTCCCATCCAACTGTGACATTCTCAAGTTGCTTTACTTGTTGAACTTCAATGTCTACTTCATATAAGGGGTTTATGTACTCTTTACCGAGAGTGGTAACTTTTACCATTTCTACTTCTTGGAAGGAAGTTGTTATAGCATCATACAAATGATTTAGGTATTCTTTGCTAAAAGTGGTGACCTTTACCCGTGCATCCTTTCTCATATTAAATTTCATACCTTCCACCTGCATGGTGGATTCTTTCAAGATTTGCTTTCTTTCCTTTTCATGCAACTCTGATTTTTTTTGTTTTTCATGCTCCTCCCTCACAATTTCTTCTTCTTGAGGTTTCCATATATTCAACACTTTCCTTGGTTCTATGGTCTTCTTTTTTGGCTCTTCTGAGTCTTCATCTAACAACACATCCTCATAGTGCACTTGTCCACTTTTTGTCTTTATCAATTTCATAAAGTTTGGAAAAGATATTTCTTTTTGAATCTCTACTAGAAGAGCTCTATATTTAGCATTGTTGGCAATGACATCATCCACCATAGTTCTCTCTTCCGAAAATAACGCCATGATTCACAGGTTATGCATCAGATAGTATCTGTAAAATACTAGTTCTCTCCAACAGGGTGGCAAGATAAAAGCTCTGATACTGTTGTAATATCCGTTTTTTTATAAATAAGAATGTTGATTTATTTTGTGAAAGGGTACTCAGATTTCCTTTAGAAAAAATAAGTTCAAAACCCCTTTTATAAAATAAATTCAAAACCCTCTTGAATCTGTTCGTTAATATCACAAAGTAGTAGCTGGGGCACAAGATATATGTCTTTCACCAAGATAATCAAATAATCGAATGAATAAAACAATGCATGCAATAGGATCTTCAAGCACATACAAGTGCCCTTCTTTATTTCAGTTAATTGCATACGTAGAAACCCTTATAAAAATACTTATGAAAGTGCCCCATTGCTGATTACAATTAACTAGATCAAACCCTTCTAAAATTACACAAATATCAATGATTACAAATAATAAATACCACTTTTTGTCCTTATTTGCTATGTTGGAATGATTATGTTGTATGACTGGCCTTCAAGTGTGATGTATGGCATCTAGATGTATGTTTGGACCTGCTAGTTGTTCCCAATGGCTGCGAATTGACCTTGAGGCCACGTTTCCCTTAAAATGTGTGATGCCCTGCTGTTAGGGCTGCGCATGAAACAATGGAAGGATCACCCAACTCTGGATGACCCCCTGGTGGTTATGTTTTGTGCTGAGACCCTCACGCCAAGCCTGGATATGTGGCACCCTAGTAGAATATACATCTAAAGCTGATTTCTCTTGAAACGGATAACAAATATGTGATTCCTCAGTGGAATCAAGAAGTGGGTTTGAGGGATTTCGTCCTCTTGCCTATAAATTTGAGGGTTTTCGTCCAATGATGAATTGCAGAAGCTGCAAGCTTTTCCTTTGGAAAAAAGGTTTTGGTTTTGTTTGGGTGTTTTTTAATCATCCATCTCTTTTTTAACCAATTCTTTTAATATTCAGTTTTTCATTTCAACCCAAAAAGAAATTAATATTTTTTCTAATTGAATATTCATTTTTTTCAACTTATGAATATTAATTATTTTTTGGCCATGCGTCCAATATTTACTTTTGGCCCCATTCAATAATAATAAATTAAATGTCATTTTCCAAAGTGATAACTTAAAGTACCTTTTGGACAACTTAATAAATTATTAATAGATTATTCCCCTTTATTAATTTCTCTTTAGCATACGGGAAATAAAAATAAGCTTTGGGTCATCGATTTAATTAATTCAAAAAAGGGGACATTACATTTCCATTGAGTTGCTCAGCGCCAAGCTTGCTTTCTATGTTGAGCATTTATTACAAGTAAATGATGGTATTTTTTGTTCCCCTCACTATTTCCAGCACCATTGGTCCCACGGCTTGTGGTTTCCCTTGGCCAAATGGGAGTAGGTTCTCACCAGTTATGGGTTGAGACAAATCACCACATTCTCCTTCAGAACCGAATTCGCCATCTTTGCTCCCTCTAAGAGGTGAAGACCAAGGAACACTTCATTTTCAGATCCTCCATTTACTATGAGATCAAGGGAAGATATCATTGCCTATACAAGGGCTCAGTCAACACTCTATCTATTTTCTTTAAATATTCAGACCAGCGATGTCTGGGTCTTTATCTTCGCGAGGCCATGACCGTCCAGTGTAGATCCCTATAGGAAGAGCTTAGAGGCTCTAGAGCTCCCATGTTGATCATCTCTTTCTTCCAGCCCACCCAAGTGATAGGCAACACCAAGCGCCCTTTGGACACTGGTGCATCACACATCAAAGCCGATAGATCAGCTAGGTGGCGCGTCTCTCAACATATCTCTACTACTCAGATGGCTTAGATCCCCCAACCTGCTCTCCCTCGACACTGTAGCTCCTACCAGCGTTGCTCTACCCCTTTTAAGCAACATGGATCTACTAGTCACTAGCCACCCCCAAGAGCATAGGGGTCGACTCACATTTTGAGAAGTACATTGGTTGTGGATGTCAGGGGAGATTCTAGAGAGAGTGCTTTTCTTCCCCCTAGTACATCCCACCCTAACCCTTGTAACATTGGATACTACTTAACGAACACAATTAGATCTTCTCACAGTGATTGATGATGGGTTAGATGGCTCCTCCACTTAAAGCGCAAACAAAGATTTTCAATGAGGTCGTCCAGTCTTCATCAACACATGCTTTGGGGCTATTATTCACCCTCCTTTTCTATTTGTAGTGGTTCCATTATCACCTTTTTTAGTGGCACACTACTCTACTTTGTCTTTTGTACTTGCATTCCTTTTTGAGCTTCTTGGATTCTCTTTTCCTGGAACTTTCAATTGTCAATTGTTGTATCCTTGAGTCCCATTGACCTACTTTTGGTCAACTATGGACATTAATATAATTTCTTTCCTTCTTTCTTTCTCAATGTTTGGGAGATAAAGGGAGATGGGTCACAACACTTAGGTTGGGTGTGCATCAAGATGATTCTTATCTCTATTGTTTTTCTAGACCATTTATTGATTTGGGGTGCATGGTTAAACCTAACAGAGAATACTGTAAATTGCTGGAACTTAGATGTGTTATATGTTAGGATTTTTATTAGACTATAATACATTATTTATAATATACTTGTAGTGGCTTTTAGGTGGTGGTTGTAACCATAGATGGCATAACTAGCGAGTCGGGATTTCTAGCGGCGAATAATTGTTGATCAAAACTACTGACAGTAAATTTAAAAAAAAAAACATCAATGGTTACTCGTCGGTTCTGCATCCCACGAAATCCACGTGGAACCATTGGGAAACCGCGGATTTTCCTCCAAACACTCAAAAAATGCGAAAAATACGTGGAATCCAGTCTTATAAAATGCAACACACCTCACATTCATTCACACAAGATTTGGAGCATTCAAGAGCGGATTGAGGAGAACTGAGCAAAGAAATTTTTAGGTTAGTGCATTTAAAAAAAATAAAATTCCAAGCATGTAAATTAATTCTAATTTAATTGAAAACATGTTTGATAAATATTTGTAATGCTTAGGATACAAATTTGATGCATTCTATTTTAATTTCATGCATTCTGTCAAATTTCATGCATTTTTTTATTTTTATTTTTAAAAATTTTCAAGCATGTAAATGAATTGTAATTTAATTAAAAACATGTTTGATAAATATTTTTGATGCTTAGTATACAAATTTGATCCATTCCGTTTTAATTTCATGCCTTCCGTTAAATTTTTCGTGTTTAGTATTTATTTAAAATTGTTTAGTATTATGTTAAATAACTATTATATATTATATTTATAATTTGTTCGTTAAAATTGTAAATCATAAATGTATTTTAGTTTCCATTTTATTGTTTATAATTATCATTTATTTATTATATTTTAATTAATAATTTGTATTGAATGTTTTTATTTTTTGATTTTTTTATGTTGTTTTTAACATGTTTGTGCTTTACAGGTTATCCATTAGCAAACAATGGCATCTAGTAGTGTATCAGGCTCATATTCAGTCAGTGGTAGCCAATCGGCTCCCCCTCATGCTAGTACCGATGCATAGAAGTATGCCACGCGGATTGGAACGTCTCAGACGATTTCAATTTGCAACTTTTGCTCGAAGAGGATATCAAGAAGCCTCAATTGCATGAAGTGCCATATTTCATGTATTCCTTGCCGCAGTGTTGCGCCTTATCCCAATGTCATTGAAGAGGCAAAACGAGAGATGGTGGAGCTTGCATCACTGGATGAAAATAAACTAGAGAGAGCAAGGATGCAAGCAACCCTAACAATGACCATTGGTGCCACATCAGTAGAAGAAGAAGCGACAACGATGACAAAAATTGTGGGTTCTAGTCGTGGTCCACGCAAGCGCCATGCCAAATCTGCACCGGCTTCGTCTCAGTTACACTCTTTTTTTGTGCCTAGAAACACATCTGGGGCACAACTTTCACTCCAAGCTATATGATGGAACAAGCAGGTGCATGCAAAAGCAGATAAAGTATGTGCAATTTTTTTGTAATTCAACAACCTTCCCTCTAACGTGGCAAGGAGCCCTTACTGGGAATATTTGATTACAACTTTGACAGTTGTAATCAAAGGGTACAAAGCACCCTCTCCAAAAGACTTGAGTGAGAAGTTGCTCAAGAATGCAGTTGAAGATGTAAAGGTGATTGTCGAAGATTAGAAGAGGTTGTGGCATAAATTTGGATGCACCATTCTTTTTGATGGATGGACGGATGGAAATAACCACACCCTCATCAACTTTTTGCCATCTTCAAATGGTGAGTTAGTATTTTTGAAGTCCATTGATGCATCAAATAAAATAAAAAATGCAGAAACTTTGAGCTTGATGTTAGAGGAGATTGTCTTAGAGGTGGGCATCGAGAATGTTGTCTAAATTATCACAGACAATGCAATAGCATATGTGACGGTTGGGAGACTTCTTACAGAGAGACATCCATCTTTCTTTTGAACACCTTGTGCAACCCATTGCCTTGACCTCTTTTTAGAGGACATAGGCAAACTTGATTAGGTGCGATCAGTTGTAGAATAAGCTAGAGAAATAACTAAATATATCTACAATCACCTTTGGGTTCTTAACTTGATGAGAGAGCACATCAAGTGAAAAGAACTTGTTCGAGCAGGGGTCACCAAAGTTGCAATGAACTTTCTTACATTACAAAATATTTGTAGTTTGTTGACTTTTTTGAAGCAAATGTTTCACTTAAGCATGGATGGAGTCATCTTATTCCAAGAAAGCTGATGGAGTGAAGGTTTCGAAGACAGTTTTCAGTGAGGCCTTCAAAATGAGAGCTACAGAGATTGTCAAGGTAACTTGAATTGTAATTTAAATTTCAAATTGTTTTCAATTTTTTAAACTTAAAGGATTTATTTTATAATTTATCTATAAGGTTGTAACATTAACTTTAATTTGTTTGTAACTTTGTAGCTGTCGAAGCCTTTGGTGAGGGTTTTGCGATTGGTAGATAGAGAGAAAAATCCAATGAGATATTTATGAGGCCATGGATAGGGCCAAAGAGGCAGTCCAAAATTATTATAGAGGGGATCATGCCAGATGTGATCCCATTTGGGATTTGATTGATCGGAGGTGGAACAATCAACTCCACCAATCCATCCATGCAGCGAGGTACTACCTTAATGCCAAGTTTTTCTACTTCAATGGCTTCATAGATGCTAGTGGAGAGGTTATGGAGGGGCTCTCAACATGCATTGATAGTATGACATCTGACGTTGAGGTGAGGGACCTCATCATTGCAGAGTTGCAGATTTACAAGCAGGGAAGGGGAAGGCTCTTTTTTTCAGCACTAGCTATTTGAGGGAGAGCCACACAATCACTAAGTAATACAAAATGAAGTCTTTACTTATACCTTACCAATTACATATTTACAAATTTACAATTCTTAATTTTTTACAAAGTTTTGAATAACATGTTTGTAGGTTCATGGTGGGAAGATTGGGGTGGAAACACCCCAAATCTTCAAAGGCTAGGTCTTTGGATTTTATCTTAGCCTTGTAGCGCTTTTAGATGTGAGCGCAATTGGATTTTATTTGTCTATTCACATGAAGAAGCGCAACAAGTTGAGCCAACAACGCCTCAATGACTTGGTTTTTGTGCAATACAACCTTCGACTTCACACAAAGAAGTTGAAGAACACATCAGAAGAGCCTATCGATCTAGATGAGATAGATCCTTACAGTGATTGGATTTCACAGGAGGAGGCTCCCATGTTTATAGAGAAGGAGATTATTAATTTCGAGAGGCAAGTTATGGAGGGTGCAACTGAAGCAGGAGAAGAGATTGTATTGGAGGACACTTGGAGATAAGGCAGAGGCAGAGGTGGAGCCACAGGGGCAAGGGCATCCTTCTAGATAGAGCGAGGCGGGTCAACTGAGTTGGATGACTAGAGTTTCTCAGCGTCCCTTATTTTTTCAGAGAGCAGGAAAGAGAAAATTATAGATTATTGTAATTTGTACTTGTAGTCTTGTAGATTCTTGTATAAGACTATAAATCTATAAGTATTATTGTAGTTTGTAACTTTGTACTTTGTGACTTTGTTGTATTTGCATGATTATGTGATTTTGTACTATGTATTCAAATCTAATAGAAAACACTTTCCCTATGTTTTAATTTTACAGACTCATTCCATCTATTTTGTTTTTGTAATTTTTAAAAAAAATGTTTTTATAAATTCAAGTATTTTTTGCCTTTGCCGGGTATTTGATTGAGTGGTTTGAATAACCACTGGTTACCCATTTTGGGCCCTTGGTGAGTAATCGCCCTAACCGGTTATGCGAACTATGGTTGTAACACCTACATAGATAGAATTGGTTGAGAGATAAGTGTAAAGTGATAAGGGTTTGTTGAGAAAACGTATCCTTGAAAATAGGATCATAACAAACTATGAATTGTATCAATATTTGTTCATGCTTTGAATAAAGTAATTGATACAAATACAATATTTCCAACATTTGGTATCAGAGCAAGCTCGAAATTGGGTTGAAAGAAGTTATTCAACCATTGTTTTCGTGTGTTATTTATTTGTTTTCTGTGCGCTTTGTGAGTGAAAGTTTGTTGTTTTTATTGTTTGACATTAGAAGGAGCCAAAACATGATCATTGCCATTTCATTTGTATTCTGGTCAGTGTTATTATAGAGCATTGAAGCAGTTTAGTGCGGAGGTGTTTTACATAAAAAGAAAATGTGCTTTGCAACAATATAAATCTGTTTGTATTTGGCATGAATCAAGGAAAAAACGTTTTACATAAAATAATGCAAAAAATCTATTTGTAAGTGATGTCGTTGACCTTGTGGCGCATGTGGAAGGAGGTGCGTTTGAGCAAATGGAAGTGTGATAGCAGCAGAAGAGTTGAAGTCCGAAGGGCATCCAAATAAAAAGCACTAGCTGCAAACAAATCTGTACAACAAAAGAAGGGTGAGTTTCTGATTGGTGCTTAGATGAGTGACACCTTTTATTAAAATATTTATTTCTGTTTCTAAAAAGTGGTGGGAGCAAGAAAGAGACATGAAAGGTGTATAAGTGGAAGAATGTTGTTACTTAGGCCTGGAAGTGAGGATCAGCGGTGAATGGCATTGCAGATCTGAGCACAAGGTGTCCAAAGAAAGAAGTGGTGTTCGTACAACATCTAGTTTGTCTTTGAACAAGTGTCTCCAAGGGAGTGAAAATGCACCTATGGTCATGGCTGGAAGATTTGTAGCGTGGTAGCGAGTTGTCATACAGTAGCAGCAGAAGCATGGCACTTCAGTGGCACAGGGTAGTAAATTTTATTAATATTGTTTTTAAAACTTACAAAAATTTAGGGCAAGATTTGGCACAAGGTTGACGTTTGTAAAAATTTATTATAAGTTTTTTAGAGATTGATAAAATTTATGGCTTCACCCATTGAATTATAAAGTTTAAATTTTATAATCTGACAAAATATGCCCTTTTCAAGTCGGAAAAATCAAAATAATTTGATATCTTATGATCTGGATTCAAAGTTTTGATAAAATTTTGCTAGCATGACAAAAACATTATTGTAAAATACCCAATAGTTGGGTTTTGCTTCAGAACTTACGAGGAGTGGGATTTAATTGTTTTTCTATAAAAAATTCATCAATTGTGGGCTTTCTAAACCCATAAGTTGAGGGATGCATTGTCATTGGTACCCGACATCCTTACAGACGTTTTTTGATTGGGGGGAGCTCTTGTCCATGGAGAAGACAACTATTGCTGAAAAAATTGATGGCCGAGATTTCCACACCTAGCAAGCAACCAATGTGAAGAAGACTCTAAAGTAAAAGTTGTTTGGATGCAAGCTGAATAAAGGCAAAGCATTGATCATCAGTGAAAATGATGACGAAGATTGGGCTCGTGCTAAACACAATGAAAACCCTCCCCACAAGGATAGTGAGGAGGCATATGTTTGCTAAACTGAATTGTTAACTTGTTTGTGTGAATAGAATTCACAAGATGTTATTGTTCAGTGAGGTCCAACTCCCACTGAAGATGAAATCAAAGGTGGTGTTATTAAGAGAGGCCCACTTCCCATTGAAGAGGATCTGCATGAGATCCACTTGCCATTGAGAAAGCGTAGCAAGGCCCAGTTCTACTTGCAACTTAATTCACAAGGATGAAGATTCTAACATTGAATAGACTATGACCACTTCTACAATTGTAATTGCAATCACTAGGACGAAACATATACCTTTTGTGTGTGGGCAGGTTGCTCAAAATGAGTCTCGAAGAGGAGATTTGTTGGCGATGATGTTTGTCTACTACGTCTACATACATATCTGCTTACATGGTAGTGGAACCTGCTGTCATTTGAGAGGATTCTCATCCCTTGACCCTGACAATGGAACTAGTCTATGAGGTGGGTTAATTGGGGATTGAACACGTGGAAAAGGATCCTATGTTGAGCTTCCACTTGCATCATTTCTGCCAAGAGGATAGTCTCACATTTTATATTATATAATCTTAACTTAGTTTAGGGTCTGTTCTTTATTTATCTCAACCATATTTTATGTGAAAGTTTTGCTGCATTTCTTTGTTGGATTGTAGACGCATATATGAGTCCCATATTTAGTAGTTAAATCTTCCATGGGGCTACCGGGTCGAGTTTTGTTACAGTTAGCATGGCCAAGCCACCTATTCTTCTTCGTACTCTAGGCTTTATGCTATGGCCTCATAAGATGGACCTACCACATCCAAAGGAGTGGCCACATGCATGTACAAACTCATGGAAGAAATCCTCAATTTATTGAAAACAAAGAGCATTGAAAGAATAAGAGAAAACCACCCTAATCTCTAGTGTTGATCAACAAAGGGATCTGAAAGCCAACAAATCAACAAGCGTTGGAGGTTGACCCACATGAGGGAAGTTTGATACCTTTTTAGCACATTAAATGAGGGCTCTCGTGTTGATCTAGGAGGAATTTCGCATTAATCAACATGATTTAATATCCATCTTTGGGCACTCTTTTGACATGTCATTGACCGTTGTCTCCACTCTCATATATTGAAATTTATAGCAGATTTGGAGCAACTTGGATACAAAGAATTTGGCATGTTTTTCAGCCATCATCTTCACTTTCTTTTTTTTCTCATGAGTACATCAACATGTCTTTTAGTATTTCTCATTTGCCTCTACATCTGTGGTATGCTCATAACTGCTTTTAATTTAGTATTGCACAATAATCTTGTTGTATTAATGACATATCTTATATCTATAGACTATCATATATGTAAAATGCATGCCCTAGAATGATGTATAATTTTCTAGTTGTTATGATCTCCCCCTACATATGCAATGAAATAAAGCACTTAGGCCTGTGCCCTAGTGGGCGAAGAATTCACATCCTTTCCAAACCACTCAAGCCTAGCGTGCACAATCAATGCCAACCCTTGTCTTAAAAGCTGCTACTTCGCTCTATTGATTGGGGAGGTATCTTTTTGATTAGTAGCTTTGCATCTTGTCCTTCAAAGGAAACTGATTGTTGCCAACTGAATTGGGTGCCATGGAATTTCGCAGCTGTCCTTGAACATCCAAGAATCTGTTAGAAGAGATCCATTGCCTAGAGTGTGAGGCAATAAAAAGAAATTGAACCCAGCTTGTAACCAATCCAAAACCTTATAGTTGTTGCACACTTTTAAAATATATGGTCAATTGTCTCCTATTTTCCCCACACAAGGAAAACAACATCTACAATATCCACCTTACGCAACTATGCTTTGACAACCAAACCTTAATGCATTACAAGCTATCCTAGCACCTTGTTTTTTAAGGAGGTGAATTCTTTGTCATCTCACTTCAGGATTTTGACCTACTACTACTTATTCACTCCATGGGAAACAACAATAGAATGTCATGTCCCTTTTTTGATAGGGACATGATGGAAGACCCTTAGCCTTAAAACCCTTCCTGGGGGCTGAGGGACAAATATAAAGGGAAGTAAGGATTGAAATGTTTTAAGTGAATGTGTAAAAGCACTTTTTGAAAAGTACTTTGTTTTTGAATTCACTTAAAAGGGGATCTTTAAGGGTCTTGAGGGTTTAAGTGGTTTTTAATAAAATAATAAGAATAAAAGAAAAGATCATAAGGGAAGGGTCTATTAAGATCCTTAAAGTTATTCTCCCTTCCCAAGTTTGGGCGCTTCACTTTGGAGGACTACATAAGACAAAGGGAGGAATCATTTGCACATTGATAACAATTTTTTTGGAGTCTTAGCATGAAAAGTTGGGCTTGTACTTGGAGGACGAAAACCCTTCAAGGGAGCTGAATCAAGGACAAAAACTCTGAAATTCAAACCTAGGGCAACTTCATCTAGGAGTTGCATTGAACAGAATTGATATTAAAAGGTGTTTTTGACACCAAGGATCATTTGCAAGAGCGAACCATTAGAGGAGTTAGGCGTGGACTTGGGAGGGTTGTTTGAGGGCAGCAAAGTACTTTTTTGAGCACTGCACAGATCCCTAAGGGCAGCGAAGAACTTTTCTGAGGGCTGCACACGTCCCCAAGGGAAAAGATTAGCTTGTGGAGATTGGTGACCCACTTTGGGGTCTTTTCGGAAGCAATTGGATAGTGTGGATCAGCCACACTTATTTTCTGAATTTTTATCATAATTTCCAGCTCAAATACTTCACCAAAAATCAGGTTCTTGGCTAGTTATTTGGCAAATATATTACTATATTTTCTGCTATTTTTTGGAGAGTTGAAATAATATTTTGGAGCTAATTTCAAGGTTATCTACAGCAGTATTTGTAAATTCAGCTTGCCAGGGTTTTAAGATAAATCTGAAAATTCATACTCTGTTGATTGGATTGTTAGAATATATTCTTGTTTAACCTAGTAACCTTAAAGGGGACATTACAGTGGTATTAGAGCCAATTTCTTGGATAGTTGTGGGAAACAAGGGTTACATGTCAATTAGTGACATGGACAGGGCTAGGCTCAAGAGGTTAGTTCGGACACAAGAACAGATGAGAGAAGTGATGGGAGAATTTCTTCAAACAGTGAAAGATATGAAGGGAGACAAAGAGCAAGGTTTGACAAGCAACACCATGGATGTGGGTATGGGATCCATACCTAAGCCTAGGGTTCTTCTAGAGGAAACCACTTCAGGGAAAGAGAAGGAACAACTTTCATACAAAGCTGATTTGTTAGCATCATATAGAGAATATATGACTTATCCACCCCCTTTTCAAAAGGAAATGAGCTTTAATGGATATGTCACTTGAAAAAAAGGCAGAGGAGGTTCCAACAAAGGGCGGAACAACGATGTAGAGTGGAACGAAGAGGTAGGGAAGGTTACCCTACCTACTTTTGATGGTGTCACAAATAATTCAACTAGGGTTTGGATCAATAAGGTGGATATATATTTTTCATTGCATAAATTGAAGGAGAAGAATGCCTTGTCATTAATTATTTTACATTTAGAGGGCGCTGCTCGTGAATGGTCGCACCAAGGGTTGATAACCCTAGGACACAACACCATCAAGACCTATGAGGAATTCCGAAATAAAGTCATTGATAAATTTGAAAATGCAAATTTGGATTTGCATATCTGTGATTTGGCCCACTTGCAACAAGGACAATATTTAGAAAAATACATTGAAGAGTTCCAAAGGATATCCACCTTGGTTAAAGATGTTTCGTAGAATAGACTCACAACATGGTTTGTTGAAGGACTATCTCCATCTCTCAAGGGTTTGGTTAAGGCCTTTAACCCCCCTTCATTACAGATGGCCATCAAAAGAGCTCAAGATTGTGAAATCGCAGCCTCTTTTGTGCAAAATCTGCCCTTTCTAAAGCCTAAAAACAGCGATGAACTTTGTAGGGAGCATAAGGAAGGCAAGGCAGCCTGGTGAGTCATTTAAAAAAATGACAAAATCAGACCCCAATGTACAGGAAAAAAGAGATTTTCAGCAAGTGGAAAAACATCCCAAGAGGCTGCAAGTGAGTTCGAAAACCATCCTACACAAAAGAATGAATTCCCAGCCAAGGGGAAGGCCATTGGAAGGGCTGAAAACCCGTGACAGCAGTATGGAAAGGTCTAAAACAGTCCTCAAAGCAGTAGAGCAAGCTACAAAGGTTGATGAAAGCAAGGTGGGCACCCTAGCAACCTTAATAGGAATTTCTAACTGCCACCAATTCAAGGTTAGAGGGGTTTTGCAAGGCAAAAGAGTCACCATACTCAGAGATAATGGGGCTGCACATGATTTTATTGACAAAAGATTGGCTACAAGATGTGGTTTGAACACTATCTATTTGGAAGGTTTCAAGGTAACTCTTGGAGATGGAATTTCTATTCCTTGTCATCATAAAATTCCAGATTTGAATCTCACTTTGGGTAAACAAAAGGTTGAAGGGGAATTCCACATGATTGATGTTGGAGAGGTGGATGTAATTTTGTAGGTTCAATGGTTGCACTCCCTTGGAAAATACATGCAAAACCTTCAAACCATTGTATTAAAAAACCCCTGTGGAAAACCTAATTTTTTTTGCAGAACAGGTAGATGGCCGAGTAACCGTTGGTCAGTTACTAGGCCAGAAACCACGGTTTTCTGAGAGTGGTTACCCTCCAAAAACCATGGTTTTTGCCTTGGTAACCAGCCAAAAATTGACAACCTAAATAATTTAACAAAAGTGTACTCTTATTTGCTTAAAAACTAATATAAATTATGTTTATGACTCTGAGTTATGTGTTCTCTAAATCTCTACAATCATTTCATTTTCTTATGTATTTTAGTGTATTTTATGAATTTATATATTTTTTTAAAGTAGCGATAAAAGTGCCGAGTAATTGCTAAGTCCCAAGTACGGGTCACAATTTTTGGCTATTGAGTAACCGCGGTGCCCAAATTTTTCTACTATGCTTCAAACCATGAAGCTGAAATACAAAATAGCAGGTAAGGAAATGGAAATTCAAGGGTTGAGCAATGGGGCACCCTTGGTTGTGACCTCAAAAAGAATGGAAAGAGCCTTCAACAAAGGGCAGGTTATATGGGCAGCCAAGTGTTTTGTTAAGGATATGAATGCTGATTTGGGACAACCACCTATTCTTAAGGATGTTCAGCTCCTTATTGACAAGCATGCTAAGCACAAGTTAAGGTATGGAGGTTTTCTAAATTTGTTTTTATCACTAGGTTATGGTCTTCATGGGCAACATAAGAAGATGGATGTTAGAGGCTTTAATTTCGATATGGTTGATAAGTTCTTCATTCTATACATTCAAAGAAAATTCATAAGAGATCATATATGGGATGTAGTGAGTTCTAACAATTTTGTGAAGGGCCAATACACACAATTTATGAGTCACTCATTGGAATCAAAGTTTAAGCTTGCTGCCATGCAAGTAATTGCAGTCATTAAAGTGATAAATTTTCAGTTTGAGGTTATTTTTAAGGGACTTTCAATCACATGGTGTGAAGAGAAGTTCAAGGGGGCAATGTCCAAGAGAATGGAGAGCATGTTGCATGAAGGAATCCATGTAGGGGCAGCAAGGCAATTGGAATTTTCCGAATTGGGACAGCCAACTCTCATGAAGGAAAAAGATCTCATACATGACACATGGAGTAAAGAAATGATAGGAAAGGGTTTCCAGTATGAAAAATGCAATGTAGGGAGTCTAAGGCAGCCTCTAAGGTATGAAAAAAATTTCCAAAATTTTGATTGCATCAGCTGGTTTTTCAAGTTCACTAAAGTATGCATCCTAAGGCATGGTAACGTGAGAGGCTTGTTGAAAAGAACTAATGATATTGGGTTTCCAAGGTATGGAATGATTCATTCAACCCCGCCTTTTCTTACCAATTTTGGGAAATTGTGCTTAAATGGGGTGTTTAGGGAACTTAAAAATTCATGTTTGGGGAAAAACAAGAAATCTGAAAATGATTTAGGAAGGAATTTTCAGTTACATTCAGAAAATTCTGAGTGTTATGGGCCATTCCAGCCTATCATACGATTTGAAAACATGCTCCATAAAGTGTCAATCCAATTGGAAAACAATGATCAAAGATCTGAAATCAAAGGGACACTTAGTAATGACATGAAGGAGGAAATGAGTGGTCCACTTCAGCTGGGTATGTATGCTTGGAACAAGGTTGAAAGGGGCAATAAACAGTCCACTACAAAGTCTGATTTTGCAAAATAGGGTAAGTTTTATTTGAAAGACAAGGGACCAATTACTACTTCACTTTGCCAAGGTAAGGTACACATAGAGGGCAGCTCCTTGATATCTTTCAAATCTGATTTATTTTTTATGATCATAATGTCTCTTGTATGTGGCATAGGCATTAAGAAGTTGAAAGTTTAACTCCAACCAAGAATTGCAGGGTTTTAAGAAAACAAGGTAGTTGTGTGACAAAGGAGTTGGTTCACTCCAATACCAAGGTACAAGTGAAGTGGTGGGATGAAAATGGATTTGACACTTCTACACATAAAATTTCAGTCCTTGAGATGCATCATTTGGAGAATTTGAAGAGTTTATTCAGCTGTTATAAGTTGCATACAGCAGGTTACACTTTGGGCAGAAAGATGGAAAAGCAAAAAAATTATTGGATGTAGGATTGAGGAGGTTGATAGATGCTGCATACTCCATGGCATTCAGAGATTGGCAGCCAGCCATACTTAAGCAACAAATCTTGGTCAACAACACTCAAGAGGAAGGGACAATAATTGTTTTGACTAACATGTTTGTTTCATGTGCAGATGAGGACATAGGGGCAATCAGAGCCTTCACAAATGAAGACTACCTAGCTGGAATACCAATTTCCAGCCACCTTTGTGATGACAAATTCAAGAATTTTCTTGCTTCTCACATCTTAGGAGCATCTTTTGAATATATGGGGTCAAGAGGGAGAAGTGGCAACATGAGGTACTGCTAGTTTTGCATTTTTAGTTTTCTTAAGCCTCACAAAGGTTTCATATGCAGCTATAGCAAACATCACCAAGAGGGGACCCTTCTTTGGAAAGGGCCTAGGTTCGAATTTGGCACAAGACCAACCATGGAGATAGCTTTTTGATTGCTTCTATTGCTTGAGGACAAGCAATTTTGGACAGGGAGGATTGTCATGTCTCTTTTTTGATAGGGACATGATGGAAGACTTTTAGCCTTAAAACCCTTCCTGGAAGGGATAAATATAAAGGGAAGTAAGAATTGAAATGTTTTAAATGAATGGGTAAAAATACTTTTTGAAAAGTACGTTATGTTTTTGAATTCACTTAAAAGGGACCTTTAAGGGTCTTGAGGGTTTAAGTCGTTTTTAATAAAATAAAAAGAAAAAAAAGAAAAGATCATAAAGGAAGGGTCTATTAAGATCTTTAAAGTTACTCTCCCTTCCCAATTTTGAACGCTTCACTTGGGAGGACTACATAAGACAAAGGGAGGAATCATTTGCACATTGATGACTAATTTTGATAACCATTTTCTTAGAGTCTAATTACGAAAAGTTGGGCTTGTACTTGGAGGATGAAAAACCTTTAAGGGCGCTGAATCAAAGATGAAAACCCTGAAATTCAGACCTAGGGCAACTTCATTTAGGAGATGCATTGAGCAAAATTGATATCAAAAGGTGATTTCGACACCAAGGATCATTTGCAAGAGGAGCGAACCATTGGAGGAGTTAGGCATGGACTTGGGAGGGCTGTTTGAGGGCAGCGAAGTACTTTTCTGAGGGTTGCACATCCCCAAGGGCAGCAAAGTACTTTTCTGAGGGCTGCACACATCCCCAAGGGCAGCGAAGCACTTTTCTGAGGGCTGCACACATCCCCAAGGGCAGCGATCAGCTTGTGGAGATTGGCGACCCACTTTGGGGTCTTTTCGGAAGCAATTGGATAGTGTGGATCAGCCACACTTATTTTCTGAATTTTTATCATAATTTCCAGCTCAAACACTTCACAAAAAATCAGGTACTTGGCTGGTTATTTGACAAATATATTATTATATTTTCTGCTATTTTTTGGAGAGTTGAAATAATATTTTGTTGCTAATTTCAAGGTTATCTACAACAAAATTTATAAATTCAGCTTGCTAGGGTTTTGAGATAAATCTGAAAATTCATATTTTGTTGATTGGATTGTTAGAATATATTCTTGTTTAACCTATTAACCCTAAAGGGGACATTACATAGAATGTTTCACTTGATCGTCCATGTCCATTGTCTTATAGTTGAAAAAGGACTTTCCAGTTATCCACTTCCAAACCTTTTATGGGTGCTCTTAAAAATAAGGTTTGTGTGTTAATCCCAACACTTTGAGCTTTATTAAGTCCTTCTAAGTGATCTAGGTGGCAATTCGGGAACCCTCTCCTTAAGATGGGCACCTTTTTTAAAGACAACCAACTTGTTGGGGTAGTAGTTTCTTAACTAGTGCTCAAAATCCAAAACTGTAAGATGTGTTGGAAAGCTTATGATTTTGTGTTAGTCATTCCTCTTTGTCAAGGGATGTTTGATTTTTTGAAAAACATTCCAGTGAACCCTAAAAATGTAAAATACAAAAATGTATCAAAAATTCCCAAAGTCCGGCAATTGAAAGATTTAGTTTTAACGAGTTCTAATTCACGACAGATCCACTTCACTTTTTTTTGGGGGGGCGGGGGGGAAGAATTTGACATGTGTTTTTTCAGATTCTCAAGCAAATCATTTCATTTTCTATTTTAAGGTCTTTCAGTTCCTGCTAAAAATAGCTATAAAGGATTTATCATCTGAATCTAAAAATCAGCATGTTGCTTCACATTCCTTCTTATGGATTGCTACCTTTTTATAAATTGCTCTAATTGTCAATAAAGCTTTCATTTACATTACAGGATCATTTGTGTTTATTGGGTCCATTACCTTTGTTTCGGTTCATTACTTTCACAACACATTGAGTTCCTCTTTGTTAAGGGATGTTTGATTTTTTGAAAAACATTCCAATGGTCCCTAAAAATGTAAAATACAAAAATGTATTAAAAATTTGGAAAATCCAGAAACTGAATTATTTGGTTTTAATTATTTCTGCTTCACGGCATATCCACTTCACTTCTTGGGGGGGACATTTGTCACACAGCCTTTTAGATTCTTGAGCAAATCGTTTCATTTTCTAGACCTTTCAATTCCTGCTAAAAATAGCTATAAAGGAATTTTCATCCAAATGTAAAAATCAGTGTGTAGCTTCACATATCTTCTTAGGGATTGCTACCTTTTTGTACATCGCTCTAATTTTCAATAAAGCTTTGATTTACACTGCAATCTCATGTGTGGTTATTGTGGTAGCATTACCTTTGCTTTGGTCATTTTTTTCCCAACACATTAATTTTTTGCAATTTAGTGTGTTTTTGGATTGCCCTTCACATCTGGATCAGCAGTTTTAAAGTGGTTTGTTCCATGGTTGTATGTCCCACTCATCGAAGTCAGACTAAAGTATGGTCTTGAGAATGTCCCATCAAATGAGATCAGACTATAGGAAGTACAGTCTCAAGACACACAACCCTTTGGATTAACTTCCTTGGCAGTTGAAACGATCTCAGATGGCAAACAAAGAGGGATTAGGAGATCCTTCCAAATTGTTGCTCAATGAAGCCCTCGAGAAGCAAAGAGGCAGATGATAGCATAATTTGCCAATATCCTCCTACAAGTTGTGCCTGAGATATCCATCTCTTTGTCCAGCGGACACTTCATGGATGTGACACATTTTAAGGTACAAGTGAATTTGGTATCCCTGTTTTGAAGGATGCAGCTGGACTAGACAAAGAAAACCTCGGTAAACTCTTGGAAACTCTAAATATACTTTCCAATACTGTTAACTAAATATCCTTATGGTGTTTGTGATATCCTTAAGTATCGTTAGGCCTCGAATGGTGTTAGGATTCTTGGGCTGTAATAATGATAACCTTCCTAAAATCAGAGAATTGCAAACTTTACAAAGAAAACCTTTTCAATTTAGTATATCAAAGTTTGTGCTGTAGGTGTAGTTGGATTGAGAGGTTTCGTTTTACTGCTGAGGTTGGTCATGAGGTCAAAATGCAGCACAAAATTTAAACAATATGTAAGGTAAATAGAAGAAGAACCCCCAATGGGTTTGCAAAGGGGGGTCTCATGCACAAAATTTGAGTATACCTTGGCCATGACCTTAAAAATGACATGTAACTTTACTGTTTATGAAATTTGAGGTAGCTTTCTTTGCCTATTGAGTGATAAGCATGGTTCCCTATTGGCATTGGTTTAATTTGGAGTCTTGTGGGGCATCATTTATACGGGGTTTTACTCAGCATTCAATATGACTGCTCAACAAAGGATCAACATGTAATTCTCATCTTCGTTTCATCAGTCAGTTCTTTCAATCTTAGATAGGAGACATGTTTAAGAAGATGTTTCTTGATGAGCTTTACCATTACAGATTAATTTGATTTTTGTTTACAGAGGAACTGGCATAAAAATGTAGGAAGTAGCATTTATAGATTTCTTCTTGGCCTTGGTTACTATAAGAGTGCGATGATGTATTACTAGCTGTCTTGGCTTACCAGCTAACTTCTCCCCTTCTCTTTCTTCTTCTAAGCTTTTTTGTCTGTTGTTTGGTTAATGTAGAGGGCATAATGTTTTATAAGTTCCTTTATTCTTTTCTTGCTTCTGATATTTTATTTTGACCTTGGCATTTTGTCTCTGTTAAATTTGTATTTCAAATACAGAGACCATTAACCACTCAGTGGTTATTGGTGGACATAGATAAATGTTGCATTTCATTCTTTTTTTCATTTGTTAGAGTGCGAAGGGAGAATTTTTCAATTGAAAAGCCCTGTCTCATCTTCTTGGCTTTTCTTACTCCTTTGGTTGCCAAATGAATTGTTTGAAGTGTTACCTATAGCACTTCCCTGTTGAGCAAAAGTCTTAATAGGTGATACCGATTCATGTCAAAATTTGGTTGTGAATGGGAATGGCACACTTAGCAATAATATTATGACACTTGATAAATGAGATATTGGTCTTGGGTGCTGGATTTGCCACACACCACAATTGTGTTTCTCTGGCCATGAATGAAACAAAACTTCGACTCTGAAGACCTGGCACTATTTAGTGATAATAGAAGATGAAGGATTGGCATCCCAAATAAGGAAAATGCCCAACTGAATTGGGAGATTAACACATTAATATTGGGGCAATTCAAGAACATATGCATAAATGAATCTTCTTTAACCCCGGCGTAGCATTGAGTGGCCTCTAGCCCATATATTGGCAGGATTCCCCATAGTGGCTAGTCAAAGAGCATGCTAGTCTCTTACAAACCTTTGATTCTTGGTAAGGGAGGAACATTTTGTCAAAACAATTATTAAGCCTGATTTTAACACTATCCTTTATTAAACAGGGCACTTCCATGGAGGGAGAGTATCATTCTAGACGTAAGAAGAAAGTTATGCAGATTCACTTATATCACTTGGACACTTTTTAATGCTAGTCGATGGAAGTCAAGCTGGCCAATAAATTCTGCATTTTTGTAATTATTTAGGACTGTATGCTATATATTAATATATCCATAAATATAATTTCTTCTATTATGTCTAGATTGTAACATAGAAAATATTTTGATGATACCCTTTTTTTTTAAAACAAAGGAAGCAAGCACCTGAAACCAGGAAAAAGGTAAATTGATTAAGTTGAATAAGAATTATTGGAGTTCTCTTTTGCTTTTACAGTTCTATTTATTTTAATAGACTCTTGAACTAAGTGTAACCTCATTTCTTTTTTGTTAATCTATTGAAACTGATCGACCCGAATTAAGAATTCTGATTTCTCTTCTGCTGTCAACAGAGCTATCGAGAATTATGTGAGAAGTACCCCAGGTTTCGTGAGAGGTCAGAAAATGTTGAGCTTGCAGTCAAAATATCTTTACAACCTTGGAAAGCTTTCAAACCAGATGGAGTAAGTGTTGTGCCTGTTTTATGATAAGGTAGCAAAATTAATGAGATGTTTGGAGTCTAATTCATCCAATGTAAATCTACATTCTGATACAGCTTGATGTGAATATTGATATCTGGTAATACATATGTATTTGGCACTTTGCAAAAGCCATCCCTTTTCTCATGGATGCCGATATTGTAAGTCTACATAAGGCTTAACTTTGACTGAAGCGTTTTTGGAAATGGGGTTTTTAGTTCTCTTTAAATAAATGGCTAGTATGTGCATGGTGCTTGAAAGGAGCTATCATCATCTACGATTGTAAATCTTGTGTGTAATTTATAAAGTGGCAGACTACCAGTTCATGTGATTTTAGCCTTAGAGAAAAATCATCATTACTAATCTGGCACTTGGAAGTACATCATTTTGAGTCAAGAAGTTGTCTATCTTAGGTCTTAGTGAACGGTCCAGATTAGATGCTGATTTAATCTTCTAAATGCCTTGATAATTGAACGAGCAGCTATTCTGTAAAGCTGTAAACTATCATAATTCCATTCTAATATCAAAATAGAAAAGTATATCTATAAAATGGGAGCAAGCAGAAATGTGGGCGAGTCCACTACAAGATAAGTTAAGAATTCTCATATTACTGAGAAGCTATAGAAATGAACATTAGTTGTAGAATGTAGATCTAAAGATCAAGCTTGAGGTGGAGCAACTAGCTGTTCTGAAAAATCATTCCTCTATAACCCTAAAACTTCATTTTCAAGTCTGTTTTCTTTTAGAATTAGAAAGAAAGAAGCAATGATATTAATATTGTCCACAAATGACCAAAAGGTCAGTGGGATGAAAAAAGTACATTCAGTTACAATAGATAAAATTGAAATAGTTGGGTAACAAAATACATAACACGAAGCACTAGAGAAATGCAAACATAACAAGAGGGGTAAACCTAAATCATTCAAACCTAATGAGAGTAAACAGTAGGAAGGATGCATCCAATATGGTGCTTTTCTATGATAGTCGAGGATTATGAGATTCTCCCAAAAGCTAGAGAAAAAAGCATTTCTGATATCTTGTGGATGATGAATTTTTGAGCCATAGTTAAAAGCAGGCAGGTCAAGGGTGTTAAAATCCTTCATCTTTTTATCAAAATAAAAATGTAGCCAAGAGCGTCTGAAAGAAAGAAAGACATTAGATTAATGTCTACAAATGAGCAAACTAGGTCAATGGGAGTTGAAAGTACATCAAGTTACAATAGCAAGCCAACCTGCTAAAAACATAAAACAATTACAATAACTGAAAGAGTAACTAAAATAATAACGGAGAAGATTCTAACTAGAGAGGGTTAACCCAATCCAAGTAAGCCCTTGGCAAGTTAGAAAGGGCAAAGCATATAATACAAATAACCATGTGAAAGGAAGGCCTTGTTGTCAACTTGGAGTTGCACCCTGAATCGAAGATGTGCTGAAATGGCTAATCTTCTCTCCAGTTGAAACAATGGGATCTTCTCACGATGGTGGGTGCCTCAATGGGGAGAAGAACCTTCAGAGAACGTTGGTTCCTGTAAGATGTATCAATGAGGATCTCAACTTCTACGTTACAAACTGCCTGGAGAAAAGGGAATAAAGAACTTGCAAGGAAATCCTAGCTAAAATGGTGATACACCTAATTTGCTTGATCCACTCAAATCGAGCTTCTGAGAACATTGATTCAGACAATGAAGAGGCAGAACTTCAACTCCAATTGATCAATACACATAAGTATTTTACGAAAAGGTTTAATCTAATGATCTAAGCTTGAGGGAAATGGAAAAATAGGCCTGATGAAAGGCACTAAACAACCACTATAAACTCAGCAAAAGACGTTCAAATAGAGAACGTGACCTGCATAAATGACCAACTAGTAACTAGGTATGAATCCAGATTTGACAAGGAAGAAGAAAAATCTTTCACTTAGGCAAATTTATAACAAAAGTACACTATACTAGCTGCTGGAAATTGAAAAAACACAGTCCTCTTCTTATTGATTTTGAAAAAGGTTACAGCATAAACTTTGGCAGATGTTTTCTTGCCAAAAGACGAATCATTTTTACAACGTTGAAAAGCCATTAATATAAAATTTTTACAAAAGCCAAGAGGTGACGTTTGAAAATAGAGAGGGAGTAAACTCAAACTAACTCAGCGTTTACAAAAGTCTATTTTGTCTTGTATGAAAATTCTTTGCGTTGAAAAGGACAATGGCTAATTTTTGGAAGTCAAACTCTTATCATGCAAAAATGCTATGCCCACCTCCAAATATGGACTTCCTCTTAAGCTGTTTGACAACCACTATAAACTTAGCAAAAGACGTTCAAATAGAGAACGTGACCTGCATAAATGACTAGCTAGTAACTAGGTACGAATCCAGATTTGACAAGGAAGAAGAAAAATCTTTCACTCAGGCAAATCTATAACAAAAGTACACTATACTAGCTGCTGAAAATTGAAAAAACACAGTCCTCTTCTTATTGATTTTGAAAAATGTTACAGCATAAACTTTGGCAGATGTTTTCTTGCCAAAAGACGGATCATTTTTACAACGCTGAAAAGCCATTAATATAAAAATTTTACAAAAGCCAAGAGGTGACGTTTGAAAATAGAGAGGGAGTAAACTCAAACTAACTTAGCCTTTACAAAAGTCTATTTTGTCTTGTACGAAAATTCTTTGCGTTGAAATGGACGATGGCTAATTTTTGGAAGTCAAACTCTTATCATGCAAAAATGCTATGCCCACCTCCAAATATGGACTTCCTCTTGCGTTGTTTGATTGTTTGAAAGCATGAGATAAACAAGAGCATGCATGAAATCCACACCATGCTAAAATTAGAACTCCAATTGAAACGTTGGAAGTTGAGTTGGAACATTTGAAAGCACTTGTTGATCTGGAGATGAGCTTGACTTCAACAATCAGTCAACTGAAGCTTTGATCAGTCAACCAAAAATAGCCTTTGCTTGCATGGATTTTTCTTTCATTTTGGTATGCCTGTTCGTGTCTATTTTCTATCCAAGTCCAATTATTCCTTTGGAATTCTGTCTTGCCTTTGTTTTTTTTATTATTTCCTTTCGGAATTTGTTGGCTTCTCTTTCGGATTTTTTCCTTTCCTACAGACTTTATTTCCTAGCTTTACCTTGGCTGCATTTCTTTCAGAATTCTTGTTGACCTCTCTTTGGATTTCCTTCGGACTATCTCCTGTTGACTCATCTTTTTCCTATTGACTTCCTTTTTTCCTGTTGACTTTATGTTCACCCCCTATTTCTTTCGGGATTCTTTGCTGTCTCATTTCCTCGGACTTTTTGTCTTTACCTTTGTTTTGCTCCTATTTCTTTCAGAATTTTCATTTCTTGCCTTTCGGAATTTTATGTTATCTCCCATGGCTTTGTCATTTCCTTTTCTGCGGATTTCTTGTCAAGCCCCTCGAATTATTATGTTTGCAATTTTTCCGAAGGAATCCTTTGGACAAAAAGTCCGAAGAAATAAACCCGAAGAAAATATAAGCAAAGGCAAAAGGAAGTTTGTGGGAGGACATCCTTCAGACAAAAAGTCCGAAGGAATTCCTTCGGACTTTTTGTCTGAAGGATGTCCTCCCACAAACTTCCTTTTGCCTTTGCTTATATTTTCTTCGGGTTTTATGCCTTTCAATTTCCTTCAGACTTTTATCTTAAGGCACCCTGGCTTTTTGGAAACATCCTTTTTGAAGGGTACATTGCCCTTTGGATTTTTTAATTTACCCTTTGAACTTTTTTGAAAGAATTCCTTCGGGCTTTTAGTCCGAGTCTATTTGTTTGTTCTTCAATGTCTGCAACTTCGGATTCTTCGCTGCTTGTTACTTATAAAAAGAGATAAGTAATTCACCCTGAGAAACCTGAAATGCACTACCCTGAGTAATTCGGGTCTCTAAACCCGAATTACTTCTACTGATAAAACTTTCATAAGCAAAGCACTTCTCAAAACCCGATTTGCACTGTCAAGAGTAATTCGGGTTTTCCAACCCGCATTACTTCTGATGATAAAACTTTCATAAGCAAAGCACTTCTCAAAACCCGATTTGCACTGTCAAGAGTAATTCGGGTTTTGCCTCTCGGATTGCTTCTGCTGAGGGGTTTCAATTGCTAATTACTCATAAAGTGAAATAAGTTGCGTCTCTTGTAAAACCCGAAGACTTCTCCTTCCAAAAACCTGAAGTCTTCTGCTGTGTAAAACCCAATGTTTTGCTTGAATGCCCACCCTCTCACACTTAGGCAAAATTTTGGTATGTAGGCCAAAAAATGGCCAACATTTTTGGCGACTCGCAGGGAAGCATGCCCGTTATGCTTGAAAACTCAGACCATATAGATGCTATTTGAACTCCCAAAACAATGATAAACCTGGTTTCTAATTGAAAATCTCCTTTGATCATGGCTGAAGTAACCTTTCTCCTTCAAAAGAAGAAGGGAAACACACAAAAGCAAGAAAATTAACTAAGAAGCAAATGTGCAAACAAGCACTTATTGGAACAAAACTAAATGGAACAACTGTGCTTGAACAACACTTGGAGGAAAGCAAAACAAATAAGGAACCTAGCTAACCATGATAAAACATGATCCGTCTGGATCAAATGAAAAATTCTTGAACTCACTCCTTTCAAAAGATGGTACAAGTTGCAAAGCAGGATGTTTATTAATCATAACCTTTGATGAGGCATTTTTCTTGTCTACCAACTGTATTAGCATCTTCTCAAATGAGTCATCAATAGCAAACCAGTCACCAACAAAGACAAACTCATCAAGTACCTCCTGATCTTTTTCATATTGCTTGTCATCTACCACCTTGTCAAGTGATATTTCATCTATGCATGGTTTTTGAGTGACCACATCCTTCGTATCGACTGTTGCAAGTTCATCCAGCTCTTCAAGGAGCTTTGAGTAGGCAACCCAATTTGTATTTTGATCTTGAATAGGTGATTCTTGATCAAATTTTTCGTGAACGTGTCCTTCAATAGACAACATATCCATACAAAGTTCTTCAATCCCCTGAAGAGATTCAAGTTACAGCGGCCAATCATCTTTTTCTTCCTCATTTTGATCTATAGAATCAGTTTGAAAGCTATTTGATTCCTTCTCAATAGGAGATACCTGTAACTCATGTATGACTTCAATTTGTACAAGCTCCTTTTGAAGTTCCTCTACATCAAAATCAATCTTCTCACTCTCAACTATAATATGCTCAACTACAACCTCAAGTGAAGTATCAATAGGAAATTCTTCCTCAAACACACCTGAAGCATCCTCTATACACTTTGCAAGAACTTGACTTGTAGCTGCAACCTCTTTCTCAATCCTCCAAAGACCAGGTTCCTCCTGAGGAAGGGAGATGGTGGGAGGGTGATGAAATTCATTTGTTTGAGAGGAAAAATAAAGCATGGGAGGTTGATCATGATTAGATTTTGGAATCTCGAGGGCAATGGAATTATCTAGGGAGTTTTGGAGAGGAGGGAAAGAGAAAATCTTAAAGACCTCTGTATTCTGTTCCTTCCACTTGGCCATTACTTCATCAAAGTTTGAACCCTGTTTGTCTTCCTGGACAATTTGAGCTTGAGGGATGATTGGTGAGGAAAGGGGACTATAGGAAGTTTTAGTCTCATGAATAGGCTCTTGAATACAATTAGGAAGCTCCCTTGTCACACACTGGGCATGATTAAGAACTTCATGAGAATAAGAAGCACAAGAACCCTTTGTAGACAATTGGTTTAACTTGATTTTCTGCCTCTCTCAAACCTCCATCTTTTTCAATACAAGAATACACAACCCATTTATCTCTTCTGGATCATTGGACACATTTTGAAATAGACCATTCACTTCCTCATATTGAGAGTTAGAACAAACCTTTCTTGCATATGCTAGTATTCTGAGCTCTATTTTGTTCATTCTTTTTTGAAGGCAAGGCTGCTCATATGCAACAACGTAGTCATATGGGGAAGATGAAATTTGGTCCTGAGACTGATATGGCTCACAAGGAAGGTAAGACTTATGCTCTTGATAATAAGAATCATGAGAAACTTGATAAGACTCAACATAGCTTTGATAATACTCTTGATAAGGTTGATTAGGCTCATAAAAATACTCATAGGTATCATGACAAGGGTGGTATGATCCATCATTGGGCTGATAAGGAAACATAGCATAGGAATTCTCTTCATACACAACCATCAAAATTCATTCATGATAATGCAATAAAAACAGACTTACATGGAAACTATCCCTGAACTATTAGAAGCAATTGCTTGAGCTTGGAATCACCAAATACTTCTTGAAGAACACTGTTGCAACTGCAATTTCATCAAGACTAGCTCCAATAAGTCCCACTGGGCATGCCAAAAATTGTTGTCAATCTGGAGTTGCATCCTGAATCGAAGACGAGCTGAAATGGCTAATCCTCTATCCAGTTGAAATAATGGGATCTTCTCATGAGGGTGGGTGCCTCAATGGTGAGAAGAACCTCCAAAGAACGCTGGTTCCTGTAAGATGTATTAATTAGGATCTCAATTTCTACGCTACAAATTGCCTGGGGAAAAAATAAGAAAGAACTTGCAAAGAAATCTTAGCTAAATTGGTGATACACTTAATTTGCTTGATCCACTCAAATCGAGCTTCTGAGAACACTGATTCAGACAAGGAAGAGGCAAAACTTCAATTCCAATTGATCAATACACAAGTATTTCACGAAAAAGTTTAATTTAATGATCTAAGCTTGAGAGAAATGGAAATATAACCCTGATGAAAGACACTAAACAGCCACTAATATCCACTATAAACTTAGCAAAAGACATTCAAACATAGAATGTGACCTGCATAAATGATCGGCTAGTAACTAGGTACGAATTCAGATTTGACAGGAAGAAGTAAAATCTTTCACTTAGGCAAATCTATAACAAAAGTACATTATACTAGCTGCTGAAAATTGAAAAAACACAGTCCTCTTTTTATTGATTATGAAAAAGGTTACAGCACAAACTTTGGCAGAAGTTTTTTTTCCAAAAGAGGGATCAATTTTACAAAGCTAAAAAGCCATTAATATAGAAAATTTACAAAAGCCAAGAGGCGGCGTTTGAAAATAGAGAGGGAGTAAACTCAAACCAACTCAGCCTTTACAAAAGTCTGTTTTGTCTTGCATGAAAATTCCTTGCGTTGAAAAAGACAGTGGCTAATTTTGGGAAGTCAAACTCTTATCATGCAAAAATGCTATGCCCACCTCCAAATATGGACTTCCTCTCGAGCTGTTTGATTGTTTGAAAGCATGAGATAAACAAGAGCATGCATGAAATCCATGCCATGCTAAAATTAGAACTCCAATTGAAATGTTGGAAGCTGAGTTGGAACGTTTGAAAGCACGAGTTGATCCAAAGATGAGCTTGACTTCAACAACCAGTCAACTGAAGCTTTGACCAGTCAACTAAAAATAGCCTTTGCTTGCATGGATTTTCCTTTTATTTTGGTCTGCCTGTTCGTGTCTATTTTCTGCGGACTTCTATTTTCTGTCCAAGTGCAATTATTCCTTCGGATTTCTGTTTTGCCCTTGTTTTTTTTATTATTCTATTTCGGAATTCTGTTGGCTTCTCTTTCGGATTTTTTCCTTTCCTGCGGACTTTATTTTCTGGCTTTACCTTGGCTGCATTTCCTTCAGAATTCTTGTTGACCTCTCTTTGGATTTCCTTCGGACTATCACTTGTTGACTCATCTTTTCCTTGTTGACTTCTCTTTTTCCTGTTGACTTTATGTTCACCCCCTATTTCTTTCGGGATTCTTTGTTGTCTCATTTCCTCGGACTTTTTGTCTTTACCTTTGTTTTGTTCCTATTTCTTTTGGAATTTTCATTTCCTGCCCTTTCGAATTTTATGTTATCTCCCATGGCTTTGTCATTTCCTTTTCTGCGGATTTCTTGTCAAGCCCCTCGGATTATTATGTTTGCAATTTTTCCGAAGGATGTCCTCCCACAAACTTCCTTTTGCCTTTGCTTATATTTTCTTCGGGTTTTATGTCTTTCAATTTCCTTTGGACTTTTATCTTATGGCACCCGGGCTTTTTGGAAACATCCTTTCCGAAGGGTACATTGCTCTTCGGACTTTTTAATTTGTCCTTTGAACTTTTTCGAAGGATATCCTTCAGGGTTTGTCAGAGTCTTTGTGTTTGTTTTTCAATGTCTGCAACTTTGGATTCTTCACTGCTTGTTACTTATAAAAAGAGATAAGTAATTCACCCTGAGAAACCCGAAATGCACTATCCTGAGTAATTTGGGTTTCTTAAACCCGAATTACTTCTACTGATAAAACTTTCATAAGCAAAGCACTTCTCAAAACCCGATTTGCACTGTCAAGAGCAATTCGGGTTTTCCAACCCGGATTACTTCCGCTGATAAAACTTTCATAAGCAAAGCACTTCTCAAAATCTGATTTGCACTGTCAAGAGTAATTCGGGTTTTCCAACCCGGATTACTTCTGCGGAGGGGTTTCAATTGTTGATTACTCATAAAGTGAAATAAGTTGTGTCTCTTGTAAAACCCGAAGACTTCTCCTTCCAAAAACCCGGAGTCTTCTAGTTGTGTAAAACCCAAAGTTTTGCTTGAATGCTCACCCTCTCACACTTAGGCAAAATTTTGGTATGTAGGCCAAAAAATGGCCAACAGGCCTCTTGCCAAAGAAATAACCAATAGATCTAAGAGAAGGGGATTGGTTTTTACAATTTGTATGAGTCCGTAGTGGACCGTCACAAAAGGGCCAAGTGGCAACATACTTATCAATCACCACAAAAGGGCCATCATCCTCACCGATTACTATAAAAGGGCCTATGTGGTTTCTGATGATGCGCATAGGAGAATGGCCTATGCTGAGAGGGCTTGGCTGGAATGTCCTAGGAGGAAGTAGCGTACTCCTCCCAGAACCTCTCCTAACATCCATGATTATGATCTTGTAAAAGTAGGAAGAAAATTAGTAGTGCGCACCTGTCCCTGCAACTTGGACTGTGAGCTAGGGGAGTAGCTGATTCTTCATGCCTAGTGTGAGAATAGAAGGATTGGGGCACCATGGTGGCTGCTCACTATGAGGGACACCTCACTGGTCTGTCACTATTTTTATGTAGGTAACTGCAGTATCCAAAGGGCGGTTGACACCTACAACAGTTGGAATAAGCCGAAAGTAGTTAATAAATCTGGTAGGTATATTGGGAATAAAAGTGAACTCAAGGTATCCTTGGGAGCATTTCTTATATGCTTTTTCAGTTGAGAAAGATTCCCAGGTGGAGAACAGAAGCACTATAATAGGCACAACTTAAGTTGAAGTAGAGTTGTGCCTTCTAGAGAAAAGATGAAATTCTATTAAGTACGAGAGGCATATTGGATTCTTTGGATTTGAATGAGAGGATATCTCTCAGAATATTATACTAGATTTGTACAAGTCATAACTGATGGAAAGAAAAGTTGTATAAAATTATTTACAGATGTCCTATGAATCAATGGGTTTTTACAAGGCTAAACTGTAAATTGGGGAGTGTGTAGAACATCTTTACCTAAAAACAACAATAATAGAAATCCAAGAAGATGCAAAGTATTACAACCCAAGTCATCGTACATAAAAATCCCTTAACCATGCAATCAATGTAGTGTTTAAAATCATTAATAAAGATTTAGATTAGGAAAAAAGGCCAAGTCAAAGAAACCTTAGAAGCTCCCTGGCTGGTCAAATAACTATTCTGCAACCCCTATTTGATGCTGCAGGCTGGCTACATGGACAACTTTGCCAAGAAGTTGCTCCAGAAGGCAGAGGTTGATGTGAACATTGTTAGATAGGAGATCCATAAGGCTTGCTTTCTTGTTAGGGCCTCTTATGCACAGATTAGTATAAATGCCACTATGAATTTGTCATTTGACACCATTCATTTAATTGTGGAGGCCTCTCAAGCATTTATTGCATTGTAATTGAGAATTTAAGTGAATCAAGAGGAGAGATTGCTGCTGCATGTGGGCCATGGGGTTGTGATGTGCTGACCCACTTCATGGGGGTGCGATGTGCTGAGGTGCTGCACGGGGATGTATACATATGCAAGTAAGCAGACCATTGTCCAAATTCAGCTCATCATGAGAACAATGCTCTGCCATCAAAAAACCATGCATAGGTTCTGGGCTTCCATTATAATATAGATTGGATGTCTCTTACCATTCACCTTTCAAACAGCTTCCTTGGGAGCTTGATAAAGTTAAGTCTTGACTTAAAGTGTTTTCTCAACGATCGATGCAGATCGTCCTCTTTCACTATGTGATTGTCAATTCTCTGATCTTGAACTCCACACAGCTCTATCTCAAGCATGGTCTTCAAATTTCCAAGTAGTCCATGAAAGCTTGGCCTTCTGATATTTATTGGATGTGCTGTTTGAAGCATCGCAAAGCTTATTCAGAATGCTATCTAATAGACTAAAAAAGAGCAGGGCCAGGAATCAAATCTGATTAAAGGTTAACCGGCAAGTTCAAGGAAAAACTAGCTCTAGTCCACAGTAATCCAGAGATCTAGGGGTTCTCCTGCTCCCTGCAGGGGGCTGTGGTCCCCAGTCAGAGCCACCATTAGCCCCAAATTTTGCCCTCAGGAAAAACATGTGTCTAACTCCCATTTGTATTCCTTTTTGGACACAAATGGGTCCATATATGCAGAGTCACTATTCAACTTAAGAGTACACACGTGATATCTATGGTCTAAAGTGCAAGTCATGGAGCAAGATGATGTAATTTAATAAGATCATGTGCCCTAGATCCTTTATATTAAGAAATTATGTAATCTCTTGTCATATATTAGTGTTCCCAGAATTTAATGTCCATAGATGACCAAAATTAGGTCAATGGGATTCGAAAATGCAATCATAAATAATATAAAGTTCAACGAAAGATAATCCAAGAAGTTAAAGTACAAAAGACAAAGTAAAGTAGTGTGCCGCTAACAAAGGTGGTAATGGAACCAATACAAATAGCAATGTGGGGGGGTGGCGGGGTCGGGAGGGCAGGATCAAGAGCCCCAAAAGCATGTGCCGATGAAGATTGGAAGATTGCATCGAAAACCTCCATATGTGCCTGAAGTGGAGGGGCCGTTTGACCCATCATCAATCACTGTGAAAAGATTTGATATTGTTCATCAGGGAGTACCCAATGGCGGAGGGGCCCAATTGGGAGATTCTAGGGTGAAGCAAAGCACTTCCTCTAGAATCTCCCTTAACATCCCAGGCCGATGTACTTCTCGTAGTACAAAAGAAACCCGTAATGTGAGTTTGCCTCTGTAGATTAGGGGGCAGCCAGTAAGTCGTAGATCTATGTCGTCGGGAAGGCGCAAAGCCAAGTTGGTTGTAATAATCCACTCATCAAAGGACTGAATTCTAGCAATCAAATATGATTTTTTTGAAAATTCTAAGAAATGCGAAAAAATTCATAACTCAGCTCACTCAAATTTTTTCATAACCCAATTTGAAGAATGAGTGTACAGTTGGTTAAAGATCCCTTAACACACAAGTTAGACCCTGAAAGTTTTTTTTGTATTTTCAACCTAACCCAATCAAGCCAGATGGAATTTGCAGCAGTATAGTGTGTTAAATTCAAAGAATAGAGACAAATGGAAATATAGTTCAATACTGGAACAATACTAGAACAATACAACAATGTATGTAAATCACAATAATTATTTTGGAATGTTTTAGTAAGCCCTACCCTGATAATTCTAAGTACATAGCAGAACTAGGGATTCTATGATGAAACCTTGACTATTTTATCCTTGTGCTTTACGGCTGCCACTGTTTTCTGTCCAAAAATTCATCATGGTTACTGCCAACTACTAACCCAAGTTGTACAAATTGTTGCAGAGGTTGTACGACCTGTAATATGACACTATATGGACGTTGTACGGATCTGTACTTTTAAAAATTAATCCCAAACTGCCTGTAATGAACAACAATCTGATCCGGGAGGTGTGGCAACTTGCTGCAACTTGTTTCGCTATAGAAAAAGCCCTAGAAGCTGATTTTCGGTGTCTCTGAAAGCACAGTTGTGATCTTTGTGTGGAACCACCTTCTGGGTGTGAGGGGTTTCGTTCTTGAGCCCTTTCACGGGAGGGTTTTCATCCTCAGAGATTGGAGGTTGAACAAGTGCTGCTCAAACTTGAAAAGGGTTTCTAAAAATTGATTAAGTGATAATAATCCCCTTTTCCTTCGTTCCAACCTTTTAATAATTACCTTTTCTCCTTAAAACCCTAAAAGTAATTAAAAATTACTTTTATTTAATATTCTCTTTTTGCTCCACAAAATAATCAATAATTACTTTTTATTTTCTTTTTCCCACTTGGATTTAAAATTAATGCACCTTTTGTCCCCACCTATTTAATAATATGGTTTAGATGTCCCCATTTTAAGTTATAATGTTTAAGTGATGTTGGGGAACAACTTAAACCAATATTATTTTATTATTTCCATTTTCTCTTCCTCCCCCCTCTAGCCCATGGGAAATAAAATAGGCTTAGGGGTCTTCGCTACCCTTATTTCGAGAAAGGTGACATTACATTGGTGGGAAGAAGTAGAGCCACGATGTTTAGGGAGAACAAGCTGGGGGATTTGAGTAATTTGAGTAATAATGAATGTTGAGAGAAGTGTCGCCTAATTGATCTATCATCTTTGATGTGTGATGTAATGGTGTCCAAAGGGCGCTTAGTGTTGCCAATTGCTTGGATGGGCTAGAAGAAAGAGGTGATCAACATGGAGGCTCTAGAACCTGTAGGCTCCTATAGGGACCTGCATCGAAGAGTGACGACCTCACGAAGATAAAGAGCCATGCACCGTTGGTTTGGATATCTAAAGAAAGTAGATAGAGTGTGGGTTGAGTCCTTGTAGAGGCAGTGATATCTTCCCCAGATCTCATAGTAAATGGGGCATATGAAAATGAAGTGTTCTTCGGTCTCCACCTTCTGGAGGGAGCAAAGACGACAGATATGATCCGTACGTGGAATGTGGTGATTTGTTTCGACCCATAGTTGTGTTAGAACACACTCTCATCTTGATAAGGGGAAACCTCAAGTTGTGGGACCAATGGCACTGGAGATAGTGAGGGCGACAAATAATACCATCCACTACTTGTAAGAAATGCTTGGTGTAGAAAGCAAGCTTGGGGCTGAGCGGCTCAAGTGGAGAGATCTAGGGGGCTTGGATATATTGTTTGTAGATGGTCTCTCTGGCAGCTCTAGTGATGACGTCCTTTGTGGGAAGGAGATGACATCCTTTGTGGGAAGGAGATGACATCCTTTGTGGGAAGGAGCCCGAGGGGAGGGGGCGTCTAGGGAATATATAAAAGGTGGTAGCCGAACCATAGAGATGCCAATAGAAAGGAGGAGCAATAGTCTCAAAGTACCAACAATATTGGCGTCTGGTGGGGACCAATGAAGAAAACTTCTCTGAGGACCAAAGTGCGAAGTATGGATATCTCTCACATTATAAAATTTGATCATGCCAAATTTAATCATTCGTAAAAGAGCAAGGTGAAATGATGAATGTCATCTATGAATTAATTGAATAGGTAAAGAGCAAACATTTATCATGTGAGAAAAAAATGCCGCTAAGTAGAAGAGACAAAGAGTTGGTAGTTCTGAACTGATTGTTTAACTACCACTTGAGTTGGCATTGTATAAAAAGGAGAAGAAATGAATTAAACAAGGTTCCCTCTTTTGGCTTGTGTAAATTATATTCTTGTAATGGTTTACACTGCGTCATTATTGGAAGATGGAGATGTTGCACTTCAACATCTGTCAAACTACACTTTGGGATTAGCTTGTACACTCAAATACTCCGCGTGCATGGATTGTTAATTGAGAATCAATATTTTATTATAAATGGAACAACACTAGTGTATTTATCAGATTTCTTCCTTTCAAATTGGTTTTGCACAACTTGTTTCCAGTTAAATTAATGTAGTATTAGACATGAAAATGGGATTTTCGCTAAACCTCGAGTCTTGAGAGTTCTATGTGAACTAGGTGTTGTGCATGTCAAGTGAATGTTGGTTGTGAAGAATTTTGTGTCTTTGAGTGTCTCTTTATCTTCTGGTCAAGCTGTGGCCTTGACAAAGAAAGGTTTCAATTATGTTTGACGTACAATATCATATTTTCACTCTTTCTATTTTTCCACTTGCCGAAAGGATTCATAAATTCATTCCCAATCTGTCTTGCTTCAGGGTTACCGTTTTTGCGAGTTTAGCATTATTTAATCTTTTGCACATACTTCTTTTCTCAATTTCCAAGAACAAATGAATAAAAATCACAACATATCAAATCATACGGGGGTGGCACCCCTCTCAAACCCGGAGGGAAACCATTAGTCTCTGTTTCTTGTCAGTTAGCCTGTTTTCTGTTCAATTTCCATAGGGCAAGTGTCATATATTCATAGAGGGTTTAGAAGTGACAGAAATCTGTGCTAGCATCGCCTAAAAGAATGGAAACCATCCAAGGAACTATGGTTCTCTTAGCTCTATCACAATGTGCATGGATTTGACCTGACACTGATTTGGCATTCCTAGTATGAATTTTGGCATCAACAAGGTTGGTCTTTCCAATTCTCTTGTATCTGATCAGGTAACAAGTGCACACAAAAGTAGTTGCTTTGGGATCATAACATACCTTACTTCCAGTTCTATTCACCATTCTTGCTTGTTTCACCAGAGATTTTGCTCTCTTTGGAATATGGGAAATCAACATGGCTACCTGTATTGATTTTTGTACATATAGAACTTAACTAGTCAACTACCATAGGAGTGCCTCTCCACCTCCAACTCTTTTGGTGCCAATTTTAGAGACACGATTATTTCTTATTTGGATTACACATTTACAATTATTTTGTCTTCTTCTCCTGTATTTTCTGAATACCTCTTGTACTTCCCTCATTCTGCTCTTTTTCATGGCAAGATGGGGTGCCTAACCTCTTATTTTCTTGCAGATTTGAGCTACAAATTCCCCATTCCCCATACGCATGAGTTTTACTACCATGTGATGTGGGCAACTGTGGTCATCAGTATCATCCATTCCACAATTTTGGCACAACTTATTCGTTCCATTGTTCATGAAAAAATTTCAGCTTATCATTTCCTGCACTTGTATCATTGCCATTATACATTCTTTTTTGTTCTTTTCAACCGCTCATTTATGTACAATCACTTCCTGGTCTGAGTTACTTTTGTTTTACCTGTTTTACAGACACTCCAAGGTGTTGTGATAAAAATAATTGCAAATGTGACAGTATTTGCAATTACAATCTGAACGGTTGGTATTTTTGGCCTTCCTACGTACAACTGCTGCATTGTCACTTCCTCCTAACCCTTTTTTTTTGTGCCCATTCATCAATTTTGCCATGTCTTGGAAGACTTCCACAACATATAGTGCATCATCATTTCTGTTGGGTTATCACAGTTGTTCAGTTCTCACTTTGCTGTAAATGCTGAGTTTTATGTTCACTTCTTTTTGTATGTGTTAAAGGGGCATCACCTTCAATTTCTTTTGCGCTTTGGTAACAGTCCCTCAAGAAATTATCTCTTCTAAGGGACTTCAGTAACATCTTTGGGCATTATCTTCACTAGAGATTTTAGTTTTAATTATATGATCCGACACTTTGACTCTATCTTGAATTTCATGGATGAATTAATTTATTGTCCTTGAGAACCCTAACACCTTTTCAAATTCCTTCTGAGATCATTCCATCTTTTGACGTAATTTTGGTGGAATTATTTGTATCAGAAATTGCAGTATGTCATAATGTGGTAGGGAACACTGTCACCTAATGATTCTGATTAGTTTTGATCATTTGCAATCAATATGGTCTCACAAATGTTGCAATGCTTTGTTAGATCCTCACTTCAACTCCCTTTGAATGCAGGAAGCTTCATCCTATCACCAAGTTTCCGTGTTTTATGCTTGGGTGCTAGTACATCAAGTGATGTTCACTATGTGCTCTTGTAAGTGCTTCCTTCCTTCTCCCAGCTACCGACACTGTCTTATTGTTTGAACTCTTGTATACCCTTTAAATCTTTCCTAGTTAATCTTTACTTCCTACAGCATCTGCTCTGCTCTAGTACATTTCCTGATGAGCTTTAAGATATACAAGGACTTCCTCTTCCTTGCCTTCCTCAGGTGATGGGAAGAAGATCCAATTTAGAAGTGAATTCACCCTCCAAACTTTCCAGATCTTCACCATTTAGGCTGGCCAATAGTTCCCCTCAACTTCGTCAATGATGGATTCCTTTTGTTTCTGTAACTCAGAGAGTGGATCATCAGTGACAGGAATCTTGCCTCCCTGCCTTGCAGCATGTTGTCCATACATCGAAAGACTTTGCACACTTACTTTCTGTTTCTGTTGTTAAGATCCCTGCATGATTGCAAATATTACTTGCACTGTCATCGTTTCTGCTAATGATCACTACACTTGAGAATAAATTCAAAAAAATTAGCAGGATTTTTTTGAGTTCAAGTTTAATAGAACATAAAATTGGAGCACAAGGGAAGCAAGAGAAATCACCATGGCCGTAATCACATTATTGAATGTACTGCCACTCTATTGATATAAGTAATGTGAATGCATAGGGTACAGGTTGGCTCCCAAAGTGCGGTGCAATGCCCAGATTGTGATGGTCTGAATAATGATCATGATTTCAATTTTGATCGGGAGCCTCCTTATGAATTGAATTTTATGATTGTTCCAAAATACTTTTTTGACTGGCTTCATGTCCTAAAAATCTGCATGGTTAAGACGTGAAAATGCAATTCTTTCAAATCACATCTGTTTTGTTTGAACTATTATTTTACAGATTCATTGTTCACATGCTTTATCTAACAACTATAACTGTGTTTGCATTCTAGCCGAGGATGATATCAATTCAATTCTTGGTGAAGCTTTATTTTAGTTTTTTTGTTGAACACAACTATCTACTGAGAGGGGTGGGTGAATTAGTAGATTAGCTAAAACTAGTTCTTTTAAACCTTTTAGAGGAAATACAAATTCATACGCAAGTCAAAGAACAAATGCAAAGATTACACATACACACTAAAACACATTACTCAAGATTTTTACGTGAAAAACCTAAAGGGAAAAACCACGGTGAAAATCGCTAATAGAATCTACTGTTCTAATCCAGCCTCACAGTTAAATGCCTCACTGGCTAACCTCATTGGTTACATTCAAGAGCACCCACTCTAAGGAAGCACCTACTTCCTAAGGAGACACCAATCCCCTAATTGAGCACCAACTCAGTTTTCTGATGGCACCAACATAATTAGAACTGTGAAGCTACAACTTCAGAATATAAGATGAATTCTCAAATAAATCTAGATCAATTTCTTTGTTAGAAGTCTAGTATGTAATTGCTCACTCTTTGCTTAATCTCTGCACATTCTTTGTGTGCTCTTTCTTCCTCTTTGCCTCACTCTCTGTTGCTCACTCTCTGCTCAATCTCTGCACATTCTCTGTGTGCTTTTTCTTCCTCTTTGCCTTACTTTCTGTTGCTCTGTCTTTCACTTTGTGTCTGCATACATTTTTAAGTGACACTCTTCTAGTTGTTCTACAACACTCTCTCAAATGCAACGACAATAGCAGCTAAACAATGTTTTGAAGCCATGTATATATAATGGATTTTAGGGTTTCATGTCTCCAATTGCGTTCATATCCCAACTCCACTTAACCGATTCTCATTTACTGTGACTTTGACATACACGTTTTTCGTGTCTCGATTCATGCTTCACGTCGTAAGTTCTGGTTTCTTTACTATATCTATCAACTGTTGGATTCATGTCATTAGTGCGCCGTTTCCTTTTTGCACTTCAACTCCCCTTTTTTGGTTCTTCATTCAATGTGAATTTGACATATACCTATTTTGTGTCTCGGTTCATGCATCACGCCATAATGTTCTGGTCTCTTTACTATGTTTGGCAACTGCTAGATTTATTTTATAAATGCGCAACCTCCTTAATTGATGATTGATCGGTTGGATCGATCAATCTCGGGCTCTGTGTAGAATTTTCGAGCTCACTGTTTATCTGGTCATGTCGTTAAACGAGGATTATTCATCTTGTCTTTGGTGCCAATCACTGTCTATCTTGAACCGTCAGATGTATGCCCTATTTCAACAAAACCGTCGATCTCTCTTGTATTAACCATTGAGGTCTTTCTCTTATCTCAATATCTTCTACATAATTGGTTCGCTTTCGGTCCTTTCGATTATGTTTGATATGCTCGACCTTTACCCTTTCCATTGTATTGTTAAACTCCGGCATGTTGATGTGATCTCATTTTCTTTGGCATTCTTGTAATGCTTTTGCACCGTTGATCTTTGTAGACTTGCTCGATCTTTAACATGCCTTGCCCCTTTGAGAATGCCCTATAGGACTTCCACACTTTATCTTCGGCAAAGTTGCAAGTGACCTTTCTCTTAAGACAATTTGTTGCGGGCTTTTTGTCAAGGGCTTTTCGAGACAATTTCCCCGAAGGAATGTCTAAGTGCCCTTCGGATTTTATTTAAGGGTCCATATACCCTTCGGCTTTTTCAAAAACTACCCTTCAGCTTTTCTGCAAGGGTCCACATACCCTTCGGACTTTTTGAAAATATCCCTTCAGACTTTCTGCAATGGTCCACTTGTCCTTCGGAACTTTTGCAACGGTCCACTTGCCCTTCGGACTTTTTGAAAAGATCCCTTTGGACTGTTTGAAAAGATCCCTTCGGACTTTTTGCAATGGTCCACTTGCCCTTCAGACTTTTTGAAAAGATCCCTTCGAAATTTCTCAAGGTGTCCTTTCAAAATCTTTGTTTGGTCCACTTGCCCTTCGGACTTCTTGCAAAGTACCCTTCGAAAATTCTCAAAGTGTCCTTTTGGAAACTTTGTTTGGTCCACTTGCCCTTCGGATTCTTCTCAATGCTTTGTTCATTAGATTGAAAGAAGTAAATTCATTTGATAAATCCGATCAACTCCACTAGACCAATTCGGGTTCTCAACATTGCTCAACTTGTAAAGTTGAACGAAGTAAAGTTTCATAACCCCAATTAACTCTTCTTTGACCCATTCGGGTTCTTCACATTGCTTGACTTATAAAGATGAGAGCAATTAAGTCATTCCGGAAACCCGATCAACTCTGCTAGACCCATTCGGGTTCTTGAGACTGCTTAGCTTATGAATTGAACGAAGTAAAGTTGTTCTGGAAATTCAATCAACTCTGCTAGACCCATTTGGGTTCTTGAGACTGCTTAGCTTATGAAACTTTATGAGTCGAAGCAATTGAAGTACACAAACCCGAGCAACATTCTCTTGACCCAGTCAGGTTTTCGACATGGCTTTACTTATGAAACTTTATAAGTAAAAGCGAATGAAATACATGGACTTGACAAATCCGAATCAGTATGCCTTTGTCATGAATGTTTGCCTATTTGACATCAATGACAATGTTACAGACAATCTCCTTATACACCATGATACTCAAATTGCCAACACTTTTAATTTCTTTTGCCTGGAAAGTTTACCCCTTTCTAGCAGTTTACTCTGACTGCATATGAATTTTGAAGTTATTGCAATCATCCGCATATCTCACTTTACATGCTCTTCTGACATGTATGCCCACATAATCCCGAATCTAACTCACTTCTCATGGCACATTACGGTTTCTGAGCTTTGATGAGTCGTCCTTTTGCTAAAACAAGACTTGCCTCTTACCAATTGAGTCACCATTGTTCCAAAAGTATCCATGTTGAAAGTCTCATCACAATAACCCTATGCCAACCAATTGCAATGTGACACTGACTTTTTGCAATAATATTTTTTGCCCCACAACATGCATTTCCCTAAAAACTCTGAATACTCTGAAGTGGCCAAGTATCAGAGTGCTTTTGGAATTCTTCTAGGTTGCAACTTATCTTGCTTCCTTGAGTTGTTGTGGCTTCCAAATCCTTCTCTAAGGCGATTTCCCAACATTTGGTGGCCTAGTGTTCTAAAACGATGTTCCCAGCATTTCTCATTTAGAAGCTTCTGCTGTTCTGTAGATTCCCATATTCTGTCAAAATGTGCAATTCTTTGCAATTTTGCCCTCTGATTTCCTACAGCATTGCTACCTCCAACCAACTATGGTTGCAACATCACAAAGTTCTGGACTTTGTCAACTTTCCTGTATTTCCCTGCAGATGCGCTGAAAGTCAGCTGCATTTTATGACACAGTGCTCATTTAGTTACATCCTACTACCAAGTCAACCTTCATAAACTGTCACTGAACAATTTTGCTCATGGATTTATTTTGTACGAATGGCCTTTACAACTCTACAATTATTTTCAGGCAGATGATAGTCCTATTTAGTATTATCCATGCCAGCATCTGTAATTCAGTCAATTCTGCATTTTCCTCCAGTGATAACAGATTAGGTAATTTCCAGTTTTTCCGATACATGAGTTAAATTTTAGAGTAATTTTATGACATAAAAGTCTCTTTACCACAGATTCATGTCTTTATGACAGCGCTCAATTGGCTTCTCTGGTGCTTGATATCTAGACTTGGCTTCGTTGGCTTTATGATCGGATTCCAGCTCTATGACATTATCATTGTTGACTATCTCCCAGACAAGTGCCATGGTGTTTACTGCATGACAGATCAGGAGCTCATGTCTCCATGAAGATGCAAGCTCCATGTTTTATAATAATGTTCACAACCTTGTTCCAGTAATGGTGCTTTTAGCATTGTGCACTATAGTAAATGCCTTAGTTCATCAGCAGATATTCCTTATTTTCTGATCTAAGATTATCTTTTGCAACTTCTTCTGCAACAAGTATTTGGGAGTAATGTTTAAATATGGCGACCTTCTAACTTTATATGCCAAAACTGCCTCAATCTATTTATTAGTGAAACCATCTTTTTATCATCATATCAAGAGTGCTGGAGCTGATGTCTCCACATATATTCAACACACCCAAATTTATTAAATTTTCAATCTATTGTTGTTGTTTTTTCGGTTTCCTTCTCTACTTAGGCTCAAAGACTTCCATTCTCTAGCTATCTTTGCACCAATATGTATTCATAGGTAGTTTATATTTTAAAACATAAGAACTCATTGAGAAATGTAGAAAATCGCCTAGTCTTTCTACCCTAGTAACTCTCTTTATTAACTGGTTGTACTCTTCGAGTCCCATTGACCTTCTGTGGTCATTCATGGACATTAATATCATTTCTTTCTTTCTTTCGAAGACCTTACTAGGAGAGAACCATCTCTCTTGGTCTTAGCAATTAAGGAATGCTTTTCTTTTTCTAGCGGAAATATTTGATTAATATTATGTCAAGTTATAAATTAGAAGATCTGATCAGCTGTCTAAGAATAAGAACCGATATGTAAATTTCTGAAAGGCAAGAGTTGTCAAAGTGCAATATAGATTTGGCAGACCAATGCTTGAGCCTCTTTTTAAAAATTTCAAAATTTCTAAAGACTTTACAACCCTCCTGTTATGGTGATGTCACCCGTTGTAGCCAAAATACATACTGCTACAAAGCAACTCAAAAACAAATTTACAGTACGCCTAACTCAATAGAATGTAAGAACATTTGTGGATATGCCACCATTTAATAGAGTAGAATGTAATAACATTTGTGGATATGCCACCATTTTATAGACTGTAACCCAATTTTAAAGGGTAAAAATTTACATCTTTTAATTGTTTTGAGTTTTGAAGCAATTAAGGAGAATAAATAACCAATGACTGATGATTGTTTCCTCTGTATAAAATGTTATAATTGAGCATTATTGTTGAGTAGGCCTACTCATGCTGATAAGTGAGTACTTTCTATGCAATAGGCACAGGGATTCTCCGATTGCTAAAGATGTAGGAGCAAATCAACTAAGAGGAAGCATCTGAATGGCTAAAGTGGAACAAATTCTTCCCCATTTAGACTCTCATCTTTCTTACAATTGTTGAAAAAACTCCAAATAATTTCCATGTGTAATGGACCTTGCCATGATAGTCTCTTTCAAGTGCATCATCAAAAAAATTCCTTGTACTATTGAATGCACAAGATTACTTATGCCTGTGTATTGTCTGTCTATATGTCCAAATCTAATCTGTATTGTGTAACATATCAACTCCACCATCTCCAACCTATTCTGTTAACTACTGGTCAGATAGTTGGGTATCTACAAGGATGGGCTTGAGCAACTCCTCGACACAATTTTGGCTGGAAAATATTTATGACATACAGATTGCTTACCATTTATTACCTCTCGATTTTGGCACAAGAATTCTTGTTTCTAAGTGGAAAATAAATTTGCACAAGTACACGTTTATATTGAATGTCAAAACCTTTGTTCCCCATCCATATCACATATGAGTAAGCCATTTATAATTTTATTGAGTAGCATTGGCAAACAAAGATTCCTTCGGGGTACAATTTCCCAGTAGTTCAACATTTCAGTCCTCTCTATGGTTTGTTTCCTTTCAATTCTTTTTGTAAATCCTCTTGATCCAGTTGATTTGATGTTCGTGAAGTGAGAAGGCTATACCCATTCTGCTTTCCTCTCACCCAGCATCAGGGCTCTTTGGCGATCAAGGAATGTCGACTAGTCTAAAGCCATAGACTCAACCATATTTTGGGTAAGAGTTGCATAATTGGAGTCACCTTGTTGTTTTTCTGCTTTTATTAATTTAAAAAATGTCTACTTTTTAGGCTGGTGAAAATTGTCATGGTTATCATGTCTGTATTTAAGAGAAATCCTGGGCCTCCATTTGTTAAGGGTTTCTGTCACTTTAGTTGAGTGGCTACTTGTTGGGTTAGTATATTGACTTTAGAGCGATTGATCCATGCCAATGAAATAGAGTGAGTTGATTGAGGAATACTACAAAACATTGTATTTAGACACTGATGAAGGTCGGGCTTCTATTTCTAATTTAATGCTACAAAATACAATTTACTTTATGATTTCTGCGCATATATGTCCCTATCATTCTCCTATTGTTTTTCTGATTGGCTCCTTGAGTAATTGGTAGAGATAAGTAGATATTTAACACTGATAATCCACGGATTCTAGTTCATCCCATTTATCCAAGAGGTATTGGAGCTTTGCTATAAATGTTATTGATTTTAGTTGTAAGCTAATAATGGCTAATTGGTGACAATTGCTTCGCAGGTTTAAGCAGGACATATTAGATGATTGCTTTCTTCGATGTTGGAAATCTTGGATATTCCTCATGCTTGTGTATTGTCTATCTATATGTGTCATGGAAAATTGAGATTGTTCTTTTTGATATATTTTAAAATTTACTTTTAGTTTATTTTCAAGAATATTTCTCCAAGATTCCTCTGATATAAAAGTTATCTTCTCTATGTTTAGATGTGATCAAAAGTAATTCACAGCTTGCATTGAAAATAGACCTTTGAGTGCTTTATTATTGCTTCTATGCAACACTGTGTTTTCGACTTTTTTTGGTCTTGCTTAATAACATCTATGACAACCTATACATTCTACTAGGTGAGTTCCAGTGTGACATCCTCCTGAGTTCATGACAGTTTGCATTGATAATTACATTTTGTTTCAGGTGATTGCAATCAATTTATGCTCATTTCCAAAATTTTCTGATTTTCCTCGACCTCTTTGGTACAGGTTATTTTGTTCTCAGACATTCTTACTCCTTTGTCAGGAATGAATATTCCTTTTGACATCGTTAAAGGAAAAGGTCCAGTTATTTTCAATCCAATCAAGACTTCAGATGATGTTGCTGAAGTGAGAGAGTTTGTCCCACAAGAATCAGTGCCTTATGTTGGTGAGACACTCTCAATCTTGCGAGCACAGGTTATATTTCTACAACTCTTTCCCATTCATTGCATTTTGCTTTGGCTTGTACTTGAAAAAATCCTGAAAACCTTGTCTATTGCTTTTTAATATCAATTATTCTCAGTTGAATAAATTAAACTCGTTATCAATTGGATGAGGCAATAAAGAATGTATTCACCTAGATTATCAGGCATTATATGATTAAAAATTAAAGAAAGTATATCTTTGGAGTAGATGTAGATTCGTAGCCAGTGATTACTGGTATTTTCAGGTGAGTTGAAGTGCTTGTATTATCAAACTTGGTATTGCAACAGTGATTTCTAGAATCAAATTGTGAACCTAGTTTCTTGGTGACAACAGTTACACTAATGAATATGTATTCATCTTTGCCATATGGTACACTGACAGAGTCAGGACTTTTTATTTTCTATAAAAATAACAAAAAACAGTGCCAAAAGCAGCTGACTTAGTCTTTGTGACTATTCAAAAGCGGTATTGGTCAGATATTGTTTAGCCTGATCATAGTTAGCATGCGAGAAATATGTAAGGTAGTGGATCTGGAAACACAGAAATATCTCACTTAAATTTTAGAAATGGATTTCAAGAAATCAAGATAATGTATGGATTAAAAGAAATCTGTTATGGCCTGGAACAGGTTTTTATTGTTTCACATAATCATGATGTTTTCCACATTATCTTCAAAGTAATTGAAGACAGTTGGAGGGTGGAGACAAAGGAGAACTTCTGTTTCAGAAGACAAAAAAGAAAATGACATCATTATGGCATCATCCAATGTTTTTAAAGATCGTGTAAGCAATGATGACATCATATTGTAATTATTTTAACCCAGGTTCAGATTGGTAAGAGGATGGCAGCCATTGAAGAACTCATGCTTAGAGATGAGGATAGGAAGAGACCTTTGGAGGTTATGCATGAATGGGGCATTCCTCTCCCTCAGTCAGAGAGGCAGGCCACATAATCTGAGCACTCTGTGATTGCTACCATTCATGGCGACGAATGTGCTGTCCAAGTACTGAGGCCCCAGCCCCGTCAGCCCACCTCCTCTTGGGCTCAGGATACCATGACAGACCAAGCAGAAGTCCCGGCTTACATGGGACCTCCTCTTGCCTGGTGCTGAAGTTGATGGATGATGGGTTTTTTTGTTCTCTCTTTCTAGAAAGGAGCTGTTTAGTTTGCAGGGGGATGGGATGGGTTTTAAGCAGTGTGAAGTTCATAAAGCACAGAATTTTCAATTTTCATAAGCTAGTTTGCTTTATAAGTACTTTTAAATTTTTATTCCACAGTTTTGATGAACATGGGGTGATTAACTATGGAGTTTTTTGAAGAATCTATAGAGGTGCGGCCTAGTTTTTTTTATCACATGCCCTTTGGATTTCCTTTCTTAGCAGCATTTTGTTGGAAACTGTTCCAAATTAAATTTCTGTTAGAGCTTCTTTATTTGGTTTCCTCACATCTCTGATGCTGGAAATTGTTGATGCAATGATCCTTTTTAACGCTAATATCTTCATATTGAACTTAAAAAAACAAAAAAAAACAGGCTCACATCATGAGAGTCAATGTCAAGTCAAACTGGATCGAAACCCCAGTTTATCTCTCCTGGCTGGCCTAATGGAATTTTCTGAATTTAACCATGCATGAATGGGCTGATCAGCTTGCTATCAACCTTGTTTGACTCGCATCAAATACTATTAGTAGGTCAATTAGTGATCCATTTTGACCATTTCACTGAAATTTGATTTAAAAAGTATAAATTCGAGGCAAAAGAGAATTAAAACTACAGTTTACCAGTGAAATGACTGTAGCTGGTTATAACAATGTTATTATGATGTTGTAAATAGGTCTTAAAGATAATTGTGATTCTCATATTGTTATTTGTTTTTTCTTGATGTCTTTTATAATGATTGCCTGTAGACTTCCATCAATTTAAAAATGTGATCATTTGCTTCTTGATGTAGTAAAAGCCTGATTGGGAACGTGACTATTCCTAAGAAGACAACATTTGAGCTGTGGTTAAAGAAATGTGGGTTTACTAAGTATTGCAAGAGATCTTCTGAAAAAAATCCATAGAAAAATATTATAATCAATGTTTTGCGCTACTTTATGGGGCCCAAGATGAGGATGATCTTTTTCTAAGATGTTTTTTTTCCGGAAGCTCTTTTGCTAATTAATATGGATTGCAGAAGCTTGAATTCTCTTATGTGTAGTCTTGTTAATCTTTCCTATGAAGGAATGTCAAAAATTCAACTATTATTGGGTAGGAACTAAGTTACCGTTTCAATTTGGGTACGGGTGTGGGTATGGCCAATCGGGTTCACTGGTACGGTGATTATGTTTTCTCCCTAGGCATGGCTTGGGTACCACCAAACAAATATATATCTAAAATATAAATATTCTAGCCTAATAAACATGAATGAGCAACATAGTATGCATAGAATAAACAAAATAACGACCAAAACACAACTGATAAATTGATAATGCTAACTGAAAGCCAAATGCCATGGTAAATGTTAATTATTAAATCAAAGTTAGCATTCATTTTTATATTGCTCTTCATCGAGAGTGTGAACAACAACATAAAAAAAAAAAAAAGGCAAAACCCTGTGGGTACACCTGAGACAGTCCGGGTACACTCTGATCCTTCAGCAGAAGGATCCAGGCATACTTGGGGAGACTCTGGGTACGAATTGTACCCACACCTGGTTTGGGTATGTACTGGATCAGTACCGGGTGGGGGGATGGGCCAGGGGAGAGGGGGCGCTGAAGCTGGATACTTATGATAGGAGGAATATGATAAAGTTTATTGGAGTGATAAATTAGTGAGTTTGATTCTGAATTGGATGGGGATAATCAACATTAAATGGTGCCTATTGGGGATCGGCATGATAGGTTTGGTGATGGCCATATGCCTTACCTCACCTTGAAGGTTAGCTAGGAATACTTGTGTTTCATTTTCATTGTAAGTATTAAGTAAGATAAGGTAATTTTTTAGGTCACAGCCTAGCCAGAAATATTATGCCTCATGGGCATAGAGACCCCCTTGTAGGAACAAGGGAACTATACCTTATATATGTTCAAATTTCTACCTTATCAGGTTTTGACCCTTTGACCAATCTTGTGGTAAATCACAAGCTAAATTCTCTTCTACACAAATTGTTTTCAATTATTTCTGATGGCGGCACAAGGAAATGGAGACTGGTTTGTAATAGTGGCTCTAGTCCCTAGAGGAAGGGAAAAAGTTCCCCATGGAAACATTGTGTTTAATTATGATGGTTATGTCCCAAACATGGAGAGAGTCACGACGCCATCCAATCTAGTGGGACAAACTATTGCATTTGTTACTAAGTTGCTAACCATGTGAATAGGATTTGTAGCATTAGCCTTGCTGCTACATAAATTGTATCTTTGGGCAAGGTTGAGTCCCACTAATGTTTATGAAAACAAAAAGCAAATCCAAGTGCACTTTACTACACCACCAAGTGAAAAGACACAAAAGTTACCTTTCCAAGATCGTGACGGAAGATGTAGTGAAGCAATATTTCAAGCTTGGATAAGGACAGTAGAACTTTATTTTCCTATGTTACTGGGTTCTGCCACCTAGGCTTCCCATACATGCACCTGGTACACACTGGGTTTTGATCCTGGGCCAGGTACAGCCTTGAAATGGCCTCGGATTGCCCCAGGTAGGGGATCCTACCTGGGTACGCCTTGGGTTTGTCATGACAGGGCCCTACATACCCTACATGCCTGCGGAAAACCCAGGGCCAAATGCTGTTTAAAAACAGCACAAAAATACTAAGATTCAGACATCATGTCAGTCAATTGCTGAAGGGATTTCCAGTATTGTTCTACACAAATTTGATTCGTGATTCAACACTATTATGCCAAATCCCTGTTATTTGAGGCAAAACCTCTATTTTTTCGAGGCAGCTATTTCATCATTTTGTGCAAGGTATTAATGGTAGGGTCTGAGGTAGCGACATCCAGCCTCAGCTGGATTCGGAAAGTCTTCTTATTTTAACCATGGTTCTTTTACAGTTTGTCTGCATGATTTGATTTCTTGTGTGAATGTAAAACACCCACATCTTTAATTTTTTTTTCAGGCGTAGCTCCATTATCTGTATTCCACAGCCCCAACACCATTGTGTCTGATCCCCATATTTTATCATAAGGACAATAATAAACAACCATAGGATTGTAAGCCTATAATTTTTTGATTTGTATAAATTAAAATTTATAAACTATCTTTATAAATATTCATACAAGTTCTCTCAAGTATATACTATATATATATTTATAAAATAATATTTCTATAATTTATAAAAGTTATATGTTTATTGTTTATAATATCTATATATATGCATTGTTTGAGATAAGTAAAAATGTGTTGTAGAATAGCTTTATACATGCATAGTTAAAACGTAATAGCTTCATTCATGCATACATGTAAAAAAGTATTCAATTTTAGATGTATTTGATTTTTTAGATACAGTGTTGGTCAAGTTACTTATTTTTATATATTTGATTCTTTCTAAAAAATATGTATAATTGTATTTTTTTCGTTTGAAAATTAGTAAGCAAAACACATTAAAATTAAAAATAAAAACCATGAAACTTTAAAAACTAAAGAATGGTGGAATAACATAGAAACAACTATAGAAGCAAATCCTAGGAGACACACATTTGGGATGACATTAGAGAAGACACGATAAACTGGTTGCACCCCTAAATGACAAGGTTTAGACCTTTTATCAAAAGAAAATCCTCGAACCGTTATGCATCATCATCGAATATAGCAGCCAAGCTGCCAAACAAGAAGCATATTAGAAGGCATAAAAGCATACATACGAAACCCAGTGGCAGCAGCTGATTCAAACTCATTAGAAAATGCCATAGTAGTGGCCCTCAAATAGAAGGGGTACCAAGCAAACAAGATATTAATCCTCCTGTCAAATAAAACCTATAGTTCAGAAAAACCAAATAGATATACAGCTCAGAAAAACCAGAGATGAAGAAACATAGAATGCAAAAAATGTAGAGAACCTCATTACGAAAAATGATTCCATGCAATCCACTTAGAAGCGCAATAATAAAATAGAAATTAATACACACAATACAACCAAGAAAACAAAACAAAAACTACCAAGAATATCATCGTTTGCACAGAAAAAGCCACACTGGCACAAAACTAAAGTAGAGTTTGAGATTATTTCCACAGGGACTCATTTTCAAAACATACATCTGGAAACAACAGAAATTTACTTACGAAGGATAGTTCCGTTGTTTCCAGATATTTGTTTTGAGATTCTTTCCACAGATACCAGTGGCAATCTTCTAGATGTAGAGAGAAAATTGATAATGAGTGCCTCTGCAGTCTAGACTCTGAACAGTGAAGAGTTGTTGACACTTTATGCTGGGAGTGAAAATAAGGTACCAAGGTGCCCTAGTGGATGCTTGTGGAGGGGGACATTGTCGCATAGATCTCAGCTTATCCTACTAAGTCTGTGTACAAAAAAAGGAATCTCCTTCAGATCTCATAATAGACGAGGCACCTAAAGATAAAAGTGTTCTTTTGTCTACACCTCTTGGTAAGAGAAGAGTTGACATATTCTATCACCTCATATACTATGGTGGTCTACTGCAACTTGTAACTGGCCAAGGGGGATCCTCAGGTCATGTGACCAAAAATGTTGAAGGTAATTGTGGTGAAAAGTGATGCCATCAACAATTTGCATTGAATTCTCTACACAGAAATCCATATTAAAGCGCCAAGTGGCATGGGTACTTCAAAAATATATATCATGTCCTAGAACTCTATTAATTTCCCTTTTAGAGAAGAAGGTGAGGTGGCAACGTGCAAGCAGTATCTTAAAGGAAGAAGCCAAATTCAATCCATTAGCCTTCATGGAATTTTACTGAAAAGTACTATGATCCTTGGTCAACACGTATGAGCACTGAAAAATTGAAGACTTGGTTATTTCCCATAGTGACAAACACATAAGACTTGGAAAATAACCAATATGGTTCACATTATTCACCCCATTGAGAAAATTGTTGTAGATGCACTCAAACCCTATTATGCAAAATGACAAGTATGAGCGCTCTAGGACTTGAGTCACAATCACTCCCCATGGTGACATTACATATACTAATTTAGAAAATAACCGAAACACACTAAATGAATTAGAGTTGCTAGTAGATTGCATATACCTAAGAATGATGGCATCATATACTTGTACAAAATACGTGATCAACCTATTAGAACCCTATGTTTAAAATGAAAACATAAATGCTCTAAAGACATTGAACTCCAAATAAATTTACCATCCCAATAGTTGATTCAACTTTCTATTCCTAAAACAAATACATATGACATAATAAATGTCACGACTTTCTTTTTTCAATGTGACTCGCATGATATCTATTCTATCATGTGTAAATAAATATTAAAAAATACCAACACGAATCTAGAAATCCAAGCTTTTGGGTTTCTAGATTTATATTGTTATTTTTTATAATTTATTTTACACATGATATCTATTCTATCATGTGTAAATAAATATTAAAAAATACCAACATGAATCTAGAAATCCAAACTTTTGTATTCCCAATGTGACACACATGATAGAATAGATATCATGTGTAAATAAATTATAAAAAATAGCAACATAAATATAGAAACTCAATTTCTATCCCTAATGCGACACACATGATAGAATAGATATCATGGGTAAATAAATTATAAATAATAGCAACATAATTTATGAACTCAAGCTTAAAGTGAAAGGCATCGACAAATCAACGACAATAAATTATGAAAAGTGGGTCTAATAAGACACAAGACTTGGATAGTGTTTGGGGTGGTCCTCTACTCCTTTGGGTACCATCCCCCATGTATGGATCTCCTTTATTAATTATCCCAACCGCCTTTTATGCATCATAGAGTGTTGGGTGGATAGACTAACCTTTCAATAGACTTGCCCAAACAACCACTTGAAACCTAACCACCTTAACTAAACCACAAACATGGTGGCTAGTTACAAACTCTAACCTTGGCATACTTAATTATTACATAACATGGCCACCAAGGTGGGCTAGAATATTGCATTACAATTGGACCCACCCTAATAACAACTCATGACTTGACCATAAATTCTAAGTGGGCTTATGAAAAATAATGGTGGGCTATTAATTTCACTAATAGCCCACCATTTTAAAGTTACATACCCACGAGAACACTCACACATTACCCACCTAGAAATTGTCTAGATAAATTGACTTGACTATGACCCATGACCATCTAACTTATTCCACTCAAATAGATCTGAAACGTAATAAAAAGTGGACTAATTTACATATATTCACCATCTTCCAACTCCACTAGAAAGCATAGACCTTAGAGATGACACGAGGGACCCATCTCACAATGTTAATAATAATTTGTGACCATGACATCATAAACCCACATGACCTTGCCGCCTTTACAAAATTTTAAATAATTTAAGGTGTATTGCAATCTATTGTTCAACATCTAAAATAATGATAGAGAACATTACAAAATATTACAAATTTGACTTTGCCATGTGCAAATGAGGGGGATGAGGACAGCATTTCCCCCTTTCTGGTTTGTGTTGTAAACTTGTAGGGCAAACCAGAGACCGCGATTGCAACCTTGAATCCATCTTCATCTTGATTTTGATAAATGCCTAGGGCTGGGTTCCCAGGTACGTGTGAGGGTAGGAAACCTCCTTGCTACACCGTCTTACTCACGGGCTTCTTTGACATGATAAGAAATCCAGTAAGTTGAGAAATCAAAACCTTCAACCTGAAACTTCACTCCAGAGTCCAAACAACTAGAACCCTCCAAAATACTATGAACCATCTTCAATGCAATTATTCATAGGCATTGCACTGGCCGTGGGTAAAAGATTGCTGAAATTCACTTTGCAGAATTTATCAACATCAGTTGAACTGGCCAATTTAAAATCTTCTTACAAAATGAGCAAAAAAATAATATTCTGGATTGAAATATCCCAAAAGGGGAATATTTTTTGAATTATGGAATTTACTGTAAACCCTAGCCAAATATGAATTTTCCAGATTTGTAACAGCAAACCCTAGCTGCAAATAATCCTTCAATATTAGCCTAAAAATATGGCGAAGTCAAAGAACCTAATAGGCAGTCCTACAAGCAAGTTTGGCCCCTCCAAATCTGCAGTTGTTCTTCAAACCCTAGGCGTCCCACTTTAGAAGTTTATTTGCCTTTTTTGAAGATGTATCATGCTCAAAACCATCCACTTAATAATAAAAAATTACCAATAAATCAAAGAATATTATTGGCTGTCATAAATGCTTTTCATGCCAAAATATGATATTAAAATTCACCAAAATATTATTGAATTAACATGCCAATATTATTGCAATTTAGGAACATGTATGAAGTCCAAATGTCCTTCAAAATCCTTCCAAAAATCAAGAATAAATTCAAGAATAATATAGAAAAATCAGAATATTGTTTGGCTACAAAATAGCCCTCCAAACCCTAACAAATCAGCTCCAAACCAAGCCGCCCTAGCTGGAAAATAACATTTCCAGCAACAAATCCAACGCAGTCCTTCAATGAGGGGTCTTCAACATGAACCACATAAATCTAGGGCTTCCTACCCGAGTCACCAACCTCACAAACCAATCAGCTCCTCCCAAAAGCAAGTTGCCTCTTCCAAATCTTTCTTTTTGTCTTTTTCTGAATACTAGGCTCAACTGCAACCTCAAGATGAAGTTGCCCTTAATGAGAAATGAGGGTTTGCATCCTCACTCCTCCTTTGGTTTGAAGGTTTTCATCTCCAAGTCAATAGCTTAAGCTTTTCATGCTTAAAACTCAAGTTTCAAATATATTCCATAACAATCAAATGAACTCTCCATTTCTTTTATAGTCCTCCCCCAAGCGGTACATCCAAAATGGAGGGAAATACATTTTCAAAATATAAAAAGAACATCTCTTATAATCCACTTAAGTGGATTGGGTGCCCATGACCCTCAAAGTGTTCCAACTTAAGTGAATTTTATAACAATAAAGTGCTTTTCACAAGTGTTCTTAAGAATCCAAATGTTTCCTTTGTTTTTCCTTAGCCCTCGGGAAACCAATAAGGCTAAGGGTCTTCTATAGTGTCATAATCAAAAGAGGGACATGACATGGATTGTGAGAAGTTTTGCAGATATGTATTTATTCCCCCCTTCCCATGAGCTATTTTAGCATCAAAAGTGCTAATTTTTATGGCAAGTTTATCACAGGTTTTCACATTTTTGGGGGGCATGTTTGGAAGCAGTCTTGGGTTCAAGTCCAACCTTCTTCATCCTTTAGGTTTCAATAGGGAATTAGGGAAAGTCGATTGTTTAGTGAGTCTAACCACCCAACCCCTCTATTACATATACAAGATGATTGAAATGAATAATCAAAAATATATATTCGTACATGGGGAAAGGTACGTAAAAGAGCAAGGGAAATTCTATCCATGTATAATATCTTATTAGGCCCATCTTTCAATTTTTTTGATGTCTTTGATTGGTTGATGCCTTTCACGTAAAGCATTAGTTTCTAGGCTAATGATATTATTAATGATTGATTTACACATGATATCTACTATGTCATGCGTATCACTTTGATAATATAAAGTCATGATATCTATTGTCATGCATGTCACTTTTGGCATAAAAAGTTAATTCAACTTAGGTATAATAAATTTTCTGTGAGCTCAATGTCTATAGCCCATTTATGTCTCATGTTGAACATGGGGTTCTAGTAGGTTGATAACATATTTTTTATAGGTATATGGTGTCATCATTCTTAAGTATATGCAGTGCACTTAGTGGGGTTTTGGGTTATTTTCTAAGGTAGTACATGTGATGCCTCTATGGGGAATGGTTGTGCCTTGGGTCTTAGAGTGATCAAGCCTAATACATGTTTTGTATAATAGGGTTTGGGTGCATTCACGACATTTTTCTCAATGGAACAATATTTTGAACAATATACTGTTTATTGTCCAAGTTGTACATGTTTTTCACCATGGGGAATAACTTAGTGTTTGATCCTTCGGTGCTCATATTTATTTTTTTGCACAAATGATTGGAGAATTTTTTCAATAAAATTACATGAAGGATAAGATATTGAAGTATCTCATCATTGCTAAAGGGTTGTGGAAATAAATTAGCCTTAAGAAAATAGAGTCTCTTCACCATTATGCCAACCTTATATTTCACAAGTTGGGGTTTCTAGATTAACGTTATTTTTTATAATTATTTTACTCATGATATCTAACATATCATGCGTGTTGCTTTGGAAATAGAAAGTCATGATGTCTATTTTTTCATATGTGTTTGTTTTGGAGATAGGAAGTTGAATCAACTATTGGGGATGGTAAATTTTCTAGGAGCTCAATGTCTTTAGTCGATTTTTGTTTTCATTTTGATCATGGGGTTCCAATAGGTTGATTACATATTCTCTATAGGTATATGATTTTATCATTCTTTGGTATATGCAATCCATTAGGAACTTGGATGCATTTAATGGGTGTTTGGGTTATTTTATAGAGTAGTATGTGTAATGTCACTATAGGGAATGGTTGTGGCTCAGGTCCTAGAGTGCTCATACGTGTCGTTTTGCCTAAAAGGGTTTGGGTTCATCCAGAACAATTTTCTCATTGGGACAATATTGTGAACATTAATGGTTATTTTCCAAGTTATACGTGTTTGCTGCTATGAGGACTAACCAAGTCTTCAAGTCTTTGATACTTAGTTGTGTCGTTTTGCACCAAGGATTGAAGCAATTTTTAAGTAAAATTGCATGAAGCCTCATGGGATGACATATCCCGTTAGCACTTAAGGGTCATGACAAAAATTAGTGTTAAGAGGTACTCACAAATATATATCGTTTCTTCAACTCCATTAATTTCCTCCTTTTTTGGAAAAAGGTGAGGTGGCAATCTATAAGGCGCATCGTAAAGGAAGAAATTGGTCTATGGAGATGTTGATTGACTAAAGAAACAAGCTCATCCTAGAGCACCAACATCGTTGACATTTAGGAAGGCCCACAGAGGCAATATGCATTGAGGAACAAAGGGCTAAATACATATCTTTCTCCTAACCTAAAGCTCAATAACCAAGGGGCCTAAATGTATGAAGAAGAAAATAAGCCTAACGGTAGACTCAAGATGAAGAGGCTAGGCACTGAGTGTAGGCTAGACAATTTTGTAAGGGACCATCTTTATTACAAATCACTTGTTGAAGCATGATAGTCTGTGCTCTTTCTACTCATGCCTAGTCAAGAGGCCCTAGATAAGATAAGATAAATATATTAATGTCCAATGAATGACCACAAAAGTAAGTCAAAGGACTGTAGATAACAATGTGTGCAAGTACAAAGTGGGATAACTAAAACATTCCCAGGAAAGAAAAGAAAAGTACAAAGCCAGAGAAAGTGGCAAAACCGAAAAGAGCAATCCCACGAACCCAAAACAGGGGTAGAAATGCAAACAAGAAGAAAGGGAAGAGGGCCAAGGAGAAGCAATGAGGGAAGTGGAAGATCCAACTCTCCTAACATCTAAGGTCGACTAGAAGAAAGAAACTCTGGATGGAATGACGGCCATATGAAGAGGCGGTAGAGTGCGGAGGCTGCCTACTACGTTGTTGTTTGGACACTGTACCATATCTCTCAGGCCTGGTAGATCTAGTCTGTCTCCCAGTGCAGGGCCTGGAATGGATCTGGCTATGATGGCTCGAGGAACAGTGGATGGCATCTCTAGGCCGAACAGATCTGGAGTAAGAAGCAGAGTTGGCCTCATAGTGGTGCTTAGTGCTTCTCACTAAAGGTAGTACTGTGAAGAAGGAAGTGATCCGCCTAGTAGAATCTGGTTTGGAATGTGGCTGAAGTGTGTGCTCACGAAGCCTCAGAGCCTCCTGTAAGTATAAGGCCAGGCACTTATGATCCTCATATCTGAAGAAATCAGAAAGATCTTGTGCCCTCCTAAATAGACAGTAGAACCTCCCTCTGATCTCATAGTAAATGGGGCAACAGAAGATGAAGTGTGTCTCCGTCTCAGTCTCTTGGAGACTACATAGTTGGCAAATCCTATCAAGACGATCAAGGTGGTGATCTGTCTTGCACCGGAGTCTGTGAGAACCTACTCTAAGTTGGCCAAGGGGAATGCGAAGGGCATGCATCCAGTGACAAAGAGTATACTGTGGACGGATAATGAGACCGTCCTTCAACTCCACAAAGTGCTTAGCATAAAAGGCCATTTTAGGGCATACACTCCCATGAGGGTTCACCCAAGTGGTGTGGATGAACTACCTGCAAATATCCTCTCTGATGATCTTGTTCATTTCCTGTCTGGTAGGTAGAAGGTGGCTCGGTGCATCCAAGAAATATTGAAAAGGAGGAAGACGATCCATCTGAATGCCCATTGACCCTAAGAGGTCGAAAACCTTAGCGTACCAACCATGGCCATGGCGAGGAGAATTTGAACGAGCAATAGCCTCTGATGAACAATACGCCAAGTACAGGTACTTGTCCCACCCCTCAACAGAATCGACAAAGTCCCGGATGCGGTGTAGGAAAGAGATCAAGTCAAACATGGTCTCCAATCTGAAAGGATGGGCTCCAAACTTAGCCAAAATAATGTGCTGGGGGACAATATGCTTGCACCTGATAAATTAGAGAAGGATAAGTGTCTGGACTCTCTCTGTAGAATCCCAGTCAGCCGCCAGTAAGGAGTGCCCCCAAACAAAAGCGCCGTAAAGAACAGTGGGTCTGATGAGGGAGTCCATGAGGGACATTTTGGAGGAGACCATGAGGGACATTTTGGAGATGTCCTGGAAGTGGTGGCGAAAGCACTGTTTCTCAAGGAGGGCTAAGGATCCATAACCCTTATTAACATGATGCTGGAGGGCTTGTCTCAAACTGAAATGCGGGCCAGAAAACCGAATGCCCAAGTAGGTATATGTCTTGGTGATCTCAATCTCCTCATCCCTAAAGAAGTGGAGGTGCGAGGTCTTCAAATCATTGAAGACCATAACCTTGGTTTTACCAAATTTAACTGTCAACTACCGAAGGTTGCAGAACAAGGCTAAGGTATCCAGCTGTCTCTGCAGACTATCCAAAGAGGAGGCCAAGAGGACCACATCATCAACAAACAAAAGGATGGATGTCAGAACTTGGTGAAGTAGGCACCCATCGCTGTCTTGGATATGCTCATGGAGGAAGGACTCGAGCTCATCTATGTAAATCCCAATGAGAGTTGGGGACATGGGACACCCCTGTTTGACCCCAATGGTACTCGAGGCTCAAAACATCCAAACCCATAAAGTACAATGGGTTCAAAATTGCGTCAAAGGGGTGAATCTTTGGAAGGATATCCTGGAAATGAATTTGAAAGCACTGCCAATCTAAAGCAAAGGTGGAAGGCCTATCCTTTCTAAAGTCATGACTGAGAGGCAGGGTTCAAGTTGAAAGCTGGACATACAACTGAAAACCAAAGTTGTATGTGATCATGATCTCTACTCACTTGTATAGAAAATTTAGAACTTTGATAGAGCGTTGTTAGAATTATTGAAGTCCATAGCCTTAGTTTTTATAAGGCTAACCACTAACTGTGGAGCTTGCAAAGCAAGTAGTATAAAAACCAAAATGTGGTGTAAGATCTAGCAATAGATTCCGTTTTTTTCTAAGAAAAAGGTTGAAAATTGTATTATAAGTGAGATTAAATACATCAGCCTCAACTTATGAATTGGGCAAAACAAAAGGGAGAAGAAAGAGGTATCACAAGAGAAGAGAGGAAGGACAAGGAAATTAAGTATTTTTGTGACTCCCATTAGATATTAGGAGTCAAACAACATTAACTACAAAGACAAACTTTACACATTACTAGCAATGTCCTTTAGCCCAACAAATTCACTTGCAATCTTCATTAGAATGATGAATGACATCCTTTTTAATACTTTGTGAAATTCAATTTGGTGTTCTTAAGTGACATCTTAATATTCAAAAGAAATGTATACAACAAACAGCTAAAATCTTATTAAAATTCTTAAGAGAGAAATTATATTATTGTCCAAACAAGAGTGTTAAAAAGGAACTCGAAGAGCTGAAAAAGTAACCTCACTAAAACAATGAAAGACATTGACTAAAGGGCTAACCCAAAATGGGTAAACCCTAGACAAGCTGGATAATATAGACATGGTACTAGTATAAATAACCATATGAAAGGAAGGACCCTCAATAAAACCATGCAAAGGGAGATGATGGAGACCAAAGATGGAGACCAAGGTTGGAGATCAAAGCTAGCTCTATTTTGTATGAAGTATCGAACAAAAGAACCACCTACAACTCCCATCATTGATCACTACGAAAGGGCCAATGCAAAATATGATGATGTTAGAATGACACGGGTTAAGAGTTCTTGCTAGACAATTGTAGGAGGAAACAAGTTACTCCTCATAGAACATCTCCATACATACATGGTTGATGATCCTCGATAGGTAGAGAGAAAACTTGTAATGTGACTTGTTTGTGTAGCAAAGACTATGAGTGAGAGGAACTAGCTGACTCTCTATGTTAGAGGTTGGCTAACCCACCATGCCTAGTATGAGAATAAGAGGACTAGGTTACCATGGTGGACATTTGTGAAGAGTGATGTCATGTCACTAGTCTAACTCCATACATTTGTGAAATTGTAATATCGAACGAGTGCTTGACACTTGCAATGGCTTGAGCAGGCAGAAAACAAGTAATCAACTTGACACTCTTAGGAATCCCTTGTAAAGTCCAATGTTTGAAAGTTCCAATTTTTTGAAGGTAAAGGGCTAAGCATCTCTTGTTAGGATACTAAAAAAGGATGACCAAAGAACCATATGAGCTCTTTAAACTATAACATCTCCTTTGGATCTCACAATAGACATGACACTCAAAAATAAAGTTCTCCTCCATCTTGACTTCTTAGAGAGAACAAATACATCCTATACCCTCGTAGAAGTGGTTTGTGTCATCTCAAAACAAGTGTGAACGTACCCTTAGTTGTCTAATGGGAATCCTAAGGCCATGCAACGAATCATGGTGGTGATACTTGACATAAATGATAGTGCCATCATTAATTTGCAAGCAATGCTTGACATTGAAAGTCTTGGTGCTGACAAGTTACAGGGGAGAGATCCAAGTGACTAAATTTTTTTTTTATCTATATATCCTCCCTGATAATTTCTTGTTGTGGAAAGAAGGCAAGGAAGGTAGACCAAATAGTATTTGAACGGGGGAAGCCAGTCTATAGAGATACATATAGACTGAAGTAGCAAACTGGTCCCCAAAGAAATCTCTCTAAAAGGAGGCGAGGAAGGGGGACCAAATAGTATATGACCAGGGGAAGCCAGTCTATGGAGATACATATAGATTGAAGTAGCAAACTAGTCCCCAAAGAAATCTCTCTAAAGAATAAAGGGATAAATATGGATCTCTCTCTGGACCAAAGGTTGGATCACCTAGGGACCAAAGGTTGTGAAGATGAAGAGGTTGAGCAGCAACTTTTGTTTCGACAATGTACTCAAGGGTTGTCCACTTACAATAGATCATAGGTTGAAGCAAGATAGACTGCACCCTCTCAACACATGCCTAGTCAACAAACCCTAATTTGGGGCCCCTAACCTTTGATCTATAAAGAACAAGGAGTTCATTGATTGTGTTGAAGAGACATCTTTGAAGCAATATCCTGGAAATGTACACAAATGCACTGACACAAAGTCATATCCCTTTGAAAGTCACAATTAATAAGCAAGTTTTAGATTGATAGCTTGTAAATTCAATCCCTAAGTAGATGTAGCTTTGTATGATCTCCACTAGCTCTAATTTTCAGGGAAAATGGAACTTGAAAAGAGAATCTTTGGCAATAGTAAATAGTTTGAATTTAGTTTTACTAAGGCTAACCACTTGCTAGTTAAGCTCATAAATACATTAACTATATCTACGATTGTGGATGAACGAGGACCACGTCAACAAAAAATACAACAATGAATGCACGATGTAAGGTACAACCATCATCAACAAGAGTAAGTATAACAATTAATGCACGATGCAAGGTACAAGGGTGCTTTGTCGAAGAAAAGTCTCAAGCTTATCTACATAGATCTATGCTACTGGTTCAGTATTTAAATCCCTACCCGAACCGGTACAAATCTGAACTTGATCTTGGGTAGAATCTCCTTGGAAAATGTATCGGATCCTTCATAATCTCTAGTTGCTTCGATGGCATTTCCAAGGCATTTTCGGGGTGATTCTGGGCAGATTCTGCTGGAACTTAAAAGAAAACAAAAAATAAGAACATAACTTTAGCTTTGGGAAAACACTAATGATATTTATTATTGAATTATCAATTATGTTGTTTGTTTTGTTACTTTTGGTTTTTAAAAATTTTAGTGCTGATCATGTGTATAACTCTGAATCCAGGAAGACATCAATGATAGTTGAATTATCAATTATGTCGTGTGTTTTAATTAGTTTCTGCTTTTTAAATTTGACTGCTGATTATGCAGTATGCCCATAACATTGATATTATGGTTAGTTTTCTTTATAATTTTAATATTTGAGTTATCAATTGTTTTATGTTTTTATTTTTATTTTTGAAATTTTTAATGCTGATTATGCACATAACATTGGCAAGGTACAACGATCATCAACAAGAGTGCTGTGCCGAAAACAGTTCTCAAGCTTGTCTACGTAGATATACATTAATAGATCCCTACAAAAACCCCTACCTGAACTGGCAGGAATCTCCTTGGAAACGTATTGGACACTTCGGAATCTCAGGATCCTTCAATGGCATTTCCAAGACATTTTGAAGGCAATTCCGGGCAAACTCTGCTGGAACTTAATAAATACAAAAATATGCACATAACCGTAATTCTGGGAAGATAGTAAATATATTATTTGGATTATCACTTATGTTGTGTCTTTGTTAGTTTTGTTTTTAATGCTGATCTTGCACATAACTCTGATTCAAGGCAGATACTAATGATATTTGAATAATCAATTCTGTTGTGTGTTTTGTAAATTTTTCTTTTTAAAATTTTAATGCTGATTATGCACATAACATTGATATTATGGTTAATTGTCTTTATATTCTTAATATTTTATGTATGAATGTTTCCAAAGTAGCTGATCGTATAGGTATGAGGTTCAGATACGCTGGTACGATAATCTTTTTGGGCCCAGATATGGCTTAATATTGAAAATCTAGGCAAACAAACAAAATTAACCACAATATGCAGAGTAAACGATTATATATATTAAATCATAGTTTTTTTCTAAGATAAGGGTAAAAGTTGGTTTTTTGGCAGGGATCCATACCTATAACAGGCGGGTCAAAGCCCAAATAATCAAAGAAAACTAGTCTGAGACAGCTTAAACAACAAAACCAACAGAGCTACTACAAAAGAAGTCAAAAAGTAGCAGAATATGAGCAAAAGTAGGTCAAAAATCAGAACACCTTAGTAGTTGTGAACCCTGTTGAGGGTGCCTTTTATCTCTTTAATGTTGCTATGCATGTTTTGGACCCTGCTAGTCATGGTATTATCAGTGACCTTCCTAGAATGTTTCTGAATGATGCCTCTACCTCCCTTATCTAAAACAGTAGCAATATCACTAATGATAGTAGCTTGGGTACCAATAATCTCCAGCATACCAGTAATGATAGTATCCAACTCAGTGAACTTACTATAAAGGATATTACCCTTCTCACTCAAATTGTGAATTTAAATATGAGAAGTTTTAATATTATCCTCATTGCAATCCGCCTACTTAATCTTCTTTTTATAATTGTGATCATAGTCACAAGGTTCGAGTTCGAATTCGAGTTCGACGAGGATAAAATTCGGATAAAGTTCGTCAGTGGATAAAGTTCGAAAAAAAAATCGCCATTAAATTCGAACCATTAAAAAAACACAAAAATATAAATAATAAACCAAAAAAGTATAAATACATAAAATATAAATAATATGATATTATAAATATAATTTATAAATATAAAATTTATTAATTTTTATTATATATATAATTTATAAATATAAAATTAAAATAATATATAAATTTTTATTAAACAATTATATATATGTATATTACATCATTTATTTTATTGTTTTAATTAATTTCAAGAAAATTTTAATAAATTATTTTAATTAGGTTTGAAATTATAAATAAAGCAATAAAAATATTAACCTAAATATGATATAATTAGGTTTGAAATTCGTTATATATATAAAAAAATATTACCGAAGCTTTAATTTCATAACCTAAACTTTGCGAGTCTGCAGCGAACACGCGGTCTAAGGTGGAAGAAGAGAAGATCATGATAATGGATTTGCAGTTTGCCGCACTGTCGGAGAATTCGATCGCGGCTCGCCAACCATTTAATGGTTTTGCCTACCATTCCACTACTCGCTACTGCAATTTCTTCTTTTTTACATGTCATGCTGCAGAACGCCATATGAACGTGCATACCTAGTGACAAAGGTGTAGAATGCCATGTGAATAATGGACGTGTTGTTCTTACTCTTTTTGCCTTGCACTTTTGTGCTTGCATTTTTCCCCCTTTTTTTCTGGGCGAACATCAAATGACTATGATTGTGATTGAGAGTATTCATCTCTTTTCTCACATCATTGACCATGATTTTGAGATTGTCCAGCTCCTTATGGAAAAAAATGAGGTTGCCCTGATCAGAGGGGGTACTCAAGGAAAGAAGGCTTTGGACTGCATTAGCCTTGTCAAAATCCAAATTGTTCTCCTGTTTTGAGTGACTATGAAGAACCCTTTTGTTGGGGTCCTTGTTCAAAACTTCAAAAATGCCCCTAACCCTTTTATGCTTAGAGGAAGAAGGCAAGGGGTTCTCAGGGGGAGGGGTTAAGGAAGGATTGCTTCTCGGGGTCAAGTTTAAGAAATGGAGATGCAACAACAAAATAACATCTTAGTGAGAGAGAGTGGCTAATTTCCCAACTTGCAGTTTCTGAATGGTTGATTCAAGAGAAGTAAGAAGAAAGAACGACAAACTCACCATAATACGGTGCCTAAAGTGGTTCAAAAAAACCAAGTGGAAGCTTTTGATAACATGGTGCCATCCATCTAGAGTCAGGAACTGCGTAATGATCCTTGCAAGCTCATCGAATGGCTCAGGCAGAGAGGTTGTAAGAAAACCTTCATGGTAAGAAGTCAGTTGTTCATCCCCCACTATGAAAGTGTCCAGTTCGTGTTGTTTGTTGCATTTGTTGCCTTGGGAAATGTGAGATTCATGCCCTCTAACCCTGCAGAGAAAATTTGCAAACCCTCCAATCTATAGATGCTCCCGTAACACTTTATCATTCTCCCAGGCTTTGTTAAAGGTACCTTAGTTCTAAGATGTTTGCCGCCCGTCCTGCTGGAAACTGCAATTGAAACCAAGAGAGACGCTAGCTTGAGGAAACCGAGGATGCAAGAGATAGAAATGAAAATAAGTTTGAAATGATTTTTCCAAACGAAGGGAGAGATACTCATGATTCTTGCAATGATTAAGCTCCACATCCCAATTTGAAATAAATCATAACTCAAACAAGTGTCCTTATGAGCAGAATTAACACATGGTTGTCTCATTATGAAGTTGGATGATGAAGTGCTTGGACATGATTTGTGAATCGGTCCATTTAAGGAGTTGGTTACTTTGAACACCAACATTAGCTAAGAGATCAGCAAGTTGGTTACCCTCTCTATAGACGCGTGAAACTTTAGTCTTAACAAGAGAATTACATATCGAAAGGCCTCCATCAATAAATGTTTAATGGTCCAACTAGGAGTTGAGTTATTGAGACACCTTATGATGTTTAAAGAATCTCCTTCAATTTGGAGCTTGTCAATACCCAAATCTTTAGCAAAGTGTAGACCCCAAAGAGCAGCAAGAGCTTCAACATAATGATTTGAATGGATTCCCATGTTGCCAGCATAGGCAACAACGAAACCACCTCTGCTATCTCTGAAGACTCCTCCCCCTCTAGCAATTCCCGGGTTACCTTTTGAAGCTCCATCAAAGTTAAGTTTTATCCAACCCGAAGGACTTTTCCATTTTACAGTTTTTCTGTAGTTAATCTTATCCATAGTAGAAGAGTCTATTAAATCACAGATTTAATGTTAAATAAAAATATACTAATTCAAAAAAAAAAAAAAATCAAAATCTTTGAATAATATTTTTAAATAAAATTAGAAGATAATAATAAAATTTATCATTTTCATGAAATAAATATCTATATGATACAGACTTTAAAACTATATATTCTTTATAAATTTAGACTTTATATCATATAAACTTATATAATATAATTTTATGACAATATAATTTTAATTGTTTTTTTAACTTTATACCATATAAGTTTATATGGTATAAGCTTTTATCGTATAAGTTTATACCTCATAAACTTATAAGGTATAAGCTTATAATATATAAACCTATATGGTAAGCAACGTGTAATAAAAATTATTCCAAACTTTTGTATGTTGCCAAAAAAAAAAAAGCACCATTCACAATTTCTGCTCGATCCCACCCTAAACCAGCTCAACTTCACGATTCACAATTTCCCCTCCATCGCACCATTAATAGGCTCAGCATCTCCTTTGAACTGAAACGGCATCAACACCACATCACGCAAAGAATCCCTTCAATTCATCAACGCAACACACACAAATGGCAGGACGAAAAATGGAAGCACACATAACAAACAACACAAGTCTAGAGGCATTGCTTCTATTCACTAGTCACAAATACAAAAACATGTATTCTTCTATGCTCATGAAAGAGAACAAGTGACTAGTTCAAACAAAGAATAAAACAAAAAAAGTATTTCTGCTATGAGCCCCTGTCGGATTTGCCCTAGGTACTACCCAACAGATACCAAACACTGTTGGGTGGTACCCAGGACAAATTTTGCTGTGAACCGAACCTGGACCGAACACATACCCGGACCAACCCCCTTGGGTGCAAGTGCCCAGTAACCAAACCAAAACCAAGGTCCCAAAAAGTCAGCTATTTCTTTACCTGTACTCATTTCCAGGTAACTTAGATGTAGATACGAAAGAGAGTTGGTGATAGAGGGCATCCTTGTTTGATTCCAATAACGCACTTGGAAAAGTTAGAGTGGCACCGAAAATTTGAAATTGATCGACAACTATCTCATATAGAGTCCTGACGATAGCAACAAAGCTGGGTCAGTTACCTTTCTAAAGTCTACAAAGAAGCAAAAAGGCTTTAGAATATTGCTGGTGTGCTCGTTAGGTTTTATGATCCAAGTGTTACTAGTTTGTTTGTGGTGAGTGTGGGACATGCATCTCATGTGTGAGACACCCTTGGTTGAGTCATTTAGATTCATTTTATAGGTGTTAGTAATATGTTAGGCATTAACTGATATGAATAAGTTAAGTGGGTATGTATGGGTAGGTAGTTGAGTACCGTGCAAATAATGGGCTAGCTTTGTTATTTAAACTTGCATTTGGGAAGTTATGATTTCAACAATGTAATGTGACATTTGCATGATGTAAGATCTTTTCCATTTAATAAAGAATCATTAGTTTTCCTACCTGTATTTTTTTCTGAACTGTTGTATTAGAGCAGTATTGGTTTAATGGGCTGTGAAAAGTAAAGACAATGGGCAATGGTGGTTGAGAGTGGGCTTGTGAGAGTGAAGTCTGTGAAAAAGATTTGGTGAAGATTGATGCATGAAGAGAGTAAGCAGGTTTATTTTGTATTTGATCATTTTGGTTTTTTGGCCTGAGTTTTTTAATTTAAATTCTTTTTATGTTTGTCTTAATGAAAGAAAGATTTTGTTTTTGGCTGAGAAATATGAAGAAATTATTTTAATTTCCTGAAATATGTTTATTGCAGCTGTACAAAATCTGTGTGGGTGTGAAATTGCTTGATGTGGAAGTGTGAATGTCCTATTCTATGTTGTACGGATCCCTACGATAGAAAAGCTTATTTCAAAGGGTGTTTTGATTTGGAAACATAAGAAATTAAGCCTCTACTATTGAATATTTTGTACGTTTCAGAAGGACAAGGAAATTGGAATGTGATTGTTTTGCTGAGATAATTTGTTTTGGAGCATGTACATTTTTTTAGCTTAAATGTATGTTTTTTTGCTGAGAGGCATTGGAGGTGTGATAGTTGGCAGTCTGGTCTTTGCCGAAATCTTGTGGTACAACAAAAAAAAAATTTGCTGATTGATGTACAAAATTAAATAGCAAGAGGTAGGGTGTGAGTGTCAGTGCTGGTGATTTGCTGAAGTGTAAATGTTTGTTTTGGTGAATGAGAGCTTGTAATTTTTTTTGGTATAGTTATGTTCCTAAAAATGAGTGTAGGCCCAGAGAATTTTGAGTGTCAATTAAAGAACAATTTAGTGCCGCATAATTTTTCTCTGTCGCGTATTGATGTGTGAAACATTTTATCTTAATTTTTGAAGGCTAAACAAATGTTTAGTAAATAGATGTTGTTGGAAAATTATTTTAAATATAAGTGTAGTTGAGTTGGTAATAACAGGGTGTGAAGTCATTGTAGACTCTGAGGTCTAAAGTGCAACTCTTATCTTTTTTTTTGAATGCAAAATTGAGAGATATACCAGTTTTAGCATTTATATGTTGGGTTTGCATAAAAGAAGTGATAGTTGTCAAAAGCTAAGTCAATGCTCACCTAGAGGTCAACAGGTCCAATCTCATCAAGTGCAAAGCCAAATTTTAAAATCCTGTCATTTTTAGTGTAGATAGCCTATGAGCTAAGTCACAAGTTTCGAGTTCATGTTCGACGAGGATAAAGTTCAGTTCAAGTTTGTCAATGGATAAAGTTTGAAAAAATGTCTTTCAAGTTCGAACAAAAGAAGTTTTTAATCATTTTTATTCTTTAAAAAAATGCATATATATGTCAGAGGGACAGATTGGAAAGAGCTTTCCATCCTCTGCGTTAGTCAATATATGTATATGTACACACATTTATAAAATAATGCAAAGCATGTAAAAGAATTCCAATGTAAAAATAATGAATAAAGTTCAAGTTCACGTTTGACAAGGATAAAATTCAGTAAGTTCAAACTTTTTTGATAAAATTCGGCATATCTTGTGACAGCCTAAGTGTCATTTTCATCATTTTGTGTTTCTAGTTTTGTAGGTTCTGGGCATTTTTGAGTCCATCAAAAGGGTTAGTTTTTAGTTTTGAACCTCTCTTTTAAACAATTTTGAGAACAAGATTTAAAAAGTGGAGAAATAAGGCTTTTTAACGGATACATGGTGCAGTTTTGGTAGTACTTGACGCCCTAGTATTACTCTAAATTTGAAAATGGGTAGTGTTTATGAACACATCATGAATGTAACAATGTACATCCCTGACATTGGTATTGTCAGATACAAACATGTTGCATCTTATGGTCTACAGGGCCTTTGGGATCGCCCTCGCTGATAAAGCTTTGTAGAGACCCATCTTGAGTTAGCTACTAGCTCAACGATAGGGATAGCGGTTTAGTGGCAATTTTTGGTTTTGTATTTGTTCCTAATTTTACTTGATGACAGTGTTTTTTCTTTCTTGATATTATCAATGAGGAACATACCAATTATCTGGTGGTTTTTTTGTTGCATAGACTTATAACCTTTCATCTAATAGGGGGGGCAGATAGTTTTTTGGTTTTAATTAGTCTTCAACGGATTGTATTCGTGTAGGGGTTGTAAGCACCACAGTGTTTGCAAATTAGTTAGAGTTGTTGGGCATCATGTAAGATGTGTGATGCATGAGGTAGGAAATTATCATTGAGACAATGATCAATTTGGTTTAGTATTTGCATGGTGATGTTCATACTGCAATACATGTATAGATGATAAGAGGGATGGTGAATGAGGGACATTCATCATCAACGTGCTAGGTAGCATTAGGGGGTTGCAGGGATTACAATAGTCCTAGGGCACATGAGGTCAAGCTATAGGGGTTGTAGTGGATGTGTCAACACAAGTTGATCAATGCTAGATGTATAGTTGGCCAAATGTTAAGTTGCAGTAGGTGTAGTTGGATAGCTTCATAGTCATGTTGTTCCATATCATCTTTTGGTCCCCTTTGGATGAATGGGGGTTTTGTTAGGTATTATGATTCAAATGTTATTAATTTGTTTGTGGTTGGTTTGAGGCATGCATCTCATGTGTAAGACTCCCCTTTTTAGATTATTTAAATTCATTTTAGAGGCGTTAGTAATATGTCATTAACTTATATCAATAAGTGGGTAGTTGTACGGGTAGGTAGTTGAGTCCCATGCAAAAAATGGATAGCTTTGTTATTTAAACTTGCATTTGACAAGTTATTTTGTTAACAATGTAACCTGACATTTGCATTATGTAAGATCTTTACCCTTTAATAAAGATTCATGTATTTTTCCTACTTGTATTCTTCTAAACAAAGTCTCCTCAATTATAGCATGAAGAGTTAAAATGTGATCAAGAGCCTAGAAAACTCTCCTAAACCATTGCCTATCTCACAGCTATTAATTTACCATGCCCAAACTGTGTAGAAAGTCCCATGTCCAACACCTTGGTGTAAAGTTTGGCAAATGTATGCCCAATCATAATAGTTATTTAGTTCTTCGAATCCAGTCTATCTGTTGATTGGTAAATGGAATGAACGACGTTTTGTAGCCAAGAGGGGAGGAAGCCTGTGCAATCAATAATAGTTATGTAGTTATTCGGTGCCAAATTTTTCCTTAATTGGTGAATGGAATGAATAATGTGTCACAGCCAAGAGAGATAAATCCCAAGAAAACAACAAACAACCTCTACAAATAAATTTGCAATGGAAAAAACAAGTGATTCCACATCATATTTTAGAAATTACATTACTGGATACGCCCCCTGGCCCTGGGATATGCCCCAGGATACGAGAGCGTAGGGGGAGCATAGGGGATATGCCTAGGGAGCATCCTTGGGCTACGGATACGCCTGAATATGTCTGGTGACGTATCCACAGCCCAGGGACGCTCCCTGGGCGTATCCCCATGCTCCCGGACATCAAAAACATTTTTTTTTTTTTTTCAATTTCGTCCAATGAAAAGTCAAACATGGACTTCAAAATACAATTAAAAACAAACTAAAGTGGATTCCCAACCCTAAAAGCAGCATTCACACTCATTTTATAAAAAGCTGCATGAATTTTTGTTCGGGGGCTCCGCCTCAAGCCTTCGGGCAGGGGGGCTTAAACAACCGCCCTACAATCCCCGTCATGCCGGCTGGCTTGTTGTACTGCAAATGATATTGCTATTGCCAAGGAGATTACAAGATGTCACACCATTACAATTGTTGGAAGTTTGGATATTCACTTCACCTCCTAACACATTGCACATTTGTTCACTCTTGGACTTCAAAATATTGCTATGTATGTCATATTGAAGTTTTTATTTAACTTATTTTGTTTCCTCTATGCATATTATTAAGTTAATTTTGCTTATATGGCTATATTTTTATATTTTTAATTTTTTGTATATATTTTTGTACGGCGCTGTATCCAAACATGTCCAAACCCCCCCAAAAAAATCCCCGTATCCAATTCTCATATATGTATCTGTATCGGTAACGTAGTTTAGAAACTCTGCTAGAAGCCCCTATCCCCCCTCATAATTTGCTTCTTCACTAGTGCATAACTTCTGAAAATCCTAATGTCTCATAGGAAACAAAGAAGACACAAAGCAAGAGGAGAGGAGACTTGGCCAACGGCCTGATCAAGAATGTCATAAAGACCACTAGGGCAGGATACCTAGTTCAAGAAATTGATTACCAAAGAGGGTTTCTTTGGTAGAAGCATGCCTTAAATGTCTTAGGGGAATTATGGAGGGCATCAAGGGGCCCATGTCACCTAGATTCAAGAAACTTACGTTTCATATGTCTAATGAGATGAGGCTACCCTTTGCATATTAAGGAGATGCAAGAAGGGTCATGGACTAGGACAAATACAAACATAAATTCACTTACATTCTAATTAAAGTAAATGTGGTATCTGACAACCTTGTCAAGTATATGTTGCTAGTAATACAACGGAACCCAATAAATGAAATCAATAACGGTGGAAAAAAATAAGAATGGTGAACATATAATCCAAACTAATAAATTTAAATGAGAAAGCAACAGATTATATACTTGAAATCAACATTCTGCTGCATTGGGGATGCAATGGTAGTTCCAAATAACAATCTTTTACAATACTAACTCCTATACAATTTTTATAATAGCCCCCCCATCCGGTCATGTTAGAAGAAACAAAACTATAGCAGCTACAAAACATTGCCTTTTGGAAGAGCATGAAAAGTGATATAGAAAAATACGCTAATTAAAAAAGTAGAAATGAATCCAGAAATTGAAAACTTCAATGCGCATATCATCTTCTATGAACTATTCTCAAAATATGACCTGTCCAAAAACATTATAAGCAATATAGACTCCATGTCTAGTGGAAAATTCCAGAAAAACCTCTTCAAAGATTCTTGGAACTCTATAAAATTTCAGTTATGAAAACCATGCACTTACCAATGGCAAAAAAGAAGAGTAATTAAATTACGGAAGGTATGATGAGATATGTTGGAGATATCTTAGTTTGGTTAGTACATCATAGTTGATATATTAATCATATAATTGTCTAATTACTCATGCTAGGTGTGTGTACGTGAGTTATGGTAACAACTCACCTAAAGAATAGGAATTATGATAGAATGAGTGTTAATAGAGGACACTAAGATTTAGATAGGATCATATCCTAAAATATAGGATATGCAAATTTGTATCCTTGTATGATCAAATTTTTCCTATCATTGGTATCAGAGCAGGTGAGCCAAGAGGGGAGACTCTGTGACAGTAGCTATGAGAAGAAGCGCCATACAAGGAGGAAGTGCCTATTAAGGTAAACAAGAAAAAAACAATGGTGATCAATTAATTTGAAAGATAAATACAACCCATATATTTGTCATAAGGCATTGGAAAAGCCTAAGGGAGAATAGTATAGAACTGGCACCCAGTGCCCACTGAAAAAGAAGCGCCTAGGCACTCAAAGGTCTATGAATTCTTTGTTTAATTTGTATCCTTCGAGAATTTTTTAGATTTGTTATAATAATGAGAACATATAAAAGGTATGGAATGCAAACATAATAGAAGAATGGCATTTCATATCTCTGAGCATGGTAGTGTGATACATAAGTTTGTTTTGTGAAAATAAAGGAGTGCTAACGTTTTTATATTTGTGGGCATCCGAAGAAATCATCCCATCTGAAAAATGGAAGGGGTTCATATCTTTTGTTTTAATCTGCCCATCATTAATTTAAAGTGCCATGGTAATAGAAAATTGTCCCGAGGCGTCATTCTATGAGGAGTTTGGATCTGCAATAATGCATTAAAATTGAAAACACTAAGTAAAAGTGTGTTAAGTAGTGTGCAACAACTAAAGACATCGAATGAAAGGTGATGCACCACTTCTAGAAGGGTGTTCAACAACCAAAAAGAGGTGTTGCAACATGTTTGACAACACCTCTCATGAAGAGGTTAACAACATTGAATGCATTACACAAGGGTGACACAGAACGGAATGCAGCCTGAGGAAGAGTAGAATATTGTCCATCATCGTCAGTGCCATCGTCAACGTGAGAAAGGAGCGCAACCCAAATTCACAGAAGAGCAAGTAGATATGGCGGTATAGTAATGCAATGCACACCAATCAATGAGATAAAGCACTTTATTAAAGTTTTAGTATATAGTTTTGCAGTTATTAAAATTTAGGACTTGTAAAATGGGTTAAATAGTTATATATAGTTTTTTTTTGAAAATTTTATATTTATTTTTTTTCAAAACTATAGAAAATTAAAAAAATTCTTGCCTTTAGTCTACTCGGGACCCAAATTAATTCAGTATTCTCCCAAACTAGGAGTCCATTCTTGAAACTTTGCCACATTGTGTCTAGCATTATTTTGCACTCCCTTATAAAAGCATTTTACCTAGTTGTTTGTAAAAAAAATTATTTAAAATTTTGAGTGTCATTTTTTAACAATTAACTTTTTGGGTGTCATCTTGTTAGTCAAAGCCAAATATCTCTCTGTAAAGACGCATTATCGGAAGATCCCGACGTCCAGTGGAATGTGTTGGTCTGTTCTAAGTGGGGAATTTGTTCATAAATGCGACATGCAGTTTGACCTAGTTGGTTGAGCTAAGTCACATGACGCTGGAGGAAACAGAGGGAGGCCAATCACAATCTCGAGTTCGCCATTAACTCAAAGAGTGACAGTTTGCTATAGTGAGAAAACAAAGTGACCAAAAGACTACATAGCTGAAGAGTTTTAGTCATTAGTGGCAGTGATGATGTACTCTGGTTGCAGACGATTCAAAAATCGTGCCAAAAAGATTACAGCCATGGATGGTGTTTAGTGCAATGTTCACCATATTGTTGTTCGTGATCTAGTGGCTGTGATTGAGAACAACAGTTGCAAAATCGAGGTTGGGTGAGGTGACCATCACCCACTAAAGGAATAATGAGGACCCTATCCCACTATCTTGATTTGTACTTGCTTGGTGAGGCCCAACCAACCAGAGGAGAAAATTTGAAATGAAAGTGGAGGCCCAACTACACTTTTGTTAAATAGCGAGTATGCCCTTATTCATGTTGTAAAGGTCAATACGCTCAGTCCGACTGATTTTTTTGTGAACTATGTTCATTGACAATTCCAGAGATTAGATAGTGTGCTTGTCCTTATCCACATATGTTTGTATGATCTTGGATTAGTGTGTGTCCCTATTCTTGCTTAGAGTTGTAGTGATGCCATTCCCACTACCCCTGTTGGATTGCCAATATGTTCCATCGAATGTTGTTTATCTTGAACTAGAGTATGTCCCAGTTCCTATGCAGTATCATTCCTTTCCCTTTGAACTATATATGTACTGGGGGATGAATGTTGGAGATATCTTAGTTTGTTTACTACGTCATTGTTGATATATTAATCATATAATTGTCTAATTAGACATGTTAGGTGTGTATGTGAGTTGTAGTTAACAACTCACCTATAGAATAGGGATTGGGATAGAATGAGTATTAATAGGGGATGTTGAGATTTAGATAGGATCATATCCTAAAATGTAGGATATGCAAAATTGTATATATTTGTTTGATATTTAATACAAAGTATCCCGGTGTGAGCAAATTTTGCCCATCAAGATCACAGGTGACAACAAAACAATCACTTTGAAAAGATTAATTACTCATGCTATGCCATTGAAATGTTTCCTTTTGAAGCTGTGATTGGATTGGAACTGATTACATCAATCAGTATTCATCTCCAAAACTTCAAAGAGAAAACACCTCTCTTTCTAAACTTTGGATAAAATTTTAGAAGAAAGAAAGAAATTATATTAATGCCCATCTAAGTTGCCGCATTCACTGAACTGCAAACATAAAATCGAAATTTACTGAATCTTAAACCAAGGCAAAAACATTTCGTTTAAATTCGTGAATGCAATCATAGGGAAGCCCTCTTTCAGTTTATTTTATCTATTGAGTGCTCCTAGTCGTCATTTGCTCTATAAAAGTTTTATACCAACTATGATGTACTAAATAAACTATACACAAGCCATTAATCAAACTAAGATATCTCCCTATACTAACCTATACTATGATGCACCATGATGTACTTGAAAAAAGAACAAGAATATTAAGAAACGGCGAAAAGAATATTTTGTCAAATGGACAAACAAACCAATTGAAGCAGCTGCTCGGAAAGTTACAACTTTCGCAAGATAATTGGGACTAATTGAGGGCAATGAGTCTCCCCATGGAGAGTGGGGGTAAGGGCGGGGAGCGGGGATGTTATGGCCCAAGATAACAAATCTACAATATTCAAAGGAGTAGCCAGATGCAGATCAAATTTCATCAAAGAGAGTCTAAACTCATTTATGTGAAAGAATATTAAGTTAAAAACTACATTGAATAATTCATACGGTATTTTGAATTTTTATATTCCTAATTATATTATATTTTGATTTCTTATGTACTTTTGTCCATATTAAATAATTAATACAAGAGTTCAATTTAAGAACTCTTTTGATTCAGATGGATGTGCAGGCCATTTTTTTTATAGCACCTTCTTTTCTCTTTATGGTTATGATTTAAAGTGGGTTAATTACTTCATCCTTTTGTTAATTATGGCATCAAAATAATTGTAAGCTATATGATTTGTAAAGATTGCCTTTCATGGTTTGACCAGGTAAAACATGAAGCTGCAGTTCTAGGATTTGTAGGAGCTCCATTTACACTGGCTTCATATGTCATAGAAGGCGGCTCTTCTAAGCATTTTGCAAAAATAAAGCAAATGGCGTTTCAAACACCCAAGGTATATTTCATTTTTCATTCTATTTTTGGATGCTATCATATAAAGTCAACAGGGATCTAGCAACATTTATAATCACCACTTATTCACAGACAAGTAGTCAGGGTATTCTTAGCTAACCTATAAATGGCCCTGATTTGTAACATACATTGTGAGTGTCAAAAACAAACTCAAATCAAATCAAATAATGTCTTCAGTTTGCTCCTTTCAAATTTGTGATTGTCAAAGTCATTGTTCTCATCTATCTAAATAGTTTTATACATTGGTATTGATTATAGTTATACCATGTAAATATTCTGTGAGCTACAACATACAGAACATACTAATGGTACATGAGTTGACTAGAACCCATAAGCTATTAATATATGATCGGCAGTACGGTTAGTCCTTTTACAATTTGTGCTGTTCTTTACTTTGCAGCTGAAAGGCCAATGGGAATAGCAAACGATATCTCTTATAAGTTGTTTGAATTTATATACTCAATAGCCATAATAGTTTGAATTCATTAATTATATCATTGGAGTTAAATGATAAATCTTGTTATTTTTTTGAGTCATTTGAGTCACCTTATTGCAATTTGGAATTGACCCTTTTATTAGCGAATTGGAACTTCTTGTCTGTTTGATCATTCCTTATCATAACTTGTCTATCCTCTCAGATTCGTCAGTTGATTTTTGTTCAGTATTCAATAACTTTTGTTGTGCTTGGATAATATTCTGAACTGTCCTTGTGATATTCTTTCTATATTTAATAAACCCTATATGACCTCAGTTTGATTGAGGTTATATAGAGCATTCTTGAGCATCCCTACTTAGATTACTAGTTCTTGCTCAATGGCTTGAAATGTTTTGCCAACAGCATAGCTAATTTTTTTTAAGGCTGTTCATCAGTCCTTGCTTACTTTCCGGATAGTTATATAGAATATGTCTAAAGTTCAAAACCTCAGGAGCATCTTAATATGCCCTGCAAGCAATTTTTACAACCATGCAAGCCTCTTGAGGGTAACGTTGTAAGGTCCTCGTATGATCTTCTAATGGATAAAAACTTAGTTTCTAAAAGACATTTGCTGCAAGTGAAAATTTTATCCACACTACAAAAATGAAAATTACTTTCAGTTTCCTAGGACTTCATACATGACTGCAGATGCAACGGAGGGCATGGATATCAATTTTCACATAAGCAATCATTCCAACAAAGATATGAAATCATTATATTCTCTTCCATTAGCCCTTCTTGTTTGAAAAGCATTCTGATAATTTGTTGAACAATTGCAAGCTTCCAAGTGAAGTCCTTTTTTGTAAGACTTAGTATCCATCAAGTTGACACATTTTTTCTAAAAATAATTTTTCCGTATAGAGTGAGGATGGACCATAAAGTCGGCACATTAATCTTTTATTCCTCTAATAATAAATAAACTTGTAAGAAAATAAAACCATATTAGTTCATAGATGACTTGATGCTGTCAATGGGATTCAATTTCATCATGTTTAATATATCAACCATAGTTAAAAAAACTCATACTCAGCAGCCCAAAATTTTGACTTGTACGCGGGACTTGGCAATCACTCAGCAACTTTATCATTATTTTAAAATATATAAATTCCTAAAATAAATTGAAATAACTTGTAAAACACATAAAAAAATGAAAGGAATGTAGAGAACACGTATGTTTTCTATTAGTCTTCAACCAAACAAGTGGTTTCTATTAGTCTTCAACCAAACAAGAGTATAATGCTTAGTTTTAGACAAAAATAAAAGTCCAATGCTCATAGACTAGCCATTAGTGCACTATAAAATCATCTCCAACTCGTCCTCTACTGCACCCTAGAAGTGGAAGGTATAGATTCTTTCTCCGGAACATTATTTGCAAACAAATCGTCTAGATCCACACCAACCCCTCTTGATGCCTCTGCTTGCCCTATCGCTATTGCTTTTTTTGTTTCTCTCTCCAAATTCATGACCTCCTCGGTAAACAAGGGCTCTTGCTGTGCATCCTCAGACTCAACAATCTAGTCTGTGTTAAGCACAAGCTTATACTGAGAGGGGGGTGAATCAGTATAAGATATTTTTTGACTTTCGACTATTAATCTTAAATTCAAAACCTCAAATTACTCCGCAATTAATATATTCAAAACAATCAAAGAATACAATGCAAAACCACACAATGCAAATAGACACAGATTTGCATGGAAACCCTTTCGAGAGAAAACCATGGAGAAATTCTCTTAATATAAATATTCGTAGGCACCAACCCACTGGAGTACCAACCCCAAAAACAATTTTGTAGGCACCAACCTACAGGAGCACCGACCCCTTTCACTGAGCACCAACTCAGCAAGAGACACCAATATCTTCAAAACGAAGGCACCAATCTTCTCAGAAAAAATCACTCTTCTATCTCAAATTTGTTGTCAAAACAACAGATGATAGAACACTTGCTTTATCTCCTTTAGATTCGATTTACACTTGAGTCTTTTCGCTGTTATACTCTTCCTTATACTTGCTGATTTTTTCTTTTCAATATTTTCACAAAAATTTGCCTTTAAAAATTTTGCTCTTCTTTTATATATCTTCTACTTTCGAATCTACTCTTTTGCCATTCGTTATGCACTTATTTATGACCCATGGAAAGCCACAAATTAAGGTCGTGACTCTTCAAGTGAAAAAGTCCTTTCAAATGGTCACAACTCCTCCCAATAGGTCGGCCAAGGTTGACAATTCCGTTCACTTTCGGCAATAGTTCATTTGACATCAATGACAATATTCCAACAATCTCCCCCTTTGTCATTGATGGTAACCACATACTGAAACTGCTCCCCTTTGTTGCACTGTCTCTTCTATTTGAATCCCTTTTTTTTTGGTTGGAGCTCCCCCTTTTTGTGACATCCTCTTTCTGTACTTCTTCCCCTTTGACATCAATGGCAAAGGGTCTATCCAAGAGCTAGTACTTAGCTCCCCCTTAGCTGATGCTTCCCTTCAATGGCAAGACGCAAAAGAAATTACTCCCAACTTCTGTCGTAGGTACTCAAATGTTTCCTTTGGAAGTGGCTTAGTGAAGATATCTGCCATCTGTTCGGATGTGGAAACATATTCCAATTTTACTTGTTCTGCCACCCGTTCTCTCAAGTAATGATACTGTATAGGGATATGCTTAGTTCTGGAATGCATAACTGGATTTTTTGAAATACTTATCGCACTAGTATTATCGCAGAATATGGAGATTGGATGATTATACTCTACTTTGATATCTTTCAAGGTTTGTTTCATCCATAGAACTTGTGTACAACATAGCACTGCCGCTATGTACTCTGCTTCTGCTGTGGATAGAGATACAGAATTCTGCTTCTTACTCAACCAAGAATCTAGGCTATCTCCAAGAAAGAATGCTCCTTCACTTGTACTTTTTCTATCATCTACACAACCTGCCCAATCTGAATCCGTGTACGCTACCAATGTGAAGTCTTTACCTCTTAGGTACCACAACCCATAATCCAAGGTTCTCTTTAAATATCTAAATATACATTTCATGACTTGCACATGTGTTTCTTTTGGAGCTGCTTGAAATCGTGAAACCATACCTACTGCTTGCATGATATCTGGCCTAGATGCCGTCACATATAGTAAACTCCCAATCATTGATCTGTAAAGAGTTTGATCAGTATTTGGAGATTCATCATCTTTGCTCAACTTCGTACCTGTAGCCATAGGTGTGCTAACAGGGGCACACTCCTCCATATGAAATTTCTTCAACATCTCCTTCACATTCTTGCTTTGGGATATGAATATTCCTTTGTTAGATTGAGAGATTTGTAAACCAAGAAAAAATGACAACTCACCTAACATGGACATCTCAAATTCCTTTTGCATATCTTCGACAAATATCTTAGACATTTTCTTATTGTCTCCTCCAAAGATTATATCATCTACATACACCACAACAATTAACTGGTGATCTCCTTCAGTTTTGATGTAAAGATTACTATCAGCATATCCTCTCTTGAATCCTTGATCTTGTAGGTATTTATCAAGCCTAGCATACCATGCTCTAGGAGCTTGTTTCAATCCGTATAAAGCCTTCTTCAACTTACACACATAATCCTTGTTTTCTAATAAGAGAAATCCTTTTGGCTGTTCTATGTAAACTTCCTCTTCTAGATTGCCATTTAGAAATGTTGATTTAACATCCATTTGATAAACTTTGAAATTTTTGAATACTGAAAATGCAAGAAATATTCGAATTACTTCTAATCTAGCAACAGGAGCAAAAGTCTCTTCAAAATCTACACCTTCTACTTGAGCATACCCCTTACATACCAACCTTGCTTTGTTTCGAGTGACTTGGCCATTTTCATTCAATTTGTTTCGAAAAATCCACTTAGTGCCAATTACATTCTGATCCAGTTGGCCTGGGCACAAGTTCCCAAGTCTCATTCTTCTCAATTTGATCTAACTCTTCTTCCATTGTTTTTACCCAATGTTTATCATGACTAGCTTCAGAAAAATTCTTCGGCTCTACCTTGGATAACAAAGAAAAATTTACATGCTCAGGGATACTTACAATTCTTCTTCTGGTTTACACCCCAGCATCAATGTTGCCAATGATCTGACTTTTAGCATGATTCTTCTGAACAAAGCGAGATGATGCTTTGGTGTCCTGCCTTTCAGATTCACTCAATTTTTTTACATTTTCTTCCTCCCCTTCTTCTACAAGATTGGGTATTTCTAGAGGCTCTTCTGAAGGTTCTTTTGCCTTTTGATTCATGATCTCATCTATTCTAACACTAGCACTTTCTACGATAGTTTGTAGCCTTTTGTTATAACATCTATAGGCTTTGCTTTTGATGGAGTAACCAAGAAAAATTCCTTCGTCAGCTCTTGAATCAAATTCGCCCAAGTTTTCTTCATTTTTGTTGATAAAACATTTACTTCCAAACACTTTGAAATGTTTGACTGAAGCTGGTCTTCCTTTCCACAATTCATAAGGAGTTTTGTCATTATTAACTCTGATTTGCCCTCTATTCAAGATATATACTGCTGTATTAACTGCTTCTCTCCAGAATCTATCTGATAGCTTAGATTCATTCAACATAGTTCTAGCCATCTCTTGAACGGTTCGATTTTTCCTTTCCACCACTCCATTTTGTTGTGGAGTCCTTACAGCTGAGTATTGTCTCTTAATTCCATGATCTTCGCAAAACTCAATGAATTCATTTGAAATAAACTCACCTCCTCGATTTGACCTTAGACATTTTATTTTCAGCTCTTTTTCATTTCTACTAATGCCTTGAAAGCTTTAAACTTTTCAAATGCTTCTGATTTTTCTTTTAGAAAGGCTACCCATGTCATTCTAGTATAATCATCAATGAGCAACATAAAGTAGCTCTCACCTTGCATGCTTTCAGTTCTGGTAGGACCACAAAGATCCGTATGAATCAGCTCTAGTGGTTTGGTGGTCGAATATTCCTTCGTTTTGAACCTTGTTCTGGTTTGCTTCCCGTGTTGGCATTGCTTGCATAGAGTGCTTGAAGGTTTTGTTATCTTGGGCATATCTCGCACAGCATGTTTGTTGCTGATTTTCACAAGATTATCAAAATTTATGTGCCTTAACCTTCTATGCCATAGCCAACTTTCTTCAACTTGACTCAGACAACATTTCTCTCCTCTTATTTCTCCAAGCATGTATAGGTTGTTTGTGGTTCTATGAGCATCTGCAATTAGTTCTCTTGTGTCTCTTTTTCTGATCTCACAACCTTCAGAAAAGAACTTGTATTTGTGTCCTTGATCACACATTTGGCTAACACTTAGAAGATTATGCTTTAAATCTTCCACATATAACACATTTTCTGTTTTGGTTTTTTCATTATTGAGACTAAGTATACCTTTTCCTGTTATTCTGGCTGTAGTGTTGTCTCCGAACTTCACCGTGCCTTCATTGACCTTTTTTAACGAGATGAATTGGCTTTTATCTCCAGTCATGTGTCTCAAACATCCACTATCAATGAACCATTGTTGTCCTTCATCTCTAGCATGGAATGCTGTTTGAACAATCATGGATTCTTCTTGCTTCTTTTTCCGGAGCTTTGATGGTTCTTTTTTCTTTATCACTGGAGCTTTCAACTTTTGATCTTGTCTTACAGATTCAAAAACACTTTTACATTAGCGTGCTATATGTCCATAGTTGTTGCACTTGTAACAAACTATAGCTTCATCAAAGTTTGATAAGAGAGCAAACGAATTGTAGTTTTTGTTCGAAGCTCCATAGGTTCTTTTGTTTCTGCTCTTGACTTCAATATCTTTGGCTCTCTTTCTACAATCTAATTTCTTAGACCAAAATGATTGCAATAATAACAATATCCATCAAAATAATTACCAAACCTGGTTCTATTTGTATATCTTGGAGCAAATGGTCTTCTGAAGTTTTGTTCTCATTTGCTTTCTTTGTTGATCGAGTTGGTTTTTGTATTCTTGGCTTCTTCCTTCTTGGTCTCCTTTTTCATTGGTTCCTTAAGAGTTTCAACATAGCTCTTAGCTTTCTCATACCCAATGCCTGACTTGTTAGATAGTGATCTTTGACTCTCTAGAATCTTATTCAAAACTTGAGTGCTTTTCTCAAATTTCAATTCACTTGTTATTTTAGAATTCGCCTTTTCTAGATCCCTTTTCAAAACATCTATTTCAAATTCATACCTTTCACAGTCTTCTCCTTTCTTTTTTAGCTGATCCGTTAGATCTTCTTCAATTTTCTTTGCTTCTTCGATTTGAACTTTTAGATCAACAATTACCTTATTTGATTCCTCAAAGACTTGTGATGTCTTCGTTTTGAAGTCTCGACTCTCTTCTTCATATTTTCGGAGTTGTAACTTTAGTTTCTGATTCTTTTTAAATGCTTTTATTTCTTCCAACGCGCAAATAAGTTCTTCTTCAAGGTTCACTTCACCTTCTTCCATGTCTTCGTCTTCCTCCAAATTATCTTTGCTGGTGGTGGCATTTTCTTCTGTAGCCATGAACAAAATCTCTTCATTATCACTCTCAACACCACTTTCTTTGTTTTTTTCGAATGAGCTGCTATACCTCTTGAAGTATAGGCTTTTCTTTTGTTTTTCAAATCTTTGCTTGTCTTTGCTCGGCTTGAATCTTTTTTTGTACTTTGATTTGTTTCTCTCATCATCGCTATTTTCTTTATTTGGACATTTGGTTGCAAAATGACCAATTTTACCATAATTAAAGCATTTAAATGGTAACTTTCCTTTATATTTGCCCGATCTTTTCTTTAGCTTCTAAATGAATAGAGCTTCATTTTCATCTTCTTCACTACTTGAATTTTCACTTGATTCTGGTTCTTTGATCTTCTCCTTCTTCGAGACCTTGAATGATGCTTCCTTCTTCGACTGTCTCTCAGATTCGGTTCTCATTTCGTAGGCTGTAAGAATTCCATGGAGCTCGTCCATTTTCATCGTGTCTAAATCCTTCATTTTTTCAATGGCGGATACCTTCGCATCAAATCTCAATGGTAGGGATCTCAGGACTTTTTGAATGATCACAGATTCTTCAATTTTCTCTCCGAGTCCTCAAATGACATTAACAATCTCATCGACACGAAGAAGATACCCAACAATGTTTTCATCATTCTTCATTTTTAAACTTTCAATCTGCCTCCGATGGGTTTGGAGTTTTGCTTTTCTAACCTTACTATCACCTTCATAAATAGTGTTGAGTTTATCCCAAATCTCTTTTGCAGATTCACAATGCATAACTTTAACAAACTCATTTTCTGAAAGCCTGCATAAGATTGCATTCATAGCTTTCGCATTGTTCTCACTGGCCTTTTTTTCGGTGGCATCTCTTGGTGCAATTTGTGGCATTGTGTATCTTATTACCACTGCTTGCCAAATATCAAAACCTAGGACCATCAAGTAAGTCTTCATTCTTATGCTCCAAAATGTGTAATTCGTTCCATCGAACAAAGGAGCCTTGTTAGTGGAGAAACCATCTAGCACTTGAGATCTTGCCATATGTGCTTTCCAAGATCTACCTTCTAGCAGTTGTGCTAACACCGAAGGAATTGGCTCTGATACCAATTGTTAAGCACAAGCTTATATTGAGAGGGGGGGTGAATCAGTATAAGATATTTTTTGACTTTCGACTATTAATCTTAAATTTAAAACCTCAAATTACTCCACAATTAATATATTCAAAGCAATCAAAGAATACAAAGCAAAATTACACAATGCAAATAGACACAGATTTGCGTGGAAACCCTTTCGAGAGAAAACTACGGAGAAATTTTCTTAATATAAATATTCGTAGGCACTAATCTACTGGAGCACTAACCCCAAAAACAATTTTGTAGGCACCAACCTATAGGAGCATCGACCCCTTTCACTGAGCACCAACTCAGCAAGAGACACCAATCTCTTCAAAACGAAGGCACCAACCTTCTCAGAAAAAATCACTCTTCTATCTCAAATTTGTTGTCAAAACAACAGATGATAGAACACTTGCTTTATCTCCTTTAGATTCAATCTACACTTGAGTGTTTTTGCTGCTATACTCTTCCTTATACTTGCTGATTTTTTCTTTTCAATATTCTCACAAAAATTTGCCTTTAAAAATTTTGCTCTTTTATATATCTTCTACTTTTGAATATACTCTTTTGCCATTCGTAATGCACTTATTTATAACCCACGGAAAGCCACAAATTAAGGTCTTGACTCTTCAAGTGAAAAGGTCTTTTCGAACGGTCACAACTCCTCCCAATAGGTCGGCCAAGGTTGACAATTCCGTTCACTTTCTTCAATAGTTCATTTGACATCAATGACAATATTCCAACAGTCTGCATAAGGATCAATGCCATCCAAGTCAATTGCCTCTTGACTATCTTTCCCTTCCATTTATTTCACATGAAGACAAAGATTGTACCATACAAAGACAAGGTCATTGAGGTGTTGTGTTGTCATCCTGTTGTGCTTTTATGTGTGAATGGCCTCAAACATGCTCCAATTTCGTTCACATTCATAAGCGCTACATCACTGGGACAAAATGTGGATGGCTATCTTTTGAAGATTTGATTTTTTTGCACCATAATTTTTCCACCACAAATATTCAAATAGTACATTTATATTTTTTTAAGTCAACTAGGTATGCATTTATTAAAAAAAAAAAAGATTACAATCAAATGACGCAATTTGAATTTTTTTATCTAGTTGATGGGTTGTTCTCCTTCGAATGCATGGAGGTGAAGAAAAGAGCTTCCACTATGCAATGTTGTAAAGCTGCAACTCATCAACAATTATATCTCTAGTGGCTTCATTAGGCATCATGCTCTCTATCCATGTGTTTAGGTCATCTATGACCTTCTCATTGGCCCTAAATGAGTCGACATAGACAAACTTGGGGTTCAAGTAGTAGGTTGCTACATGTATATGTCAACAGAGTTGCTTGTTTCATCTATATGATCAATTAGGGGCCAAATGAGCTTACTTTTATTTTGTATTTTGTCCATAATTATTTGTTGTCTTTCTTGGCCTTGCCCATGGCCTCAAATAACCAAGTTACCAACCATAAAACTCTAGCTAGAGGTTCTAACACGTAAAATAAAATAACATACAATTTTAAAATTAACATTAAGATAAATTTGAGCCAAAAAAAATTATAAAAAATAAACGATAAATAAAAAATAATTAAGTCTAAAGTTACCTTGATGATGTCATCTATGGTCTTTGCAAACACATCATAAAAAATTGTCTTCATGGCCGTTTCCCCCTTCAGCCTTCATGCTATAGGGAGACTCCCAAACATTAGCTTAAGATATGCTAGCGACGTTGCAATGCTGTGCAATGTGATAAAGTTTGTGGCGAATCATGTGGCTTTTGGTCACACAATCTCCTTTCTGTTGGTGTGCTCTTTCATCAAGATTAGCACCCAATGATGATTGTAGATGTATTTTGTGATATTTCTCGCCTTTTCAACCACATTTTTAATCCATGTCATCTTTCCCATGCCCTCAAGTAGAAGATTAATGCAATGGGCTGAGCACGGTCTCCAAAAAAGTGAAAGGTGCCTCTCTTCATCTCCCCGCTGATACATACGTTGTTGCATTGTCGGTTACAACTTGGACGACGTTCTCCACGCATGCCTCAATGACCATTTCGTCTTACCTATCACACAGTGTGAATTTTTCACTTTGTCAGAGGCATCGAGTGACTTCAAGAACACCAACCGTTCACTTGAAGCCACTATAAAGTTAATAAATGTGTGATTCTTTCCATCCGTCCATCCGGTAAACAAAATGCTATAGCTTTTTTTTGCACCATATTCTTTTTTGGTCATCTACAATAGAAAAAATTGTATCAACATCCTCCAACATTGGGCCTCTCAAGTTATGAGGAGTAAGGGCTTTCAACCTCTTCTCATCAATGGTCAAAGTAGTTACCATATTTTCTGTTGTGGGCTTTTTGCCACATTGAATGGGATGTAGTACCAAAAGCTTTCCATAATCACCCTTGCTTCATTCTACAATTCCCTATTCCAAGCTGTAACCTTATGTGAAGGTTGTGCTCTAGGGGTATTGTTGACAAATTTGCCCCCATAAGGCAAATTGTCACCTCTACTATTCAGAACTTTGCTATGGTGCCAAGTTTGTCTTGTGAATTAGTTTTGGGGTCCTTAAATGTGCATTTACAGCCACCCAAGTGGCCATCTACAGCCAGGTGAAGTTTAGTCATTCAGAGGTTTCCAAGGAGCTTTCTTGATTATAGCCGACGCAATGTACAAATACAACCATGCAAATGATGACGAAAAGGTCTCCTACGGCCATGTAAATTCTGATGGACTCCTACAACGATCATATAGAGCATACAATTCGTTCAAAAGGACACATGCAACAGTTTTAAGAGGGTTTTTTCTCCTTAAAACGTCATCTACAGCAGTTTGAAAGGGTTTTTCTCCACTTTTAAGCATCACGTACAACCAAAAACCAAGACATACAAGCTGTAAGTTCATTTATTTTGTCTAAGCAAATATTTTTTCGGGGTTGTAAGAGGAAGAGTATTTCTTCGGACTTTTTGTCCGAAAGAAGAGCTCTCATAGGACAATCGCAAAAGTCTCGAAGGGTAAGTACCCTTCGGGAAGGTTCACTTAGAAGAGCCACGGGAGATTCACTTGGCAGAGAAGGATCAAGGCAAAAATCCCGAAGGGCCCCTGCCCTTCAGGAAGACTTCGGAAGGTGCCCTTCAAAAAGCCCGAGGAAATATAAACAAGAAAAAAAAAAGAAAAATTGAAGGAAGGATATCCTTCGGACAAAAAGTCCGAAGGAAAAGTCTTGTCTCATTTCTTGCGGAAAAAATGTTTGCCCCTGGCTTCTATTTCTCTCGGACTCTTCTGTTTGCATTTTTTCCGAATTAATCCTTCGGACATTTTTGTCTAAAGGATTAATTCGGAAAAAATGCAAACATAAGAGTCCGAGAGAAATAGAAGCCAGGGGCAGACATTTTTTCCACAGAAAATGTCCGAAGGATTAATTCAAAAAAATGCAAACAGAAGAGTCCGAGAGAAATAGAAGCCAGGGGTAGACATTTTTTCCACAAGAAATGAGACAAGATAAAAGTCCGAAAGAATTCAAAGGAACAAAACCAAGGAGATGACAACAGAATGAGCCAACAGAACTCTAAAAGAATAAAGTTTGAAAAAATTGCATACACAAAAGTCTGGGAGTCAAAAGAGAAGTCAACAAGAAAAATCCAAAGGAAATGAAGAAATTAAAGGGACTCTGGACATTCTTTCCGAAGGAAATAAAACCAAAGAACAAATCCGCAGACATAAAGCCAGTAAACAGGAATTCCTTCGGAAAGGGAAAGGACGTAAGTGCTAAGGGAAAATCTTAAGACAATTCCCATGGACATTTTGTTTGCGGGAAAATGGAAAGAACAAAAGCCCGAAATAAATAATTGACAAAGACCCGAGATGAATGAACAGAAAAATATACAGTGAAATAACCAAGGAAAAATACACCCAAGAAAATCACAGATATTTGTCCAGACAAGGATGAATAGAAAAGCCGAGAACCAAGTCAAGCCTGGAAGAATAAACTTGTGGATTTCATGCAAGGGAAAACAAAAGGAAGATTCGTGGAAAAGACAAATACAGATGGTGAACATGCCTAAATAGTCCGAGAATACAAGAGCATGCAACAACCATGAACAGGTGTAGATACGTTCAAATTTGACCGTTCTAACATGTCACCTTCAATTCTTAAACAGAGGCTTGCTTTGCATGAGGACTTGAGTAGTGGAACGGTGGAAAGCTTAAACAAAAAAATTCCATGTACGCACTTTCGTTTGTCTCAAAGCTTGAAACGTTCTGGTGGTTCAAACGTAACTCTTAATTTGGCATTTGCATTGATTTCATGCAAAGGAGAGACTTTCAAACGTTCCAGCAGTTCGAGTAGATTTGACTACTCTTGTTTTGGCGTTGACTGGTTTTCAAGTCAAGACATCTATTCGTAGATTTCATACATCCAAATCTTGTCTTCTTCTATTTTCAACGCAAGGAATTTTCATGTAAGACAAAATAAATTTTTGTAAAGACAGTTGGTTTGAGTTTACTCCCTCTCTATTTTCCAACGTCAATCTCTTGGCTTTTTTTAATTTTCTATATTAATGGCTTTTTAGCCTTAGATAAATGATCCCTCTTTTAGCATGCAATCTTCTGCCAAAGTTTGTGTTGTAACTTTTTTTTTAGAATCAATAAGAGGACTGTGTTTTTTCAATTTTCAGCAGCCGGTATAATGTACTATTGTTATAGATTTGCCTAAGTGATAGATTTTCTTTCTTTCTTGTCAAATCTGAATTCGTACTTAGTTACTAACTGGTCATTTATGCAGATCATGTTCTGCATTTGAATATCTTTTATTGAGTTTACAGTGGATATTAGTAGTTGTTTAGGGCCTTTCATCATATGTATTTATACTTTTCCTTCAAGCTTAGATCATTAGGCAGAATTTTTTTGTGAAATACTTATATGTATTGACCAATTGGAGTTGAAGGTTTGCCTCTTCATTGTCTGAATCAGTATTCTCAATAGCTCGATTTGAGTGGATCAAGCAAATTAGGTGTATCACTATTTTAGCTAGGATTTTCTTTCAAGTTATTTCTTCCCTTTTCTCCAGACAATTGGTAGCGTAGAAGTTGAGATACATCTTATAGGAACCAACGTTCTCCAGAGGTTCTTCTCACCATTGAGGCATCCACCCTCGTGAGAAGATCCCATTGTTTCAACTAGAGCGATGATTAGTCATTTCAGCACGTCTTCGATCAGGGTGCAACTCCAAGTTGACAACAGGTACCTCAAGGAACAAAAAACCTTGTGTAGGTGAACCTGAACTCTCCACTAGGTGAGCCCCATCATCTAACTAACCTTTGGGAAACAAAAGAGCAGAGACTCCTAACTCATCAGAATTAAATCTTGTTGCCCCTTTGTTCATCACGACTGCCAGTGCTTCAACGGTCCGCTTCCCCCCCCCTCATATGCAGCTAGGATAGCAACCATTTCTCTTTGAGCCTTAGGTAGCCCTTTGTATCTGTGCTATGTGGTATTTGAGGCAATTGACATTTGCACTCATCTTAAACTTACAATAATTGCATATGATGGAGTTGTTCTCTAAGCCATCATAGCAATGCTTCCATGCTAGGTCATCAAACTTTCTAGGCCTACAAGAATCAAATGCCATTTTTGAAGTTAAAAACTTGAAACCTTATAAACAAGCTTAAAAAAAATTAAAATCTTAAGTTTTAGCAACTAAAAGCCTAGAAGTAGGAAGAAAATGGGGGTAAAAAATATTAAACCCTAGATCAACATGCACTTGCCTCTAAGATCAACACGATTTTGTGGGTCTTTCTTGTATGTTGTTGCTTTCCTTTGGCAATTGCAGGACAATGTGGGGGTTGGAGCTTTATAGGTCACTGCCAAAGTGCTTATCGTTATAAAACACTACAAGCCTACAATAGAGATATTGAAGAGTAATAAATATCACGGATATAGAGCCATAGGGCACATTGCACAGGCTACAACAATCTAGCAGATATAAAACATAGTGATAGGTTGTGTTGCTACAACAATCTAGGCTCTAGTAGTCTAGCAGGCTTCCTTCTCTCTCCTTAGCTATGGATGTATAGTTTGGACTGTTTTGCATTCGTAGTTGTTGGACTACTGTTGTTATAACTTCTTTAAATTTGTTATACTTCTTTGGATAGCTATCAAAGAACGCATCAAGATGAATGTATGCTATTAAGGTTCCAATTTCATGCTTAGGATACAACCTTTAGAGACACTCATTCCTACTAGGCATTTTATTATGCTTTGTATCAAAACCCATGGGCAACCTTGAGCATTGACATCAAACCTGCAAGACTAAATCAGGACCAAAATGATGGATTCGGGTTGTGATCTTCATGTGATTAGATGACAATGATAAAATTGTGGTGGAAGGTTGTAGAGCAGAAAACCGCGATATAAAAATAGCAGATTGATGTTCCCCCCGCGCCCCCCATTCCTTATGTTCTACCACTTGCCAGGTCAGAGTAGAGTCGATGCCTGAAACCAGCAGTTTTTGGTGAGTATTTGTGGTTAGTTACTCGTTCAAGACGACAGGTAACAAGCATCGACTCGGCCCATGGTAAGTTGGCTGGAAAAACGTTTTCCAAAATATTTTTGTTTGCCCGTGGTAACAATCAGGTTATTTGTGGGTTTACTTGCTTAAAATTGTGGGTAACAAGGATCCACCCCGACCCACGGTAAATTGGATGGAAAACTGTTTTCCAAATTTTTCCATTTACCTGATGTAACTGTCGGGTTACCTGCAGGGTTTAATATAGTGATATCAAGGAAAAGCTTTTTACATATCCAAGATTGTATAAAAACTATAAAGAAAATAAATATCAACCAAAATGTATCACTGATGAAGTAGAAAATAGACGATGTAGCTAAGCACTATGCCTTTTTTTATGATCAACCATTATGTCTCTCATATAGTCTTTTCAAATCTAACTGTGCCATTTGGTGGAGAGTCTGTAAAATGGGGTGTCGTACACCATCTTGGGCGGTTGTTTATCAACTCCATGATTTACTGCTAATTCTTAGAAATGCTTACTTGTCTGCAGTGAATCTTCTGCAAGGCCTTTTGGAAAATGTACAAAATATCTATTATTAAACATTTATCAGAAGTTTTTAAATCTTAATTAGTCCCATCAACCAACAGGTTAGATTGTTTATGTAATTTTATAGTTGTGCCTAGACACAACTGAGAGCCTTAATGATTATATAATATATTGAAAAGCACTGAAAGATGCACATCGCCGAAACTACCTTCCAACAACTTTTTTGTTGGTTTCAGCTACTCTAATAATGAATATACTGCTCCTTTTTTATAGATAAATTGGCTAACACTCTCACCTGTTGTCCTTTTTATGCACAGGGCTAGTGCACGCTCAAACTAAAAGAAATCGTTTATCTTAGAAACCTACATTAAAGGGTATCTATTTTATCAAAACTGAATTGGACTTGCTCCAGTCCTTGTCCATTTTGGCTTGCATTATCATGTCTATTTTAACACGGGCAACAACTAAGTGGGGTTTGAACTTGGTCACCATCATGGCAATTACACCTTACCAGTAGACTATAGCCAACTGGACAGCAAGAGACTGCCATTAGTCACTAATTGAAGTCATGCCCTAAAATGTCATTATATTCATGAATTACTGAGCTGTGATCCACACCATGTTTGAGTTGTAACTAGATTTGGTCTAAACTTAGCCCCATATTTCTTATAGACCACTATCTTATAGCATTGCTATAGTAGGTGCCAATGCTAGAAGATTTAGAATGCTTACAGGGATTTTGCAGAACAAGCTTTCTAGGTATTCACACATATCTACATTGAGAGTAGGGCATTGTCGAGAATTACAAACACAGAAAAAAGTTCTATATATTTTTCCAAAGGAATTTAGAAGTGCGAAGAATATTATAGCAGAAGCTTTTGGGTTAAGCTTAAGGCTGTTCCCTAGACCCTGTAGTTATCACAGAGTAACTGCTGGCCCCCCTTTTATTCAGTCCAGATATCGTAACCAAGATCATATGGCCAATTTTGTGACTTCTTCCAAGAGGTCTTCAACCTTGGATGCAATGAGAACATAGACTACCCCGTTACCTCTAGGGATTGTTCTACCAGCTCCTTTTTGGCCCGATGAATCCCCTAACAACACTATTAGATGTTGTATTGAAAACTCTACAGGCCCTATTCTACCTACACAACCATTCTTTCTGCTACAGATTGAGAATAGAGGTTTCATTTATTGTATCTCACAAGGAGTTTATTCTTATAACTATTAGGATCATATGGCCAATTTTGTGACTTCTTCCAAGAGGTCGTCAACCTTGGATGCAATGAGAACATAAAGAGCTGAACCTCAAAGTGAGGGGGGCTTCCCTAACCTCTTTCCTCCTCAGACCCCATGATTGTGGGGACTGCATTCCTCAGAGACAATTTGAATATTCTTGATATAACTCTTGACAGAGCTTGGCCAGGGTACGACTCCACTTTTTTTAATTAGGTTCAGGTTTGTTGTTGATCGGCTTAGAGCCCTTAAAGCTAGACGACTGTTGTTTTCTCTTCCTAGCAAGACCTTCCTTGATGAAGATCTCACCAAATCGCAGGTCATAGAGCTCAAACGCTTTAGAGGGCTGGTTATGACAGCACGTCAGGCAGGGAAATGGGCAATCATCAGGGACCTCAAAGCAATGATTAGGGATTTCTTTCCCCCTGGATGGGAACCCAGATCCAGGACTGCTAAATGATGGAGACAGGGTACAAATATATCTATCAGGAGACAGGGTACAAACAATCTATCAGCTGTCGGAATGGTAATGTCTCTTTTTGGTCATCACCAAGTATATTGTATGATGCTCTTAGGTCGTCAGACCTCCTCTTCATTACCGAGACCCACGAGAGCCTTGTACGGCCTCTCCTTGGTATCACAGGTTATCACTGGCTCTCAGCTTGCAAACAAGAGACTAGGTGCTCTAGTGGTGTCAGAGGTTCAGGTGGAGTGGCTTGTCTGACTAGAGATACTCTCCGGTGTAGGTTCTCGGTAGTTGCCTCTGACGAGTTTCCCAAATTCATGTGGGTCTAGATTAGGGGGGTTGCCCTTTCCCCAGGGACATCTACATTGCAGTTTGCTACTTTCCTCTGGCTTCGTCCCCGTATGCTAGCCACAATGGTCCTCAAGGGGACCCTTTTATAGATTTGTATTCCAATATCACTCACTATCCTGCAGTTGGCGAAGTTATTCTTCTAGGTGACTTCAACGCCCGTACCAAAGCTTCTCAAACCCCCCTTCACGATCGTTCTGCAAATGTGTCATGCACCCAGGGTATTGATCCAGAGTTAGTTGGGCTTCACAGGATGTTAGATGATGTTCTAGGACCTTTCACTACCTACGGAAGGCACCTCCTATAGTTAGGAGAGTCCATTGCTTGTTGATCTTGAACGGGCTCACATGCTTTCTAGATTCTTGCTTTTTCACATGCAGAGCTCATGGTGGGGGTGCGAGTGTGGTGGATTATTTCCTATCTAGCTAAAACCTACTACCTTCCCTCAGTCATTTTTCTATTTTCTCATCCCACTCGCAGACCGCATTCTTCTTTCTTTCTCTATCAATATTGGTACCCCCCACACTTCCTCGTCTAATATGGTCCCCTTCTCTAGTCTACCTCGTACCACCTTCCACTTCAATGATGGGGACTCTGACATTTTCTCTTCCCACATCCGCTAGCTTCTCCCACCTGAGTCCTAGTTCTTCTTGCTTGAGTGTGTTGCCACCAAATATACATGTCTTTCTTCCATCATTCGAGAAGCTGCTCTTAAGTCCTTTCCTAGCTCCACCAGGCCCACGTCCCCTTCACATCAACTTAATAATTCCAACTCACATAATACTTGTCCCATGAACAAGTGGTATGATGACGATTGCAAAACTCTCCACCGCCAGCTTCGTCACACTTTCATCCATGACCGTCACTCCAACCCCACATTGAAATCCTCATATCATTGTCTCCTCCGTGACAAGAAACATCTCTTTATCTCTTAGAGGAGATGGACCTTGCAGGCTTCCTTCATTCACACTCCCAAACAATTATGGCATACCATTCTCCCCTGCCACTCTCCCCTCCCTCTTGAGCTTAACCCCAGATCGATGATCTCCAACACATCCACTCTCTATGATATTTTGGGGAAACCTTTGATTCATGTTTCCTCCCCACCCTCTTCTTGCCACTTATTCACATGCGAGAACATCAAAGAAGTTGTCAGAGTGATGAATAGTAGCAGGACAACTGATGAGGAGGGTTTTCAAGTAGAATTCTTCAAACATAGATTTGAGGTCTTGGGTAGATACTTGGTTGATCTCTTCAACCATGTAGTCCGTTTATGTTTTCCACCATCTTGGTCACATCACATCATTCATCCAATATACAAATCAGGCCCCAGCTTAGATCCCAACAACTACAGGATGATCATGGTGGGCAACACATTCTCAAAACTATATGCTACAGTTATCCACATGTGGCTTTCAAGAGAGTTGGAGCAGAGACATCTCAGAGCTAGGGGGCAGGCTGGATTCCATCCATCTCATCAGACCATAGATCACATATCTACTCTCCAAGCCATCATCGAGGAAGCACATCATCGCTCATCCAAAGTTTATTGTTGCGTTCTAGACTTTCAGAAAGCTTTTGACTCTATTTCGTGGGAGGCTCTATTCCAGAGGCTCAGAGACATTGGTATTTCCAAGACCCTTCTGACAACCATTATGCGCCTCTACGCGACGGTCCTCGATCGTCCCCACACCGCCCATGGGTTGTCAGACTTTATCAAGAGTACCATCGGAGTTCAACAGGGTTGCCCCCTATCCCCCACTCCCTTTGGAATATACATTGATGAGCTAGAGACCTTCCTTCGTGAGCATATCCAAGACGGTGATGGTTGCCTTCTCCACCAAGTTTTGATATCTGTCTTATTGTTTGTGGACGACGTGGTCCTCATGGCCTCCTACCCTGAGGGGTTGCAACGATAGTTGGATGCCCTAGATCTTTTATGTGATCTTCGACAATTGAAAGTCAACTTGGGCAAAACCAAAGTTATGGTCTTCAATGGGTTGAAGACCTCACACCTCCATTTCTTCTTTAGAGGGGAGGAGATTGAGATCGCCAACACCTATATTTACTTGGGGGTGTATTTATTTAGACCTTGCTTTAGCGTGAGACAAGTTCTCCAGCCTCGAATCAACAAGGGGTACAGTTCTTTAGCCTCCTTGAGAGACAATATTTTCGACACCATTTTCAGGACATCTCTTCCAAGATGTCCCTCATGGACACCCTTCTCAAGCCCATTGTTCTCTATGGGTCTGTGTTTTGGGGACCCTCTTTGCTTGAGTCTGATTGGGCATCGGTTAAGAGAGTCCAAAGACTTCTCCGTTGCATTATCAGGTGCAAACAGACTGTTCCCCAGCACATCATCCTTGTAGAATTTGGGGCTCGTCCCTTCAGACTGGAGACTATATTTGATCTGATCTCTTTCTTGCATCACATTTAAAGCTTCTCCGATTCGGCGAAGGGGCGTGACAAATACTTGTTCTTAGCTTATTGTTCTTTGGAGGCTATTACCCATTCCAGCCCTCCTGGTCGGGCTCGTTGTTGGTACACTGGGATCTCGGATCTATGGGGATCTATGGGGATTAGGATGGATTGTCTCCCTCCATTTCAGTATTCCTTGGATGCTCTAAGCCACCTTCTACCTACTAGGCAGGAGATGAACAGGATTATCAGGGAGGATATTTACAAACAGTTTATTCAAACCACTTGGGTTAACCCTTGTGGGGGGTTACGCCCAAATATGGTTTTTTATGCAGAACACTTCCTAGAATTGAGGGATGGGCTTATCGTCCATCCTCAGTGCACTTTCCTCCATTAGATGCATGCTCTTCGTATTCCCCTGGGACAGTTCAAAGTGGGTTCCCATAAGCTTCGGATTGAGATAGATCACCAGATGAATCGAGCAAACGGGATTTGTCAAATATGCAGCCTTCAGGAGGTCGAGACGGAAGAACACTTCATCTTCCATTGCCCCATCTACTACGAGATCAAAGGGAGGTTCGATTGCCTTTTCAAGGAGACCTAAACGCTCTCCATCTTCTTCAAATATGAAGACCAGAGATATTTGGCTCTATATATGCAAGAGGCCCTCAAGCATTGTGACCTCATGATTCAAGGCCCCACTAGACCACAGTCGATCCAGCGAATTACTTCCTTCTTTATGGTGCTACTTTCGAGGAGAGGCACTAAGCGCCAAACCGACATGAACACAACTTCACACTCCAAATCAGTATGGATATGAGGGACCATTCACAACTCCCCAAGATCTCATCGGCATATCCATCCCAGTCCTAGCCCCAGGAGTCAGACTAGATCCTCCAGATCATCGCGGCAAGCTACTCCCTCCAGACAACAACACACGGGATAGACCAAACACTCCTCCATTGGTTATCCATCTATTTTGAGCTTCTTTTCGACGGCCTCAGATATTAGGAGAGTTGGATCCACTCCTTGATGGACCTTTCTCATTACTTCTCCTGGTTCTTCTCTCATGTTGTATTTGCCCACCTCTCCATTTGGTTGCGGGTTGTTCTTTGCCTCTTTCCTTTTTGATTGCTTCTGCTCTTTGTTATACTGTTTCTCTTTTTGCTTTGTGTTCTATGCAAGAAACCGTTTGGTTTTCCCATTTTGCTCTGACACCTTTTGTACTCTGCAGTCCCTTTGACCTACTTTTGCGGTCATTTGTCGGACATTAATATATTTGTAAGGTCCTCTTTTCCAGGGGGTTGACTTTTGATCAACCTTTTGAAGACCTTTAGCATGTTTTATTCCCTGTGGGCTAAGGGATGAATCAAAGGGAATAGTTATGATAATTAAGAGGTTGCTAGAGAATGATTTTAATCATTTGAAATTAAAAAGCAATGTTCTTAATTATTAATCGTAATTTATTATTTAATTGATCCACAAGTAATTTTAATTACTATATTATTAGGTGTAAATTACATAATAAAATAAAACACTTTCATGAGGACTTGACCCTCAATTAAAAATCCTTAATGACTTTTGACATAAGGGAAGGGACCCAAAAGTGGATGCCACACTTGGGGAAGACCCAAGTGGCTAAAAGAGGTCTATCTTTGTGAAGAAGTCTCTATGAGTGGTTCGCCCACCTTGGAGGAAGTATAAAATTAGGTCATGTGATCTTTGAAGGATGTCTTTTGTCAAACATTTCTATTTTCAGGTTTTGGAGCTTGGCTACCAATCTAGGATCAAGGCACTTGGAGTTCCAAGGAGATCTTGAAGAGGCAATCTCATTTCAGAAATTTCAAATGCGCTGATTTGCTGGTTCATTTGCTTGAAGACCAAAGTGAAGGCATGCCCTAGGGTTTCAACTTGGGCGACCTCGTTGAGAGCTTGGAGCTTCAGTTTGGAGGTCTTCCCTTGATGGGAAAATTCTGCTTTTGGTTGCATTTGATAGCTTGTATTTTTAGCTCTTTTTAGAGCTATTCATTGTTGTAAAATTTGCCATATTTTGGGAGTTATTTTTTTTTCAATATTCCAGTTTTTTGTAGAATTTTAAATTCATAAATATTTATAAACAAAATTGAAGAAGTATTTTTTTCAGATATGATTGCACTATTGGGTTTGTTATAGTTTTGTGGATCTACATAATTAATTTCATAATTTTTGGAAGTGTTTTGCACTATTATTTCTCACTAAACCCTAGTCACCCAAAAGGGAATAGCGATTTTCAGATTTGGGGTAGAGATTGCAATAAAATTCAGATTTGGTTCATTCGATTTTTGGCTAAGTGTTTAGTTTATTTTTGGGATTTTACAGTTTACCTCTTTTGTTTGGTTTTAGCCCAAAAAGGGACCTTATAGTGGTATCAAAGCTTTGATCCTGGCAGCCTGAGGGTTTGTGGATGCAAAAGAAGAAAGAGATCCTATACTACAAGAGAAGAAATAAAATGGCACATGAAGAGGGCATGGGAGAACAAAATCAGATGGAGAGGATATTGAGAGATCTAGCTCAAGGTCAAGGGGAGATCAAAGACACCATAGGGCAATTTCTCAAAGCCTTAGGGAAAATCGTGGCACCTCAAGGAGAGGGAAGTTCAGAAAATGAGAGAGCTGCAAATAAAAAAATTGCAAATGAAAGGGTTTCCAATGAGAGGGTTTCTCCAAAACCCAATCATATGTTTCATGCAAAATTTCTGCAAAAGGAGCCCATTGAGGAGGTGGAATAACCATCTAAGGAGAACCCAATTCTCATCAATATTGAAGAATATAATCTTATGAGTGATGAGGTAAAATGAGTTTTGTGAACTCAAGGATCAATTTGATGCTAGGAGGAAGCAACATCAAGGGACATTGAGGAGGGACATCCAACAAAAATTGGGAAAGGTAACTTTACCTTCATTTGATGGATCTAACAAAATTTCTATTAAGTCTTGGTTGTAGAAATTAGAGACCTATTTCTCATTAAATCCAATGTATGAAGAAGTTCTCAAATTCGCCACTTTGCATTTGGAGGGTATTGCTCATGAATGGTGGTACCATGGTTTGCACACTCAAAGACATGGTTCGATTTGCACCATGGAAGAATTCAGCAAGAAGATAGTGGAATGATTTGATGTGAGAGATCCCGAGATCCATTTTCAAGAGTTGGCCCAATTGAAGCAAGAGAAAAATGTGGAAAGGTATGTGGCTAATTTTCAAAGCGTAGCTGTCATGGTTTCAAATGTAAGTGAAAGAAGACTTGTACTTTTTGTTGAGGGTTTGTTGGAGCCTTTAAGAGGCTTGGTAAGAGCATTTAACTCCACTTCCCTTCAAGATGGCATCACAAAGGCATTTGATTTGGAAGGATTAGCTTCTAGGGGTAATTTCGGGCCTAAGGTACAGCCAAGGACAGCCACAAGTGGGTTGCAAAATTCAGAAATTCAAAGCCAGCCAAGTAGAGCGATGAGTGGACAGCTATTTGGGGATTAAAAGCCGCCATGGACAACAAGCAATGTACAGCAAAAGAGGTCATTTCAGCCAAGGGAAACACTTGGAAAAGGGACAACCAATGACAACAAAGAATACATGTCAAGAAGTGAAATAAGAAGGAATTTATGCTATCCTTGCAAGGATCAATGGACACCAAATCACAATTGTTTATGCAAAGGTAAAGTACATTATATTGAAGTATTTTTTTATTTTGAAGATGATGAAGACAATTTTGAAAAAAAATGTTTAAAAGGAGCAAAAAGAAGAAAATGTGGGTAGCACTCTTGCTTCTCTTTTGGGAGCTCCTAGATATCACCCATTCAAGGTGAAAGGTATGTTGAAAAATAAAGATGTGTCTATTCTCATTGATAGTGGTGCTACTCATAATTTCATTGATAGAGGGTTGGTTGAAAAGGCATGGAAAAATTCAAGGGTTTCAAGGTCACTATTGCAAATGGATTTTCTATGATATGTATTCACAAAATTCTTAATCTCTTCATCATGTTGGGTGAACATGAGATATGTAATGATTTTTATGTGATTGACATAAGTGATCTAGATGTTCTTGGGATACAATGGTTGCATGCATTGGGGGAATTCACCCTCAATATTCAAAAAATGGAATTGAAGTTCAAGCATGAAGGAAAAGAGAAGGTGATAAAAGGTATGTTGAGTGATGCGGCACGCTTAAATTCTTTGAGAACTGAAATTTTACCCAAAGAAGCATATTTTTTTGCACTTTCTAACATCACAACTGATTGGAAAGATTTAATAACAGCAGGATATGTAAAAAGTCAATTTGCTAGTGATTTGTTTGAGGGCCATATTGTAGATAAAAAATTCAGAATTTCAAATGGGCTCATTATGTTTTAAGAGAGGATCTTTTTGGTACCCGAATCTAAGGTAAAAATTTTGATTTTAAGGGTTGCTCATAACAGTCCATTGGTTGATCATCAAGGGTACTATAAGACATATAGACAAATCCGGGAAAAGTTCTTTTGGAAAGGACTTAAAGAAAAAGTAGCCAAGTACATAAGGGAGTGTGAGATATGCCAACAAAACAAGTTGCAAAGTTCATTACCAGCTGGTCTATTGCAGCCCCTACCTATTTCATCACAAAAATGAGAGAGCATCTTTATGGATCTCATTACCGGGTTGCCAATGGTTCAAGGTAAGGATGTTTTATTTGTTGTGGTTGATAGACTCACAAAATTTGCTTATTTTAATCCACTTTCAGCTAAGTATAATGGGTCATTAGTGGCTGAAGTATTTTTTAGAGAAGTCTTCAAGCTTCATGGGTTACCAAAGAACATTGTGAGTGATAGGGATAGCCATTCATGAGTTTATTTTGGCAAGAATTGTTCAATTTGGTGGGGATTGAACTTACTCCTAGCACTAGTTACCATCCCCAAACGGATGAGCAAACATAAATTGTGAACAAATGGGTGGAAGGCTACTTGAGAAACTACAATTCGAGACAGAAAAACACATGGATTGATTGGCTGCATTTGGTTGAGCATTGCTACAATACCACTCAGCATAGATCGATTGGCATGATGCCATTCAAAGCATTGTATGGATATGATGCCCCTTCATTCATAGATCTGGTTTTTTTGGATAGTAGAGTTCCCGAGGCTAAGAATATGGTACAACAGAGTCAAGACATCATGAAAGCACTCCAAGAGAACCTTCTTCATGCCCAAAATCAGCAGAAATTGTATGCAAACCAGCAGTGTATTGAGAGGACTTTTGAGGTGGGAGATATTGTGTTTCTAAGGTTCCAACCTTATAAACAATCTTCCCTCAAGAAGAGTGGTGCAGAAAAGTTGAGACCATGGTATTTTGGCCCCTACAAGGTGGTTAGAAGAGGGGGAGAGGTTGCATATGAGCTTGAGCTTCCCAAGGAAAGTTAAATTCACAATATCTTCCATGTTTCATGCCTTAAGAAGGCAATAGGACAACACATCACTCCTTCCATTGTGTTGCCTCCTTTGGATGAGGAAGGTCAATTGGTTCTTGTTCCCGAAGCCATCTTGGAAATAAGAGAGAAGTTGAGGAATAGGAGCATTGCGGAATACTTGGTTCGTTGGAAGGATTTGTCTATTGAAAATGCCACATGGGAGAGTGCAGAAATTTTGGAGCATCCAAACTTACAATTGGTTGAGGGCAAACAATCTTGGGAAGGGAGGACTGTAAGGTCCCATTTTCTAGGTGGTTGACTTTTGATCAACCTTTTGAAGACCGTTAACCTATTTTATTCCCTGTGGGCTAAGGGATGAATCAAAGGGAATATTTGTGATAAGTAAGAGATTACTAGAGAGTGATTTTAATCATTTGAAATTAAAAAGCAATGTTTTTAATTATTAATTATAATTTATTTTTTAATTGATCCTCAAGTCATTTAATTACTATATTATGAGGTGTAAACTAGATAATAAAATATGACACTTTCATGCGGACTTGATCCTCAATTAAAAATCGTTAATGACTTTTGACATAAGGGAAGGGACCCAAAAGTGGATTCCACACTTGGGGAAGACCCAAGTGGCTAAAAGAGGTCTATCTTTGTCAAGAAGTCTCCATGAGTGGTTCGCCCACCTTAGAGGAAGTATAAAATCAGGTTTTGTGATCTTTGGAGGATATCTTTTGTCAAACATTTCTATTTTCAAGTTTGGAGCTTGGCTACCAATCTTGGATCAAGGCACTTGGAGTTCCAAGGAGATCTTGAAGAGGCAATCTCATTTCAGAAATTGCAAATGTGTTGATTTGTTGATTCGTTTGCTTAAAGACGAAGGTGAAGACAAATTTTTGCATGTCTTAGGGTTTCAACTTGGGCGACCTAATTGAGAGATTGGAGCTTTAGTTTGGAGGTCTTCCCTTGGTGGGAAAAATCCACTTTTGGGTGCATTTGATAGCTTGTATTTTTAACTCTTTTTAGAGATATTCATTGTTGTAAAAATTGCCATATTTTGGGAGTTATCTTTTTTTCAGTGTTCCACGGGGATGCATCCCCCTCGAAAAAGCCCACATTTTCGGGATGGGGACGTCCCCAAGTTGCGGGGACTTCAGGGGGATGCCCCCCAGCCATCCCGCCACCTCCGTCACAAACCTCCGTCGTCCTTGGGATGTTTCCCTTTGATCTTCTTCAAAAGGGGGACATCTTGTGGATGCCATAAAGTGCATTTTTTTAATTTAAAAAATAAATTGGGTTTTTGCATGTGGAGTCCAGCAGTTCTACTGATGAGGAGTTCGACGAGAACTTTGGGGATGATTAGCCATTGAGTCATTTGTATTTAGTATTTAGTATTTCACTACTTCACTATTTTGTTTTTGAACATTGTTGATACTTGATTGTAATCATGAATCATCATTATGAAATTTTAAAAGTTTTGAATGTGATATTTTGATTTTGATTTTCAATGTTCAATGTTCATTGGTTCAATGGATCAAACTTGAAACTCAAATGATTAAATCACAATGTTAAATTGTTGATATTCAATGCAATATACTTATTCCTTATACATCTTTTTATAACTATTTTTTCAAGTACTATATGTATTTGCACCGCTCCCCTGCTGCACTCCCGCTGTCCCCAAAATTAGCCCTTCGTGTCCCGGAAACCCGTCCCTGCGTCCACCCATCCCCCCGTCAAGAAACACCGTGGAACTATGCTTTTTTTCAATATTCCAGTTTTCTACGGAATTTCAGATTCATAAATATTTAGAAATAAAATTGAGGAAGCTTTTTTTTCAGATATGATTGCACCATTGGGTTTGTTATATTTTTGTGGATCTACATAATTGATTTTGTAATTTTTGGAAGTGTTTTGCACTGTTATTTTTCACTAAACCCTAGTCACCCAAAGGGGAATAGCGATTTCCAGATTTAGGGTAGAGATTGCAATAAAATTCAGATTTGGTTCATTCGATTTTTTGGCTAAGTGTTTGAGGTTATTTTTGGGATTTTACGGTTTACCCCTTTTGTTTGGTTTCAGCCCAAAAAGGGACCTTACAATATTTATCTTATCTTATCTTATCTAGGGATTGTTCTACCAGCTCCTTTTTGCCCTAGTGAATCCCTTAACAATACTATTAGACGTTGTATTGGAAACTCTACAGGCTCTCTTCTGCCTACAGAGCCATTCTTTCTGATACAGATTTAGAATAGAGATTTCTTTTATTGTATCTCACAAGGACTATATTCTTATGACTATTGCTTTGTTTTTTTTGTAATTATTTTGGGTTGTTTGGTTTACATATTTTGGTAAACTGGTCTTTTATTTTTATTTTGTTCAATCACTTCTTTTCTATTGGGTGATGCTTTGTGCACCAGCCTCCTTTGATATCTTTTCCAGCTGTACTTTCTAGTCCCATTGACCTATTTTGGTTACTTTTGGACAGTCGTACAATTTCATTTCTCCTATGATTGACATGTCCCATTCTGCTACAAGAAGACGTGACTTTTCTATAATTCACTCTTATAATATCCTGAGGTAGTTATGACTTGTTGGAACAAATCCAGCTTGTTTTGTCACTACAAGCTATGACGCTATGTTGTTCCTAACAATTAGAAGTTGTGTAATTTCCTAATGTCATAATTGAGTCATGCCATTTTATTACTGTCAACGTTCACTTTATTTGCTTGTCCATTTGATTGAACTCTCCATCCACCCAAAATTCAGCACGTGTGCTACTCTGAAGGTCTTGTCATGCTACACAGGTAATTTGATGGATCCATCATTTCTTAGATTGATACTTGGGACATCTGACTGGCCTTTCTGTTGCACTGATTGAACTCCATACAATTTTTTTTACTTCATTAGTAGCTAGTTGGTGCTTTTTATCAATTAAATATTTCTTTGTGCTAAATTGATTTCATATGCTACCAAATTGACTTCTATCTTTTTGGCATTTTTTGAGTTTGTAGTTCAAAGTTGCCTTCATTTGCTATCATCTTGAATTTTATTACCATGTTAAACATTCTTGCCAGGAAATCCTGGCCATGCATTCCAAATCTCCCACCTTAGCTTCCATTTCCAGTTTAAACTTTTTACCCCTTTTAGCTAGGGAACTTTTAATTCAGGAGGAAATAAATGTTTTACAAGAGAAACTGTTAATATTACAAGAGTCGGAGCATGAAAGAAATAGAATGATTGCATTTATTATTTCATGAACTATGTTGTGTACTTAACCATGAAATTGTCAAACTGAGTAAACTCCTCTGACATAACTACTATAACTTCAACTTCAACTTGATAATGCCATTTATGACTTAATTTGATAATAAGTTAATCACACTGAAATACACAACATTAAATGTTCTTTGTAGCTCCAAATTTAAAATCTGGCATTATTTTTTAACAGCATTGTTTTATATAAAACTGATTTGCAGTGCCTTTCACATGCAGGTTCTCCATGCATTGCTGAAAGTTTTTGCAGAGTCTATGGCAAAATATATTCAATATCAAGCTGACAGTGGAGCTCAAGTGGTCCAGATTTTTGATTCTTGGGCAACAGAGCTTAGTCCAGTGGATTTTGAAGAATTTAGTCTTCCTTACTTAAAGCACATTGTGGATTCCGTGAAAAGCACCCACCCCAGCCTGCCATTAATTCTGTATGCCAGTGGATCTGGAGGATTGCTGGAAAGGCTTTCCTTATCTGGTGTTGACATTGTTAGTCTGGATTGGACAGTTGATATCGCAGAAGCTAGGAAAAGACTAGGAGCAAATGTTGCAGTACAGGGAAATGTGGATCCTGGTGCACTTTTTGGATCCAAGGATTTCATCACAAAACGGATTTATGATACGGTGGCGAAAGCAGGGAAAAGCAAACATATCCTTAATCTAGGGCATGGTGTGGTAGTCGGTACTCCGGAGGAGAATGTTGCACATTTTTTTGAAGTAGCAAAAGGAATTACATATTAGGTCACTGGAGGAATAATTTTATAAAAATCAATAGTGTTTCATGTTATGTTTCTTCCATTTCTTCCATTCTTTGACCATGAGAAGCCAATCCAAATCCTTTCACACAGGCATTTTGGGCAAAATTGTGCTTACTTTGTTTGGGAAACACTGATTGGGGGACAAACCTAGCATTGTAGATGAATGAGATTTTGGAAATTGAGCATCTGTTGCAGGAAATATTTGAGGAGGTGACTCCATCAGATTTTTTTTGCTTTTGTAACATTTTCTTAGCACTCTTGACTGAATCTAATAGACTCCTTAATCATTGTACATTTCTGTTGTTTGATTTTATTTCTACGGAGGTCCAATACTGTGGGTGTTGGAGAAAGAGGAATTTTTTCCTACTAACTGCACTATCCGTATCTGAGTTTGAGTTTGATGTCCATTGGCACTGAGAGCATCATTGTTCTATTCTCCGTCCTTACTCTGGAATTCCTAAGTGATAGATTTCATAAACATTTTGTTCCCTTCACCTTGTAGTTTGAGAGAACCAGGGCCATCTATTATACCGGGTTTAGTTTTTACATTAAATCAGTAATGCTGAACAACTGACATGGATGAGTGCATTTGCAGTTTCTAATACAAGGAGCAGTTATAGTTTGTTATACACGGTAGACTCTTTTTGAAATATGTTAAAAGTCTCGATTAAAATTTGGATACATAGTTTTTTGGTCTTGTATGGATGAGTGCTCAGCATATGCAGTTTTTTTATACAAGGAGCAGTCATAGTTTGTTATACATGGTAGACTCCTTTTGTAATATGTTTAAAGTCTTGATAAAAATTTGCATACATCGTTTTTTGGTCTTGTGAGAAGAAAAACACCTTTCCATGTCTTCTTGTGGACATTTACTGCATAATGAAGACAACAAAGTAATAGACTTGCATTTACATTTAACAGTTGAAACTTTATCTAGATTTGCCAAACTTTGATGCAAATTACACAGGAAATTGAATTCTCTATATATTTTTTCTGAAAATGACTTTGACAAGCAATGAAAATTCTGTACATAGGTAAAATGAAGGATGAATTTCGTGTTGATGATGCGCATGAATCTATTACAGTGATGAAACTTGTGTGTTTATATGAAAGCTCTTGATTATACGGAAGAATCATCTTGAAATTTCTCCAACTTTTGCCTTACAAATAGATCCTCCTACCTAAAACTCATGATGAAAACGAAGATCGTTTTGGGACACATTGTCATAACCCCTCTTGTTTCCATATTTTATGTAGAAGTGACTATGCAATGTTTATTAAATTGGTGACTTTTTGGGGCACGTGGAATAACTCATTTTAAAAAATAATGTTGGCTTTTGTCTCATATTTAGCAGCGGGCATTTTACATAGCATCTAGCATTTATTATGATTTATTTGAGAAGTTATCTCTAGCATATTATTATAAAATTTTGTTATTGATCATATGATGATTCATAGTTCATTCGAGCATATATTGTTATCATACCTTGTTATTGATCATATGATGATGGACTAACTACATGTTTGTGCTGAAAATGTGGTTGTAGGACTGATCCTCTCATGGATGGCAGGCAGAGCGAGGATATCATCTGAGAGAGGGCAGACAGTGCTGCAGCGGCATGTAAAGAGATGATACACATACCACCTTTTGTGAGTTGTGTACTGTTTCTAACATGTGGTCCGCAGGGTTAGTGTAGGTGAATGTGATTGTATTGTATTATGTTAACATATGCATGTGATTTTATGATTGTTGTACTGTATGTGGTTCGGCTACACTTCCCTTTGTTTGGCATCATGTGACTTTGTTGATTTGCTTTGATCTTTGTTGCATATATTTCTTATACCTATTGGCATGACTGATGCGTGGCATGTTTCTTGTTATGCTTAGCCTTGCTCAAATGGTTATGGCAAGTCTCAATGGAAATCCATTGATGACCTTCGGTCGTAACCCTCTTTAAGATTCTTTACCTTGTGATTTTGACCTGGCACTGGTAAGAGCCTTGTACTTGCTAAGCACCATTTGAGACTTGGTTTGATTTTAATATATCCTTGTCGTTATGGCTTTGGTAAGAACCCTTGCTTGTTGACTATGGTATTATTGTGACCTGACAATCTTTGCATGAATATGGGACATTATTCCTTGAAAAGTTTAAGATGTGATATTTTAATTTAAGCCTTGAAAGGCATGGGATGGGAGAATAAGGTAATCATGCCCTATTATATATATGTCATACGAAATCATGAGCATAGTTACCAGGTTCGGAAATCCGGATGCGTTCGGGAGGCCAAAAAAATGCGGAAATGCGGAATTCTTGAAAAGGTTCGGAAAAATCCGGTTTGGAATATATATATATATATATATGTAAAATATTTTAATCTAGTAAGGAATGAAACATTGAATATTAATTTAACAGTTGCAAAATTGAGAAATGCATAAGTTTCAAACTTGAATTACATTAAAAGATAGTAAAATGTCCATAGTTCAAACTTGAATCTCACAGAGTGCATGCCTTAAGGGGTGCACTGGGAATGGGGTGGGATCGGCTTGTGGCACTTTGCAAGAGATATTCTCATACTATTCTATCATGCATACATCCCTTCATGCAGCCTTCATACCTCCTATGATGTCTCCTTGAAATCTTGAAACCCTGAAATATGGCTAAGTTTGAAACCCTCAAACCCTGGAATCTGACTAACTCTGAAATATGATAGGATCCTCCAAAACCTAGAATTTGCATTATAGCTCCTAGCGGTCCGAAACCCCTCTCAAACACCCTGAAAGTATATAAATAAAATATAACTTAAAGTATAAGAATCTTATACTTAAATGTTTATTTTATTTACATACTATTGGGTTCGGACTAGATTTACATTTTCTAAGTTTTTTTGTTGACTTCCATTGTTTCTCCCTGGCGAACCGAATTTATTAATCCGGAAGCCCGCAAAAAATGCGGAACGTTCCGGATTTCGGCCAGATGCGGCCGAATCTGGTAACTATGATCATGAGGATACACAAATAGTTCATATTGGAACTGCATATAGCCTTGACCTAGGCTTGCTGCATATTAAATAATAGTGGTGGTGTAGTATTTTTAAAATGATCAGGTTTTGGTCTTCAACTACGGTATGATTATGATGTATGTTTGGTTTGGAACTTTGTTGAGGCAAGGACATGGCCACCCCCTTTATGGAGTTTGCAAATAATAATAATGCCCATGAGTTTGGCTTTCAATTGATTTGTGTTGTATTTGTAGATTGTTTGACTATTGGATGACTGGGAGATTGATCATGGTTAGATTGGGATCATCTTGAGTTTAGGGTTTCAAATCCTAATTGTCCTTCTGAGTTTCTACACAACAGTATTTTATTATTTTGTTCAGCTCTTCCTCTCCAGCCATTAGGGAAATGCTGTCAACATTTACGTTACTATTTTCGTAGAGATTTTTGGCAAAATTCCTTTATTTAGCCTGATTTTTAACCGTGAAGCTTGGCATGGTGAGTGGTATTTGTAGTTGTTTTTTCTCTTGCTTTGGGCATACAAAACTCTGGGTTGAAAACTTTGAGAAGAAAACAGAAACTGCGGAGGTGGGACAAATAGGTTGTGGTAATGTCTCTCTTCATATTCAAGTAAGTGTTTAGTTTTTGTTTTATGAGGTGACCATTCCTTAAGGCCTCTGTTGTCTAGTTTTAAGACCACTCGGTCAGGGATTGTGAGCTTATATTGTATGGAGGAATCGATTGCTTGGATATCTTTTGAAATGATCTCTCTTTCGATGCTATAGCCGTGTTGTATTTCTTCTTAAAGTAATAGTTATAGTCTTTAGACGTTTATTTGAAATGAAAAATATGGAATATTTAGGGGATTGTATTGTTTTTTGCATGTATTTGTGGTTTGGTGGAATGAACCCAAGCTGCGTTTGGAATGAGAAATCTATGTTGTTTTGTTTTGTTGCAAATGCTCTCAAGACACCTTCATTCGTGCTTTGGTTGTAGTCACTCACTATGCTCATGTATGGTACATTGTGTTTGCCTCTTTAGGCCATTGGTGGCTACATAGGGGAGTTCGTTTAAGCCTCAAGCCATGGCAGATTTGTGTAAGATTGTTCTCTCTTATGATGTTTAGTTGCTTGGTTTTCAAAAGCCCGGGTAGGGCATGATCATGTTGCCTATGTCTTCATTATTGCATGTATTCATGATTGCAGTTATGAGATGGTGGTTCTATTTTTGGTGATATTGGCCATCTCATAATACTTTTGTGAGAGTTGGCTTTATGTGTTGGAATGGTTCTGAAGGGTCCCTGGGCTCATTGTTATGAACCTGGTTTAACTGGATGTATTGACGAAGCATGAAATTTCTATATTTATTTGATGACCATTTAGGGCACGTCATTATTAACTATTGGCATGCTAGTCTTTTATTCAGGCAACAATTGTCTTGGCCGTGGATGCCAGGTACTTACAGTGAAGGACAAGAGATGGCCACTGCTAGTGCTTGGTACGCATGTCCAAGACCCCATCTTTCCCTTTGACTGTTATGAAGTTTGTGATTTGATCTTGGGTTTTGAATGTTCATGAAGGTTGCCCTAGACAAAGGATAAGACATCATCATTATGTAGCCCTGAGTTTTGCTAGTTGATACTTAATAATTATAACGCAAACTGTATGAGAATGAGTTATGAATCTCATGTAAGATCATGAGATTATTATGAATCTGTATACTTATTAAATGTACTTGTTGGGTATGGACTATAATGAAACTGTGGCCTCCAAGGGCATCTCCTTGGAATCATAAAATGTTAATTTTATATATAATCTCATTTGGTCTTGTAGGGAGTAATCCAAATAGAAAGGGGACGTGGGGTATTTCTTTGCAGTCTCGGCTGCAGAAAGTACACCCAATTGTGGGGCCCACTGCAGCCCAGACTGCACAGACAATCCCATCGTCCCTTGATCAACACCAAATTGTTTTTGATGGATGATGGTAGCCTATAGGATGAGGGAAATTATGTTAGTTATTGTATGTTTCTGTGAAAAACTTATTAAAGCTTGTTGCCATGTGTGACTAAGGGGAATGTGCATCATTGTGACCCCTTCATGCAGAGAATCACCGTGAACTACTGAGCATTATGGGATATTTATCTCACGGGTGAGCCAGGGTAACATGAACTTGTAGGATCACAGTGTGATATTTGGGACTGTGCCTGCATGTCATTTTAAATCTTTGGCCAAAGTAATATAATGATTTATGTTATTGCATGTCATGTTCGATGCTTACAATCGGAGGTATGTTTGGCTGGTTGTGCATTGCATTGAAGTGTCTTTAATACTATCAAATGATCATCTCTCCATCACTGCCTCAAGGATTCTGTCACCCTTGTTGAAGGCGAGGGCCACTTCCCAGTCAGGGAAGATGTTCAGGGAACTGTGGTTCTGTGATATCCTCCCTCTTCTCATGTCTCTACCAACGACAACATTTCAATGTATTGTATACAGTATTCTAATAGTAGTTTTGTACTAAAATGTGTTTGGCGTTGATGACAGTAGTTTGGATACCTTGTATTTTATCTTCTTGGAAAATAAACGGTATGGAAGCATGTTGTAATTATTTTGTACAATATGATTGCATCTCATGATGCAGATTTATAGCTGGATTGTATATTTTAATCGTACTTTATATCCTTTCTTGGAAACAACTTAGTATTGGTGTGTGATTAGTAGAATACCAACCACAACTACTTACTATCTCAGTATGCAACTAAACAAATGTTAAAAGATAACTAAATGAACAATTCTCACATAAGTCAAATGAACCAAGATCACTCTTTTACACATTTGTAATGGAGTAAAAATTACTACCCTAGGGTACAACTTTCACTAGTAATAATGCTAAGGAATGCACTCTCAACAAGGACAGCTAGAAATCTTTTTTTTCAAGTTTTTCATCTATCTTTTCTAAATTGTTTTCATGTTTCTTATTAGTTGTTAGCGACAATGGGGGAGGGATCGTCGGAAAATGATCCCCATCTCTGTGTTGCAACTGAAAACAAAGTAAAATGAAATTGGCCCTGTTCTCATGGATTTTCAGCGAGGCATTATTAAACATTCACAACAAGGTGCTCTTCATGATTACGCTCTTTATACTCTTAACACCTCTTAAATAACAAATGATCATCATTGCTTCAAATGCTTGAGTAATAAATGTGCTACCCAACATTTTTGTTTAAGTATCCGCTCATTTGATTGACCAACTACATTCCCACTAACTTACATTAAATATCAATTTTTTTTCATTTTGAAGTGGCAAATTTTCCACTTTTATTCATACTAAGAAGAGTATTTAACAAGTAAATTACTCCCACTTCAAATGCAAAATTTGTGACATTGCACATCCATGCTTTTGATTTATAAGTTGATAAAGGTGTATCTTGGTTTCAGCTCTCTAGGCCTTTTTAAGTTTTTAGAGCCCTGATGATGAATATTATTGGTATCTTAATGTTACGAGTTAGTCACACATATGGAAGGTCATGGAATTTGATGTATATAAAATGAGATAACTAGAGAGGATGCACATGAGAGGTGGTCATGGATAACATCAATTTAATAGATTTTAACTTGGTTACCATAGGTGTATGGGTGCAAAATGAAATCATGATTAATACTATAGATTGGGTCTAGTTGGTTCATTGATTGGTTGGGTGAATTTGATTGTTTTTTTAATTGGTTAGTTGAGTCCAAAATAGTTCTTTGATTGTTTGGGTGAATTCAAACGGTTCTTTGACTGATTGGGTGTAACCAACTGGTTTGTTTGAAAGTGAATACGGAATAATAGTTGTTGCCTTGTGAAGATAAACCTTAAACCCTAACTCTATAACATAGGTTGCCCATACCCACTCCTATATGATGAGGGTAGGATGCAAGAAAAGCCACAAGGAAATGAGTCATTGAGTTGATGCCCTCATTTCATTGGTGGGAAAGAATGAGCTTTGAGGAGGATGAGGAGTGGACTATGATGAGGCGATTTTTATGGTGAAGGTATGAGTCTAAGTGGGTATTAAACTCTTATTACATGGAACCATAAATGAGAATGAACTTGTTTATCTCATTTTTGCTTACTATCTAAACCTAAGAACTAGTGTCATGTTTACAAACTACCATCCTTGCTCATCTTAATTGAGATTTGGAGTAGAAAGAGAGTTGACCTTAATAATCATATATAACAGGCCAATACAAGCCCTGATGATCTCCTTAGGGTACAAGAGTCAACGCACATGTCTTCAAGATGGACATAGTGGTCTAAGTTTACCTATAAATGGTGGAAACTAACCCTCAACTACCAAGAGGAAACTTTCGTTTATGGAGCCAATGATGTCGAAGAGTGAAAGTTCATGTTGACCCTTGGTGCTTGATACCCTGATGCAGGCACACCTAGATCAAATAGCAATCTTGCATCAACCAAAAACATATATTATGGGATTGTGCATGTTTGTAACTTGGTGGTGTCGACAATGTGACGCATGTTAAAGATGATCATATCAGGGCCAAGCAACATCACTAGAATTTTAATGACCTAAGAACATCAAGTGTAGTAGGTTTTAGTCATCTCAAAGGTTAAATTGACTAATCATTGGTAGATGATGACATCGCTAGGTAAATCAGGGGGTGGGTTTGATACAGTGGGTCTACATTAACCAGTGGCTACATAATCACCGCTGTGGTTGTGAAACCATAGGTTTGGAATAAGCAGCGATTTCACTCATGTTGGATGTAAAAAAAGCATAACTGCCTAATATGAGGAAATTTGGCGTATCATTTTTCAAGAATATGGTAACTCGAAGAGGCACTCCAGAGGCTAGTGAAGGGACAAAAGAGATTTGAATTAGTTAGGAAAGGAGCTAAGGAGATTCACTTAGGAGTGTTGAAAAGTGAGTAGTTTTAGGTGGGAAAAATTAGGTGTGAATGTAACAGTAAGGAGTAGCAATAATTGCTTGTAACCATTGAAGGACTGCAATTGGATTGTATTCATTTTCATGTTTACATTCAATAAACAAGTCAAGTGTGTGTGAAGATCTTTGTAAGACTATCATTTCAATGCAATAAAGTGTGAGTTGGTTTTGAGTTTGAAGTGGTGTCTTTCAGTGTGTGTCCATTGTGGCATGTGTTGAGTCAAGGATGTGGGGAAAAGGTTCCATTAATTTGGTATCAAAGTAGGTTGCGTCGTACATGGTATGAGTGTGTGAGACTCTAGTTGAGTTAGTTGGTGGTTGTGAAGGAGCCCTACATTGTTGAGAGTTTTGAGGAATAGAAATGACACACAAGTACCCCTTGGAAGGAAATAAGGAGCACCAAGAATTGAAGAGTTGATAGAGATGTTAAAAGCAATCCAATCTAAATTGAATGCTATGGAGGTTGCACAACGAAGATGAGTTTTTACTGACATGAGTGAAGATGGACAAGCACCAAAAGTTCAACTTGAAGAGTTTGTTCATGGATTGGAGGATAGATTCTTGAAGGCCATTGTCAAGATGGGAGGCAAGCCTAAGTTGGACACCCCTAGCTACTCAAGAAGTTTATGCCTTACAGATATAATGTATTGAATCATAGATTTGGAAAAGTATTTTGAATATTAGTCATATAGAGGTTCCCATGTGAGAGAAGGATGTTTGTGCAAAGTTAAATGGACATGAATTTTTATGGCGAAATTATATGCATCTAGAAAGGGGTAGAAAAGGAAAAATCAAAATCAAGACTTGGGATAGGATGGTTGCAAAGTGGAAAGATAATTTTTTACCTTTTGAGTATCAACTGAATTTATTCAAAGAGTTGCAAAATTTGATGGAAAAGGACATGAGTGTAATGGATTATATTGAGGACTTTTACGAGCTCACAATTCGGGTTGGTCATGTTGAAGATGATGAAGAGAAAATTTCAAGTTATGTGAATGATTTTTGTATTTCCATACAAGATAAGTTTGGAATGTTTAATTTATGTTAGGTAGAAAAAATTAGCAATGTGCTGTTAAGGCCGAGGAGAAGTTGTCAAAGAGAACTGTATATATTAAGAGTGTAGATGGGTGTTTTCAGAGGAAGAGATTAAACAAAAACTAGAAGAGGACAACATATTCAAGAGGGAGAAGCTAACACTTCTCACAATCAAAATCATGCACCAAGAGGAAAAGGATATCCTTCAAGAGGAAGAGTTTTATGTGGTAGAGGAAGAGGTAGAGGATTTGTGGGCACATGCTTCAAGTGTGGAGATTTTGGGCATAGAGCATTTGAGTGCTCACGAGCACAACAAAATAATAGTAGAAGAAATGAAGCTAGTAATCTTATTACACAAATGAATGAAGAAGTGTTACATTACCCAATCATACGAAGGAATTGAAACACAAAAAAGCTCCCATGATGGAGAGGGTGTTGATTTAACCAGGGAAGGACAAGATTGAACTAATACAAAGGGTTTTCTTTCGAACCATATACAAATCTGGAGGTGAGTGTTGTAAGGTTATTGTTGATAGTGGTAGTACGAATAATTTGATGTATAATGAAATGGTAGAGAAGTTTGGGTTGAAAAGAGTAACACATTTAAATAAGGTGTTTTGGTTATGAAAAGAACATCAAATTTTGGTGAATGAACAATGTCTGGTCAATTATCAGATTGGGTCATATAAGGATAAAGTTTTGTGTGCCATTATGCCAATGGGTGTATTTCATTTGTTGTTGGATAGGCCATGGAAATTTAGTATGAAGGCCATACGTTATGTTAGACAAAATACCTACACATTTGTGAAGGATTGAATGAAGTATATATTGCGCCCATTAAAGGATAAAGAGGAAGAAATGAACAACAATCTTAATTGTTTCTCAGTTTTTGGTAAACAATTTTTGAAAGGTGCAAAGGAAGGGAAAGCATGTTTTGCTTTCATAGTCAAATCCATGCAAGTTGGGGCAATGACTAAAGTGTTTGAAATTCCACACGAAGTGAAGGATGTTATGAGAGAATATGTTGAGATTATTTCCAAGGTCTTGTTGGATGGATTACTACCTATGAATAGCATTACTCATCACATGGATTTGGTTACTAGATCTAGTCTACCAAACAAGTCAATATGTAGGTTGACACCTATGGAGAATGAGGAAGTGAAAAGACAAGTTCAATAGTTTTTGGCAAATAGTTTAATAAGAAAAAACTTAAGCCCATATGTAGGTATAGCAATTTCAACGCCTAATAAAGGTGGAGAATGGTGTATGTGCATGGATTCAAGAGCCATAAACAAGATTACAATAAGTACAATTTTTTGTTGCCTCAGATGAATGACTCGTTGATTGTTCAAGTGGAAGAATTTAGGAAGGTGATGAGGCGAAGACCACATTCAATACAAAAGATGGTTTGTATGAGTGACTAGTTATGCCATTTTGGTTTGAAAAATGCACCAAACACATTTATAAGACTCATGAATGAAGTGTTGAAGTCATATCTTGGTAAATTTGTTATTTTATATTTATATAATTTATTGATTTTTAGAGGAAAAAAAAAAAAAAACATTTAATGCATTTGAGGTTAGTATTGTAAAAGTTAAAAGAAGAGAAGAAGTTGGTTAACTTAAAGAAGTGTAGGGGTTGGTTTATTTGGACTTTGTGATCTCAGATGAGGGATTGAGGATGGATTTAGAAAAGGTAAAAGTCATTGTTGAGTGGTCACTACCGAAGAGCAAGTTTGAAACAAGAAGTTTTGATGGGTCAACTAGTTTTATTGTAAGTTCATTAGAAACTTATGGGGAATGTGTACCAATCATGGAAACAATGAGAGGTGATAGAAAAGAATTCACGTGGATAGTTGCAAGTGAGAATAGTTTTTATATTTTGAAGAAGAAAGTGATTGAACAACCATTATTACTATTACCATATTTCAACAAGGTATTCCAAGTTGATTGTGATGCTAATGGGGTAGTGGTAGGTGCAACACTGAGTTAAGAAGGCAAGCCCATTGGTTGCTTTAGCGAGAAGTTGAATGATGCTAAGCATAAGTATTCGATCTATGCTCAAGATTTTTATGCCATGGTGCAAGCTCTCAAGAAATGGATACATTACTTGATTTTGAAGGAGTTTTTTTTTTACACGAAACATCAAGAATTGTCGTTCATAAACAATAAAGATAAGTTGAACTAGAAGCACATGAATTAGGTTAAATTTCTTCAAACTTCTTCAAAAAAAATTTAAGTATGAAAGTGTGAATTCAAATAGAGTTGCAGATGCATTGAGTAGAAAATGCATTGTGTTGAATGGGATGAGAGTAGATGTAGTTGGATTTAATTCATTGAAGGATTTGCATCAAGAGGATTTAGATTTTAGAGATGCTTAGACAACATGCAATAACCCAGCCAACATGTATAAAATTTCAAGGTTATATTTATTTTTGCATGATGATTTCTTGTTTAGAGGATAACGCTTGAGTATGCCTCAAACATTTATGAGAGATAATTTGATAAAATAAAAGCATAGTGGAGGACTAGCTAGTCATTTTGGTGTAGATAAAACATTAGTGCAACTGAGAGATATTATTGACCTAAGATGAATGTGAATATTTTTTTTCAAAGTTTTAGTGTTTGAAAACATTCGAAATGTGCAAGTGAGACTGTAGGGTTGTATTAGCCATTGTCAATACTAGATATATCGTGGGAAGACATAAGCTTGGAATTCATTTTTGGGTTTTTAAAAGTGCAGAAGGTAATGATTATATATTTTTTGTTGTCAATAATTTTTTTTAAATGACACAATTCATATCATGCAAGAAGACTAATGATGTCACAAACATTGTAGACTTGGTTTTTCAAAGAAGTGGTAAGGTTACATGGATTAACCAAGTATAGTTATAGAGATACCATAACTTTTGGGTCATTTTTGAAGATATTTTTTTATTTATTTTTGCATAAAGTTTAATTTTAGTTTACCCTGTCATTCACAAGTGGATGGGCAAACAAAAGCAGTGAATATTGTATACACATAATATTTTCAAAAAATTTATTGAGTACTAACACTTTATATCTTGTAAGACTCTGTCACGTCTCAATCTCTCTGAGTGCATACTTTTGAGGGGTGCACTAGAAAATGTGTGGACAGACCATCGGTGCTTTGTAAAATTGTTTTCCCTTTTGCCACTTGTCTCCTAAAACCATTCACTCTAAGCTTATTATTTTCAGTCTTACCTATTCCAGTCTTTTCCTCTTTTCATTCCTCTTTTTCTTGCTTTAACACCCTTTTGGACAGTCGATTGTACTGGGTCGATTTGGGTCAACCTAATACAGTTTATGGGTATTGCTCACTTTCTTGGCTTGTTAGCCTTTTGACCAACTTGGCTCAGACCTAGTGATTTGTCCCCAAAAAGACACTGGTTCGACCTCGTACAACTGACATTTTTGAGAGGATTTAGGGCAAGATCCACCAATATATACAAGTTCATTTCCCACCATTTCATAAGAGAAGAATTATTGACGAAGAAGTGCAAGCAAACATCTGTTAATTGACCATTCTACTTGAGGAATAAAACTTAGGGTTCCATACTTTCTTTGGAGATACAGATCTTGTCTTGTGGAGAAGTCTTTTGATGCTTAGATAGGTTGTGTAGCCTAGAACTGATTTATCTTGGTTATCCTTACATACCACAACAATATTTTGGGAAGCTCTTTGGCCAAGGGAGAGATTGAGGCTTGATGGGTTCGTCTTTAAAGATAAATATTCCTGAATTTATTTTTCTTTTGTAAGAGTAGATAGATAATGCATTTGTATTCTTCTCCCATGTATTAGGATTTTATATACATTGACGTGAGTATATGTCTTCTAATACATGTTAGTTTAGTTGTTTGTTTTATTTTTTCTAATCCCCACTTTAGGTGTGCATTAGATTAGATTTACTTTATTGTTATTAGAATAAATGAAATGTTTTAAACCTTAGGACTCCATTAGGGTTGTGCGATTGTGTTAGATTGTAGGCTTTGGAACCCTTCCTAGCATGATATGTTGTGACAAGTGATCCCCTAATCGGGTCTAATGGATCTCCATATTGGTCATGTTTTCGTTTAACAAGTGTATGCTCAATCGGAAGTGTAGTTATGCTCTATCTTCTCTGAGTCATGATTGATTTATAGACATGATGCATTTTCGATTGCATATATTCTGGTGAACTCAATGTGAAACTAACCCTTACAAGATTTATTTCACTTTTTCACTCTTTTGATCATCTTTTTTATCATATATTTTGACATATTGGATCGATTTTGTCGATCGAACTATTTTTCTCTATGCACAGGGTTCTAAGAATAGGGAATTGGATCGACCCAGTCGACCCAGTACAAGTTTCCAACCTTTCAGACACCCAGTTCAGTCTATTAGGTTGACCTAGTTGACCCTTTACAGTTTCAACACTTTTTCATTAGATTCTTGTACAACTTGATCAATTTTGTCGACCCAGTTTGCAGGTTTCTCAAGCATACTTCAAGGTTCTTCATTAGCAGTCTTCATTGCATCTCTGATCCACCAAGGTTCCTTTCTACCTTTGTTTCTTTCTTTTATATCTTTTCTTTTACTATTTTTAGTCTTTAAAATTGCCCTTGCACAGTGAACTGGATCAACACTACTAACCTAGTTTTGTGTTATGTGTGCAGTCTGAAATAATTAGATTAACACTACTGACCTAGTTCATTTTCAGACTTTGCTTCCATAGTACAGATTCAATTCTGATGACCCTATTCTGTACTTTATGTATATAGTGTCAACACTATACCTTGTTTTAAATTTATAATTAACTTCATATTTGCTAGTAATTAGCTCACACATTTATTTTCTTCTTGTTTACATGCTTAGAATAGTTCACATAATATAATTAGGGGATATTTAATTGATCGTTTAGTTTCACTATTTTTATTTTATACACATGACCAAATCACAAAAACATAAATAAACACTTCAACATTTTGTCTACTTTTGTTCAACCTACTTGGATTTCATCACCAAGGGAGAAGTCGACTTTATGTTTTGGTCAAGTATAAAGTGTGGTTAATGGTATATTTTGGCTAAGCACTCAACACCCTTATTGTTGTGGTGTGTGAAGTGAGGGGGTAGGGCCCAATATTAAGCTTGTATCATTACCACTCCAGTCTTTTTCAACTCAAACTACTTGAACCCTGTTGGGTGAATATTTTGTCGTCAACTAACTGATGACAAAATGGGTATATCAATCACAACACAAGGAGATTTACGCTACGAAAAGTATGGATTTACTAGATCTGGATGAGGTAAATCTCTCTTCTCATCAAGGGGAGGTTCCCTATGAATATTTATACACTATATGTATATATAATTAAACAAAAAATAATACTCGGGGTGGTATAACAGCATCCACCTCTTTTTTTAGAGGTGATGTACAAAAAACAAGAGAGAAACCCTGGTCGTTGGCCAACAACATTCTTTTTTTTCAAGAATGGTATCCAGCGTAGAGCAAAAAATCACTTAAAGTAACAAAGTTCACAAAGAAACTCACGTAAGCACAAAGTCTTCCGTAGCCTTCTTCACCGATTCGAAACAAGCGTAACCGTAGAGTGAAACGAAGCACAAAGTCTTCGCCTGAAACTATAAAAGATAAAAAGAACGCAAAGATAAAAGTAGCTCAAAGTCTCTCTTCTATCTTTTAAAAACACCCTCAGATAATATCAACACTCCCACTTTGCTTATTAAATCAAACAAATAAGATATTATCAGAAAAGAGGATATAAAAATTGTTTCTTAAATAACACAGATAACTTTAACACAAAGTCTGAAATAAACCTGCTTCTCATTCATTTAACAAAATATGATTTACAAGTTGAGCACAAAGTCTCAAAAAGTGTCTCAATTTCGACAGAGTTTTTGCTCTCAATTATCAGAGATCCATTTACAAAAGAGGTCTCCACTATATATAGGGAGAAACTTTCAAAATTTAAAAAATATTAAAATATAAAAATATCTTAGTCAAAGATGACTCATCTTTGACTTTTGAGATATTTTTTCATATTGTTTACATGTAATTACACATTACAAAATTGCATACACTTTTTCATGACAAAAGTGCATGAGAAAAGAAGAAAAGAGGGAAAAACGCTTCAGCTCTTGCCGCCAGACTTCTTCAGATGAGCATCGTAAATAGTAATAGATGCCTAAATTCTTATGTTGTCTGGCGCAATGGTATTTTTGAAAATGATCCTGGCTCTGATTATAGCATCTTTCAATGCTGTGATTGCCTTAGCATGACTAGTTAATCTGGATCTCAGATTATCCAGAGTTAACTGAGTATCTAAAATTTTGTCCACAGAAGTCATTGAGAAGGCTCTCTTCAAAATCTCTTTGAATCATACCCTTGAATTTTTGGATCATCTCTTCCACTGAGAGAAATTGATTGTCCCTGGTGGTGAGGTTGCAAGGCAGTTCTTCCAGTCTATTCAGCAGGCCTATATCGCTTTTCTCACTAACATCTTTAGAAGACTCGAGATCTTCGATGAGCTCCTTGAGTACCTGAACCCTATATATTAGTGATTCCTTAATCTCAACATAAGAATCTTTGCTAGAAATGACACCGATGGATATCAAGGTGTTTTTCTTCAGATCTTTCATTTCCCTCCACTTGCTAAGATATTTCTCTGTACTGTCAATGTCTTGAGAAATAAGTGAGACGAGATCCTCTAAATTCATCTTCACTTTCTTCATCTTGTCCGTCTTTCCAGCAACCTCTATAAGGAAATTTCTTGAGTGTGCATCTTTTCAATGTAATCTTCTAGCACTCTCCCTTTCATATAGGTTTTCTCTGCCTTTTGAATGGCAAGGTCGTCTATGGAAAAGGCCTTTGGGGTTGCCACTTCAAGGGGAAGGGTAAATTTTCTGACTACTGCAGTTAACTGCTCTGCCTTGGCCTTATAGTAGTCCTTCATCTCTTTTTCTCTGTCGAACTTCTGGACCATGATGTCCATTGTAGATTGTAGATCATTTTTCACACCTTCGTGAGTAACTTTTCTAAGTTCAACACGAGAGATGGAATAGCTGCTCATGTCAAAACTCTCAAGGGTTGTGTCTTATGGTGGTTTAGCTATTTTCAAAAATTTATGCCCCTTTTTTTCAACCAATTTTGAGAAGATCTTTGGTCTCTTAGGGGCCTTGGCTTTCACCGGCACTATCTTGCTAAAATCGAAGTCATCTGGAGAGATGGCTAGCTTCTTTTTTTAAAGCGTGAACGCTGACATTCAAAGAGGGAGAGAAGAAGTACCTATTGCGGCAATGGTTCCCGTAGCTAGTGTTACCGTGGTAACTTTTGTACTGCTAGTGGTAACAGTGGTCGCAGTTGGAGTAACTGATAAAATCGTATCGGCCGTTGATTGATCAAGGGTGAAACTTTCTCTTAAATTGAAGGAAAGATATGCCAGACTAAGAATAGACCCAGAGGAACGAAGAGTATCTCCAGAAGCACCTTGAAGATCACCAAACATGAATTTGGAAGGAGAGGTGGCTCTAGAAGAAGGAACACTGATAGGAGAAAAAGGTGGTGAAGGAGAAACTTCTATAAGTGGCCGTGCTCCTTCTTGAAAATGTAGAGGCTCAGTCTTTTGTTGCTCCGAGGGTCTATCATCCGTCTCCATTTGCTGAGCTGCCTGCTCTTGGGAGCTTTGTTATCCAACTCCCTTAGCCGTCGATTCTGGGTCTTTAACAATTTTTGACTTTTTGAAAACGAAGATGATTCTAGGCTTATGAGGCCTAGATGGAGAGGGAACATCACCTTTGTTCTTGGTTCTATTTTATGCCTTCTTCCTCATTTCTACTTGGAACTCAGCGTCTGATCCTGTAATAAACTCTTTCAGCGTGATTCCTTTGGCTAATAACCAATCATTGGTGTTAGCCAATATTGGTTCGAATCTCTTCTTCAATGAAGTTAACTCTTTCTGAGACCACTGAACTGGAGGAAGAGGGGAGTCAGCAACTTTTTCGGCCAAGTACCTACTGTTGATAACGTTCTTGTCATCGACCAGATTGGAGGGAATCTCTGCAAACCCCAAATATTTGATCTACTCTAGAGTCAGCTTGTTGTAGTCCATTTTCTTGATTTTTTCAGCTGTCTGTAGGTCTACCCAGATGTCTTCGATCATAGGCTCATGAAACTGAGTCCTTCTGATCATGTCTTTGACACTCCTATAGTCAAAGTTATCTCTCCTCTTGAACTATTTCATAGTAACTAGTTGCATCTCTGTCTCCATGACCTTGGCCTTGGCCGCCGTCAAAATCAAGTATCTGTCAATTTTGATTGAAAACCTGAAACTTGACTTTTTCAGCTCCATTTGTCTAGTGTGCACAATAACCATTTGTCTACACAGATCCATTAAGACTAGCTTATTAGAAAGAACCTGGAGAGCATATAGGGATAGCCTTGGAAAAAGCCAACTCGAAGATAGTAGGAGGAAAATTGTAGGAACATACAGTCATAGTCGTTGACGATCGTCCAGGGCTCATCAAATACTCTCTTTTACTCGAGCTGAGGGTCAAAGAGACACAAAAATACCGTGAAGAAGGCATCATTTACCCTCCTAAAATAGTGGATTGATCCTTGCAGTGTTAACTGAAGGTAATACGAGTAGACTGGGGTGGTCTTTCTGTCCCCTTCAGTTGTCAGTCCTAGAAAAGTTCGCATGGAGGCAGCTATGTACACTAGGTACGAAGTCATATAGAACTTTAAAGTAGTTTGTACCTTGGTCAGTTACTCGTGAGGAGCGTTACTAATTTGCTCACTCCAAAAGATGACCTGCTTACCTTGGGGGATGATTTTGATGAACGGGTACATCCACTCGTGGAATTGTGAAGAAGACGGGAGGCCCCGCACTCTGCTAAGAATGGTGATCAAGTCACCAACTTCTTTAATGAAATCGCTTTTTGGGAAGTTTCATGGCCATTTGGATAGACTAGTTCTAGGGGTCTTTAGCCACCTGTTATTCATTACTTTCTTTGCCCTTCAGGGTCTTTGTCATACTGCTTCTATGCTTTTATAAAATCATTTTTTAGCACTTCAGTAGCAAGAGGGCACATGAAGACTTTGTCAATGAATTCGGGGTCTAGCCAAATGATTATGTTGCCGCTGGCATCTGAGACTGCTCTCGTCTCTTTGTTGTAGAACTGGGCGCACTGGAGGACGAATTTCGTATGATATGCTGCCACTAGGAAAGTGGCAACCAGATGAATGTTGCTTTCGACGATTCTCTTCATTTTAGAACTTGAGTTCGTTGCCTTGGTTCTGGTTACGAACTCGGCCATATTTACGTGGCCAATTTTTATATCTCTTATGTCGTCAACATTAGAGGTGACCGAAGTGATCGAAAAGACGCCCTGGTACTGGTATTTCATTACTTTTGATTTTTTCAAAAAAAATTCAGACATCAAAACTGGCCTTGGTTGAATCGACAGTGATGATCGTGTAATTAGAAAAAAGTGGGCAAATTAGAGAATTCACACATTAAGTGATCATGACCAAAGAAGGGCACTTAAAAGGGCCGAGTCAAAAAATGAGAGAAAAAGAAGAAAAAAATGAAAAAATAAAAAACAAGAGGAAAGTTCAGAGATGGAAAAATTTAGACGAGAAATGCATGGGCGGCGAAATTCGCCACCCTTGCATGAAGAATGATCAAGCATGCATGGGTGGCAAATTTCGCTGCTCATGCATGTAAAAAGGAGAAGAAAAACGGCACGGGTGACGAATTTCGCCACCCATGCATGTTTAAATGGAAGAAAAGTGTATGGGCGGTGAAATTCGCCACCCATGCACCCTCACCCTGCGTCGACGGTAAATTTCGTTGTCGATGCAAGTTTGTTAGCAAGGGAGTGCAGGCGGTGAAATTTGCCGCTCGTGTAGGGTTAGCTATCAAAAGACATGGGCGGCAAATTTCGTCGCCCATACAGGTTTAAATGGAAGAAACTCGCAGGCAAGGGAGCGCGGCTAAGATCGTCGCCGACGTATGCAAAGAAGTCAAGAACGCCGATGGGGAAGGGAGGAAAAAGAAAGACAAAAACACAAACAAATTAAAAAGAGGAAATGAAAATAAATACAAAAAACATGACCTACCTGAAAAGTCACGCGCGCAGTAAGCTCAAATCTACCAAAATGCACTTTTATCTGTTCGCTTGATCGTCTAGAGGCGAAGGGTAGGAGAGGAAGAATGAAGAAAAAAAGGTAAAAAATGGATTAAATAGAGTGAAAAATGACCTGTACAACCATGCGCGCATCGCAATAAATGTCGCGAACAAAAACTGAGACAGTGTAGGGGTAGCAAAAATCACCGCCCTTGCACTGAAAAAATGAGAAGTGACATGTAGAGGCAACAAAAATTGCCACTCCTGCATGTGATATAGAAAAATGCATGTGTGGCAAAAATTGCCACTCTTGCATGCAAGATGCAGGGCGGCAAAAATTACCGCTCCTGCAAGCAAGATGCAGGGGCAGCAAAAATTGTCACTCTTACAGGCAAGATGCAAGGGCGGCAAAAATTACCGCTCCTGTAAGCAAGAAAAAAAATGCATTTACGACGAAATTCACCCCTTGTGCATTAAAACAAAAAATAGACTAACTCAAAAAAAAGGCAAAATTTAGTCCTCTGAACGCGTCGAAACCGCAACGACTTCCATGTTTTGGAAAAAACGTGATGAAAAGATATTACGAATTTTGAATGGTATCAGTTGAGCCAAAATGAGAATGAGAAAAATTTGCCTCGAAAACGAACTTAGAGAGACAAAGGACAAAACGGACAAGTTTTGTAGGGGTTGTTTCCAAAAATGAGCTACGCTGATTTTAGAAACAACAGCTGGCTCTTGTTGGAAAACTTTCGTTAATCTAATCGATCAACGGGAGTAGAAACCAATCTCTAAGTGCCTTCATCCAAGCCATTGGACTACGGAGTCAAGCTAAAAACGAAAGAAAAATAGACAAAACATAAAAACTATACATATATACAAACGGACTCATCTAAGCTTTAAGAGTTGAACAGCTTCAGATGTTGTCCATTATAGGGTAGTGCAAATTGTGTCATATCTTGGTATTTCAGCAAGAAGCTAGCTTCACCACAGAGCTGTCGAATGGTGAACGGGCCTCTCTATAAAGAGTCAAATTTGCCGTGCATTCCCTTCGGTTCTCGCCTCTTGTCCCACAACAAGACTTGATTTTCGACTTGAAATTCATGAACCTTAGCTTTTTTATCAAACAGTTTCTTCACCCGATTTTGATGCGCCATAATTCGATCCACTACCATGGTTCGCCGCTCATTCAGTTCAGTCAGACATGATCTTTTTATCGATCGATCTTTCGAAAGTTGAGTCTTCAATAACTTTGGCTAACTTGAGCACTGACAGTTCCAGAGTGATGGGTATCTCCGCTTTTAAGCCATACAGAAGTTGGAAAGGCGACATACCTATGGCCTTCTTGGGAGTAATCTTATCCACCCATAAAGCATCAAATAATGCCTTGTGCCAAGTCTTTTGATTGTCGTCTACCAATTCCCTGATAATAGTGACCAGATTCTTATTGCTCGATTCTGCTTGGCCATTTTTATAGAAAAAATAATCTGAAGTGTGGGATAGGATAATTCTCATAATAAAAACAGAATTGAGTAATTTCATGTGAAGAAAAATAAGTTGCATTATCTGTTACAATTTTAAGTGGGACCCCAAATCAAGAGATAATATTTTTCTTGAAAAAATTGCACACCACTTTAGACGTAGCGTGCTTGGTCGGGATGGCTTCCACCCACTTGGTAAAGTAATCAGTCGCTGTAAGGACATAATCATGTCTGGCACTTGAAGATGGGTTGACTGTGCCAATGAAGTCAATACCCCACTGCTGAAAAGGCTCCTCGATTACTACTGGCTTGAGAGGCAATGCAGCTAGTTTAGGCTTTTCAACGAACTGTTGGCATAATTCGCACATATGCACCCATCTGTAGGCATTCTGAAACAGCGTGGGCCAATAGTACCTTGCTCGCAGAATCTTGTACGCTGTCATCGGTGCAGAGAAATGCCCTCTACAGGCCAAATTATGAAAAGACTCCAAGAGTTTATCTTGTTGCACTTTATCAACACAACGAAGAAATGCCCCGTCTAGGCTCCTTTTGTACAGACCATTATCTCATAGAACATAACTAGCAGCCTTTAATTTAACATTTCATTTCTCCTTATAGGAGAGATGAGTGAGACACTCACCATATGTCAGAAAATGAGCGATGTTAGAATACCACTCATCAGTGGTGGCAATAAAGAGGACCGTAGGCATGTCTTCGATCTCTATTTCTTCACTTTTTGCTTCATCTAGAATGTTGTTGGCAATCAACTGACAAAAGTCCTTTCTTCGCACGAGTTTGGTAGGTTTAATGTCCAGATCGAACACTTAAATTTTGGCGATCCAATTACCTCTCTTCGTACCAAACTCTTGTCGAGTCAAAATAGACTTCACTATTGTATCAAGTATGAGAATCTCGGTGTGCGAGTTTAAGATATAAAACCTGAAACGCTTGACTGCTTTGACCACTGGGTATGCATGCTTCTTCATGTTAGAATATTTTAGCTCATGAACTTTGAGTGGACAACTCATGAAAGAAATAGGAGATTCCACGCCTTCTTGATTTTGTTGAACTAAAATCGCTGAGAGTGTATGTTCAAAGGCATAACTGTATATTTTGAAGCTTTTAGTGTAGTCTGGACAAACAAAAATTGGTGCACGAGCAATCGCTTCGTTGATGTCTTTAAATGCTGATTTGCCCTCAACAGTCCACCTGAAGGTAGCATTGTTTTTTATTATGTTGACGATATGGGGAGTCTTCTCAGCGAACTCAAGAATGAATCTTTGAAAAAAAATCACCTTTTTGAAGAAAGAGTAAACCACAGTTTTAATGGTAGGCAGAGTAAGTTTCTGAATGGACTTAACTCTTTTTGAGTCAATTTTAATACCTTCTCGGGACACAATGTGTCTGAGAAGTTTCCCTTCAGTCACCCCGAAAATGAATTTCTTGAGATTTAGAGAAATACGATTTTGATGACAGCATTCCAGTTATCTTTGCAAATGGTGGACATGGTCAGAGCGATGCTTTGAAAATACTGTCAAATCATCCAGGTACACTACAATGAACTTACCCATCTCGTCTTTGAAAGTGAGGTCCATCGTTCTTTGAAATGTGGCCCCTGCATTTATCAGACCGAAAGGCATCTTTCGATAGGTGAATGTGCCCCAAGGTGTGGTGAAGGTCGTTTTATGCTGATCCACTTTTTTGACTTCGACCTAATTGTACCCCAAAAAATTGTCCAACATTGATAACATTTATGACCCTGTTACCATTTGCAGAACTTGATCCATGATAGGGAGAGGGTAGTTATCTTTTAAAGATAACTGATTCGAGTTCTTGAAATCCACGCAGATTCAAATTTCACCATTCTTCTTTTTGACAGGCACTATGTTGGCAATCCATGTGGAGTGATGGATTGAAAAAATTATTTGGATATCAAGCATTTTTTGTATCTCAACTAAAATAGTACCTGAGATTTTTAGATTATATTGCCTAGACTTTTGCTTGTAAGGTACAGAGTTGGCCTTAAGAAGAATGTCATGGCGGATGTCATTCAGCCTGAGTGATTTCAAGTCATCATAAGAATAAAGCTAAGACGTCTATATATTGGCAAAGTAGATTAGCGAGCTTAAATCTCTCTTCGAGAGTGCACTATTTCTCAATGTTTACCATCTTAAGATCTCCCTTGGTTCCTAGGTTTACCTGATCAAAATCTTGAGAGGAGTTTGAATCTGTTCGCTGTTATTTAATAAACCTGTCATGATTTTCAAATAATTTCTCCAAGAAAACCAGGGCTTTGAGAATCTTATTCCCCTTAAGTTGTAGAAAATTCGCACATGTGTTCATGTTTGATTCAGAAGTTGCTTCGCATTTTCGGAGTTCACTACCTTCAAAATGCAATTGTTCGAAGCTATCATTTTGCTCTAAGAAGACAATGATTTGATCGTCGATGTTAAATACTTGCCAATGGCTAGCATTATCAGGGACACTTGGTCGAAAGACTAGTTCAATAGTGTACTTATCTTCATTAAAATTTGGGTGGGGAACCAAGAGAGTAGCAGAGACAACCAATACATCCGCTTGATCATTGAATTCTCGTGGAACGACAGAGATATTGAAAGCGTCAAAAAAATTGATTTAGTCCCAGACAAGATTGCGATAGTGGCGCAATATTTTATTTTTGATTTGATAAAGGTTTCTTACCTGGGAAACCACTAATTCAACGTCCCCTTTAGCATGGAGTAGCTTAATGCCTTTTTCTCTGACAGCTTGTAATCCAAGTAACAAAGATTCGTACTCAGCTGTGTTGTTGGTATTATTGAACTGCAACTTATAAGACAAAAGAGCAATGTCTACTTGAGGAGATACCAACACAACTCTGGCTCTCGAATCGATAAAAGAGCAGCTGCCATCAAATTCTAAGGTCCATACCTCATTAGACACTGCATTTTCTTTGAAAATTTCTCCATTTGAGGGAAGAGGTTCTCCCATGTGTTCATTTTGCTGTCGCTTCTCCCGTTGTGTCAACTGAACACAATTTCAAGTTGTCACCTATAAGAGTTTCATCAGATGCCTCATGAATCTCGTCTGCAGATAGGAAGTAGTTCCCCGTGCCAGAAGACTCAAATAAAATTTAAGCTTCTGGTGCTGATGATCGAATGACTACATACCTTGCCTCTTTTTCAGGAAGCAACTTCTTCATAACACCTTGAATTGGGATCCTCGCTTTCGACAAGTCCATGCTTAGCTCGCCTCTAACATCTTTGCAAAAATTCTGTCCAAGCAAGATGTCGTAAGAGGTTGGAACATCGGCCACTAGAACTGTCATTTTTATCTTCTTTTCAAGAAAAATTGCGAAAGCAAATTGGGCATCTTTTATTTGACCAAATAGTGGAACTCGTTTGTTTTTCATAGAAAAATACCTCTCAAAAGTTTTGGTCAAAGTTAGTCCAAGGGAATCTGCGACCTTGACGGGCATTACATTATCTGAGGCTCCAAAGTCTATTATGCAATTACTCAGTTTGTAACCATTTATTAGCAATAAAATATAAAAAAAATCTATCTTTTCGAGAGCAACAGGAGGAGTCATGACGAGATTATTCTGAGTGGATTTATCTGAGGGGATGATGAACGGCCTTTGAAGAATCTTGTCCTACAGGGCGGCTTTATTTTTTACATATTCCGCCAACTTATCAAATTATTCTGAGTTAGCTCTCAAATATTCAGTTTCTGTCATTTGAATTTTAGTCTTCCTAGCGTGATCAATTATATCAAATAATTGAAAAAAAATTGAAATAGAAGAAGAGGGTCCATCATTTGGGTCTTTAGTAGGTGTGACATTGGTTTGAGCAACAGAGGTGGAAGGTATAGGGTGGTTGGATGTACTTATTTTTTTTTGAATTACCCGATCTTTTGATTGAAGAGGCAATGGAGTTCCTCATTTAGTGATAGAAACTGTCGGTCGAGGTTTTTCTATTTTTTTTTTGTCAGCTTGTGGAGCTGACTGGTTTTGAGATCTGGTGAAAGCAGCATAGGATCCATCCAACCCTTCTCTTTTACTTTCAGCTTCATCTTGGTAATTCAGAAAACCAATATTAGAGTCGCCAGCTAATTCTTCTTCTTGCTCATCGAAAAGATTAGCATCATCTTGTTGGTCCAATTGAGGTTGGAGTGAATAGTCATGTTTAGCTTCTAGATAACCGATCGCTGAATTCGCAGGTGCTACTTCAATAGCCAATTTCTTTAGAGGGGGAGGCCGGTGATTTGATTGCCCTTGGTTCTGGGCAGCATTACTCTGATATTGTTGATTCTGAAATGTTCTATTAGGCATATCTCTATAGGTGGGAGCAGACGTACCTTAGGCTATTTGTTTCTTCAAAGCTATCAGTTTATTAATCAATTTTTGCACCATAAGATCTGTAGTGCTTGTAGAAAAGCTTTCAGCAGATAAAGAGAATCTATTTTTATTAAGGTCTTTTTTGATCTTCCCTGCCAGAATAAGATCATCTTCAATTTTAGTAGCCAAATTTTGAGCCAATGCTAGATCCATAGGGCCAGCGCGCCTCAACAGGGAACTTACTTCGGGAAGCTGCGAGTTGATAAAAAACACTTAAGATTCTCCAGCGTGTGCTGAGCAACAGTTAGAATTCGGTTCCTTAACTTGTTGAATTTGGTTATGAAATCCCTCATGGGTTTTTGGGATTATTTTTTCATCTATGTTAGCTGAGCTAACAAGGCGTGTGCATCTTCAGCAGGTTTAAATCTAGCTTCGAATATGGATTTTAGTGTGTCCCAGTCAATTACTGACCCAGCCTGCAGGTAGTAGAACCAGTTTGTAACAGCACCTTGCAGAGTTTCTATAAAAAGTCTCAATGCTACATCCTCGAATTTCACACCGATTACGCCGCATGCTATGGAGAAAGCGGCAATATGCTCGTCAAGATGAACCTTCTCATCACCAAAAAAATTTAAAAAAAATGTCTTAGAACTATGAAGTAGTTCATGCAAGGGTGGGGTCAAATTAAGAGGACCAAAGGAATTGCCCCACAAACCTTGAGCCATTATATTAGGACAATTAAATGGCGGGATGACAAATTTTGGTGAGGTATTTTTAGGTAGGGCACTATTAACAGCAAGAAAAGAAGCTCTATCTTGTGTTGGTGACTCGATAAAGTCAAGAGGAAGACTCCTAGACCGTTGGAGAAAAGGTGGTGGAGGAAACAGATCAAAATTGCTTTGCTATGCCAACTCAAAAACGGGGTCAAAAACACCCTTAGATCTTTGGGTTCTTGTGTAGCATGGAGTTGCCATATTTTAAAATAAAAATAGAAAAGAGCAGGATATGCTTCAGTTTGAAGTTTGAGACTTCAAACTATGCACTCTTCCCCAACGGAGTCACCAAAAATTGTTGGGTGAATATTTTGTCGTCAACTAACTGAAGACAAAATGGGTATATCAACCACAGCACAGAGAGATTTACACTATGAAAAGTGTGGGTTTACCAGATTTAGACAAGGTAAATCTCTCCTCTCATCAAAGGGAGGTTCTCTATGAATATTTATATGTTATATGTATATATAATTAAGCAAAAATTAATACTCGAGGTGGTATAACAGCATCCACCTCTCTTTTTTCAGAGGTGATGTACAAAGAACAAGAGAAAAATCTTGGTCGTTGGCCAACAACATTCTTCTTCTTTCAGGAATGGTATCCAGCATAGAGCAAAAAATCCCTTGAAGTAACAAAGTTCACAAAGAAACTCACGTAAGCACAAAGTCTTTCGTAGCCTCCTTCACCGATTCGAAACAAACGTAACCGTAGAGTGAAATGAAGCACAAAGTCTTCACCTGAAATTACAAAAGATAAAAAAATCACAAAGATAAAAGTAGCTCAAAGTCTTTCTTCTGTCTTTTAGAAACACCCTCAGATAATATCAACACACCCACTTTGCTTATTAAATCAAACAAATAAGAGATTATCAGGAAAGAGGACATAAGAACTGTTTTCTAAATAACACAAATAACTTCAACACAAAGTCTGAAATAAACCTGCTTCTCATTCATTCAACAAAATATGATTTACAAGTTGAGCACAAAGTCTCAAAAAGTGTCTCAATTTCGACAGAGTTTTTGCTCTCAATTATCAAAGATCCATTTACAAAAGAGGTCTCCACTATATATAAGGAGAAACCTTCAAAATTTAGAAAATATTAAAATATAAAAATATCTTAGTCAAAGATGACTCATCTTTGACTTTTGAGATATTTTTTTAGATTTTTTACATGTAATTACACATTACAAAATTGCATGCACTTTTTCATGACAAAAGTGCATGAAAAAAGAAGAAAAGAGAAGGGAAAACGCTTCAGCGCTTGCCGCTAGACTTCTTCAAATGAGCATCGTACATAGTAATAGATCCCTGAATTCTTACGCTGTTTGGTGCAATAGTATTTTTAAAAATGACCCTGGCTCTGATTATAGCATATTTCAATGCTATGATTGCCTTAACATGACTAGTTAACCTGGAACTCAGATTATCTAGAGTTAACTGAGTATCTAAAATTTTGTCCACAGAAGTCATTGAGAAGGCTTTCTCTTCAAAATCTCTCTGAATCATACCCTTGAATTTTTGGATCATCTCTTCGACTGAGAGAAATTGATTGTCCTTGGTGGTGAGGTTGCAAGGCAATTCTTTCAGTCTATTCAGCAGGCCTATATCACTTTTCTCACTAGCATCTTTAGAAGACTCGAGATCTTCGATGAGCTCCTTGAGTTCCTGAACCTTGTATATCAGTGATTCTTTAATCTCAACATAGGAATCTTTACTAGAAATGACATCGATGGATATCAAGGTGCTTTTCTTCAGATCTTTCATTTCCCTCCACTTGCTAAGATATTTCTCTGTACTATCAATGTCTTGAGAAATAAGTGAGACAAGATCCTCCAAATCCATCATCACTTTCTTCATCTTGTCCATCTTCTCGGCAACCTCTGTAAGTAAGAAAATTCCCTGAGTGTGCATCTTTTTAATGTAATCTTTTAGCACTTTCCCTTTCATATAAGTTTTCTCTGCCTTTTGAATGAAAGGGTCGTCTATGGAAAAGGTCTTTGGGGTTGCCACTTCAGAGGGAAGGGTAAATTTTTGGCTCTTCAGCAACTTTTGACTTTTTGTCGAACTTCTGGACCATGATGTCCATCACAGACTGTAGATCGCTTTTCACACCTTCGTGAGTAACTTTTTCAAGTTCAATACGAGAGATGGAATAGCTGCTCATGTCAAAACCCTCTTTCCAGAAATTTATGCTCTTTTTTCTCAACCAATTTTGAGAGAATCCTTGGTCTCTTAGGGGCCTTAGCTTTCACCGGCACTATCTTGCTAAAATCGAAGTCATCTAGAGAGATGGCTAGCTTCTTTCTTTTAGGCGTGAACGCTGACATCCAAAGAGAGAGAGAAGAAGTACCTATTGTGGCAATAGTTCTCACAGCTAGTGTTATCGTGGTAACTTTTGTACTGCTAGTGGTAACAGTGGTCGCAGTTGGAGTAACTGGTGAAACCGTATCGATCGTTGATTGATCAAAAGTGAAACTTTCTCCTAAATTGAAGGAAGGAGATGCCAGACTAGGAATAGACTCAGAAGAATGAATAGTATCTCCAAAATCACCTTGAGGATCACCAAATATGAATTTAAAAGGAGAGGTGGCTCCAGAAGAAGGAACACTGATAGGAAAAAAATGTGGTGAAGGAGAGACTTTTGTAAGTGGTCATGCCCCTTCTTAGAAAGGTAGAGGCTTAGTCTTTTGCTGCTTTGAGGGTCTATCATCCGTCTCCATTTACTGAGCTACTTGCTCTTGAGAGCTTTGTTCTCCAACTCCCTTAGCCGTCGATTTTGTTCAGCAACTTTTGACTTTTTGAAAATGAAGATGATTCTAGGCTTATGAAGCCTAGATGGAGAAGGAACATCACCTTTATTTTTGGTTATGTTTTATGCCTTCTTCTTCATTTTTGCTTGGAACTCAGCATCTGATCTTGTAATAAACTCTTTCAGCGTGATCCCTTTGGCTAATAACCAATCATTGGTGTTAGCCAATATTGATTCGAATCTCTTCCTCAACGAAGTTAACTCTTTCTGAGACCATTGAATTAGAGGAAGAGGGCAATCAGCAACCTTCTCGGCCAAGTACCTGTTATTGATAACGTTTTTATCATCGACCAGATTGAGAAGAATCTCTGCAAGCCCTAAATATTTGATCTGCTCTAGGGTCAGCCTGTTGTAGTTTATTTTTCTGATTTCTTCAGCTGTCCGCAAGTCTACCCAGATGTCTTCGATCATAGGCTCATGAAATTGAGTCCTTTTTCTGATCATGTCTTTGACACTCCTATAGTCAAAGTTATCCCTCCTCTTGAACTATTTCATAGTAACCAGTTGCATCTCTGTCTCCATAACCTTGGCCTTGAACACCGTCAAAATCGAGTATCTGCCAATTTCGATTGGAAATTTGAAACCTGACTTTTTCAGCTCCATCTGTCTAGTGTGCACAATAGCTATTTGTCTACAAAGCTCCATTAAGATTAACTTATCAGAAAGAAACTTGGGGAGCATATAAAGATAGCCCTGAAAAAGCCAACTCGAAGATAGCAGAAAGAGAAACTATAGGAACATACAGCTTTAGTCGTTGATGGTCGTCCAAGCCTCATCAGATACTCTCTTCTACTCGAGCTGAGGGTCGAAAAGACACAAAAATACTGCAAAAAAAGTGTCATTTACCCTCTTAAAATGGCAGATTGATCCTTACAATGTTAACTGAGGGTAATATTAGTAGACTATGGTGGTCTTTTTATCCCCTTCAGTTGTCAAATCTGAAAAGGTTCACATGGAGGCAGCTATGTACACCAAGTATGAAGTCATATAGAACTTTGAAGTAGTTTGTACTTTGGTTAGCTGCTCGTGAATAACGTTACTAATTTACTGACCCCAGAAGATGACTTGCTTACCTTGGAAGATGATTTTGATGAATGGGTACATCCACTTGTGGAACTATGAGAAAGACGGGAGGCCCCGCACTCTGCTAAGAAAGGTGATCAAGTCACCAACTTTTTCAATGAAATCGCTTTGTAGGAAGTTTTGTGGCCATCTGGATAGACTAGTTTTGGGGGTCTTTAGCCACCTATTATTCATTACTTTTTTTGTCGTCTCAGGGTCTTTGTCATACTCCTTCTGTACTTTTATAAAATCAATTCTTAGCACTTCAGTAGCAGGTGGGCACATGAAGACTTTGTCAATGAATTTTGAGTCTAGCCGAATTATTATGTTGTCGCTGGCATCTGAGACTTCTCTCGTCTCTTTGTTTTAGAATTGAGCGCACTGGAGGACGAACTCCGTATGATGTGCTACCATTGGGAAAGCAACAACCAGATGAATGTTGCTTTTGACAATTCTCTTTATTTCAGAATTCGAGTTCATTGCCTTAGTTCTGGTTATGAACTCGGCCATATCCACGTAGCCAATTTCTGTATCTCTAATGTCATCAACATTAGAAGTGACTGAAGTGATCGAAAAGACGCTCTGGTACCGGTACTTCATTGATTTTGACTTTTTCAGAGAAGTTTCAGACATCAAAATTGACATCGGTTGAACGGGTGCTGACGAGTAAGAATCTTCAAAAAGTACTGCAGTCATGATCGTGCAATTAGAGAAAAGTGGGCAAATTGGGGAATTCACACATTAAGTGATCATGACCAAGGAAGAGCACTTAAAAGTGCTGGGTCAGAAAATGAGGGAAAAAGAGAAAGAAAGGAAAAAAATGGAAAAAGAAAGAAAATTCAGAGATGGAGAAATTTGGACGAGAAATGCATGGGCAGCGAAATTCGCTGCGCTTGCATGAAGAATGATCAAGCATGCATGGGCGGCAAATTTCGCCGCTCATGCATGTAAGAAGGAAAAGAAAAATGGCACGGGTAGCGAATTTCGCCGCCTGTGCATGTTTAAATAGAGGAAAAGTGTATGGGCGGTGAAATTTGCTGCCCATGCACCTTCACCCTGCGTCGACGGCAAATTTTGCCGCTGATGCAAGATTGTTAGCAAGGGAGCACGAGCGGCAAAATTCGCCGCTCGTGCAGGGTTAGCTATCAAAAGACATGGGCGACGAATTTTGCCGCCCATACAAGTTTAAATGGAAGAAACCCGCAGGCAAGGGAGCATGGCTAAGATCGTCACCGATGTATGCAAGGAATTCAGGAAGGCTGACGGGGAAGGGGGGGAAAAAAAGATAAAAATGAAAGCAAACTAAAAAAAGGAAATGAAAATAAATGCAAAAAACATGACTTACCTGGAAAGTCATGCGCGCAGCAAGCTCAAATCCACTAAAATGCACTTTTACCCATTCGCTTGATCGTTTAGAGGCAGAGGGTAGGAGGAGGAGAGGAGGAATGAAGAAAAAGGAGGTTAAAAATGGATTAAATGGAGTGAAAAATGACCCCAACAACCCTGTGCGTGTTGCAATAAATATTGTGCACAAAAATCGAGACAGTGTAGGGGCAGCAAAAATCGCCGCCCTTACACTAGGAAAATGAAAAGTGACATGTAGAGGCGGCAAAAATTGCCGCTCCTGCATGTGAGATGGGAAAATTGCCGCTCCTGCAGGCAAGATGTAGGGATGGCAAGAAGAAAAATGCACTGGCAACGAAATTCACCACCTGTGCATTAAAATAGAAAACACACTAACTCAAAAAAAAGGCAAAATTTGGTCTTCTGAATGCATTGAAACTGCAACGACTTCCATGTTTTAGGAAAACGTGATAAAAAGATATTACGAATTTCAAATAGTATCAGTTGAACCAAAACGAGAACGAGAAAAACTCGTCTCAAAAATGAACTTAGAGAGACAAAAGACGAAACGAACAAGTTTCGTAGGGGGTTGTTCTAAAAAACGAGCTAAACTGATTTTGGGAACAACAAAACCATCATTAAATTGCTATCTAATATCTTACTTATAACCAACTTTCAATCACATTTAAAATCATTCTTAATAATCTAATTAACAATCAGGTTGACCAATTAGTTAGCTTTACTTTTCAAGTTGTTTGCTTGATCTTTGTTCAATTATGTGCACAAAAGCTTGCATTACCCTACATTAGTGCAAGATTTTACTTTGTGTGTTTCAATTGGATTGACCAACATTAATCCAATTGACTATCCATTTCCTTTCAGTACTTATTGCTTTTCATTACTTGCAAACTTATCTTGTTTCATTTTTGCAATCTGATTTAGGCTTCTTAATTTTTCTATTTGTTGTACTGGATCGACCCAATCGATCCAGTAGCTTTTCTACCTTTTGTACACTATACTGGATCGACCTAGTCGACCCTATACAGTCCTTATTTATGTATTGGATTGATCCAGTCAACCTTGTACAATTTCAGTGGCCTCTTTGTCCTTTACTTTCTCATTTCTCTTATTTTTCCTTCGTCATGGACTTTCTGTTGGATAATGACACTAAGTTGCAGTCAACTGACATGATTAACTTTACCAATCCTAATAGGGTCTCCCATAAACAGAGTAGGGCTCCTCTTTTGGATGCTAGTAATGTCCATATCGTCACTCGCACAATGAACTATGGGACCCCTCCTCATACCTCTTCACAACATAATCTTTTTTTCTCATTAGAAGACCAACCTGAGTTAGAGTATACTCCCAAAATGCTTTTCTTTATCTCCAAATTTCTCAACATAGAGGAAATGATCCTTCTACCATTTATAACCTCATGATTAGTGGTCAAACCCAATAACATCATTCGCCTACTACATTCTCAACAGGATTTGGAGGTACCACTTTCTTTGGTTCTCAACCTCTTCCTTCAATTTCAACTCTTTATGCCATGACATCTTCTTCTCTAACCTTTTCTACCTCCATGCCTAGTATCTCAACTAACATGGATAGTTCTACATCCAGTGGACCTCTCATAAGGTCCACCATCCTTAATCCTTCCACTAGTTCATTTTTGGCTACCCAAGACAATCATGCTTCTAGTGCTTATTCCTCTCAACCATTCACTAGTCCATCTTTTGCTTCACAAGCAAATGTTGCCACTAGTTCCTCACATTCTCACAATTCTTCTCAAGCTCATAGTAACACTAATAGTGGTACCCAAGCCACTAATACCAACACAAATACCAATTTTAATGCTTCTAATCTTAATCAAACACATCAACTTTTATTGCAAACTCTCAATCAAATGAATACCTTTCAAGCTCATAACACAAATCAAATGATGAGAATGCCAAACCTTCTTAATCTTCAATTTCATCCACAACCAATGGCTTGGGGCATGTTGTCCCCCAAAAAATATCACTCATTTTTGGGACAACATTTGAACTATTTTGGTCCTACAGACCAAAATTATCTCTTTCCTTTTTAAAATTTGTCTTGGACATTCAAATTTCTCATTTTTCAAGCTTCTCAGAAATCTACGGACTATGCAGGGTTAAATCTATGGACTCTGCAAAGAGAGAAATCTATGGACTCTGCAATAAGAGAAATCTACGAACTTTGCAGGCCAAGTTCAATGGGCTTCACAGGTTGATTTCTACAGACTCTTTCAAGGTTAGAGAAAACTACAGACTTGGTTTTTACGAACTCTGTAAGCAGGTTCATTTCTATAGGTTCAAAGGCTTCTGCAGGTGGGTTCAATCAAAAGAATCAGTTTCCAACACTTGGTCATTTTTGGGATTGGTTCAGCGCCTTGGTTCAATAAAACATGTTCATCGGCAAGCATCAGCAGTAGGTTCAACGCATTTGGTTCAACAGGGTCAAAAGCTCTCAACACAACTGTGAAGTTCAATCAACAAAATATCATCGCTTTGGTCCAATCAAATAGTTCGTCAGTTGGTTCAAAGGCTTCGTTTGAACCGTTGAACCAAAGCTTGGTTCAACGGTTGGTTCAATGCTTCGGTTCATTCAATCGGTTCATCAGCTTGAACCATCGGCTTGGTTCATCGGCTCGATCAAAGGAGTGGTTCTACGCAAAAATTCAAAGCCTCCCGAAGGACAAGTGCCCTTGCGGAGGGCACTTGGTCGACAAAAGTACCCTTCGAAAGGGTCATTTTCAAAGAAGGCCACAAAGGTAAATTCTTTCGGATTTTTTGTTTAAGGCAATTGAAAAAGACTAAGGCACAATTCCTTCAGACTTTTTGTCCAAAGGAATTCCTTCAGACAAAAAGTCTGAAGGAATTCAGGAAAGAAGCCGCGGGAGGAAATCTCGAAGGAATTCACAAAGACTAAGGCAAACGAAACAATTCTGTGGACTTTTTGTCCACAGAGAAAGCTCAGAGAAAATGCCCGCAGAGACAGTTTGCAGGAAAGTTGCAAGAGACTGTCGAAGATAAAAGGCCACCAAAGGACCCCGAAGGGCAAGTGCCCTTACGGGGGACTCTCTGCTACCAAATTGAAGGACACTTCCCTGAAGCTGAAGGGTCATCTTCCCTTCAAGAAGACCTAAAACAAGAAATCCAAAGGAAGAACTTAGCTACCCACCGGAAGAAAGAAGTTTGAAGGCCATTCGAAGACCCCCCGAAGGGCAGATACCCTTGCGAGGGGCTTTTCCCGACCCAAAGCGGATCATTTCTTAAGGCCCAAAAGGTCAGGTTCTTTTCAAGAAAGTGCAAAACAAAAAAGCCTAAGAAAGACCAAGGGGTGACGCGCCCGAAGACGTCAAATTTAAGAACAGTAAACTAGCCGTTGAAAACATAGTGACGGTGCGCGAACGTCAATTTTAAAGCTCACAAAATAGCCATTGATCCTTGTAATCTACATACCCGAATGCATTCAAAGGCTTTAAGGCCAAAACTAGTAGGAAACGACTAAGGAACAGAACAACAAATTGAATTCAAGACTCGATTCAATTAACTAGAAAAGGAGGAACGATGAAGAAGGATCAGATCACCAGGTGGACATTGAAAGTTGCAAACTTTCAATAGCGTGACTTGTTTTTCTGCATTGAAAAAAACAAATGGGTAGATGCCTCTAATTTTCAATGCAACATGATGTGTTATTGTTCTCGAGTCCTTGAAGAGTCTATATAAGGGACTCTCTTTTATTGTAAATAGATCTCTTTTTTACAATCAAAAACGAAACTCTGTCCAAATTGAAAGGCATTACTGAGACTTTGAGCTCAGATTGTTGATCATATTTTGTTATTGGAATAAGAAAGCAAGTGACTTTTCAGACTTTGTGCTATAATATCTTTGTTGTTGGGAAAACTGTTCTTATGTCTTTTTTCTTGATATATTTTTTGTTCCTTTAATTCAACAAGCAAAATTAGTGAAAGTAGTCAGGAAGGTGCCCTGAAGAGTCAACTGTGAAGAGACTTTGTGCCCCCATAATTGCCTTTAGTGTGTTTTCTTTTCATTTATGTGTAAAGGACCTTGGGATGACTTTGTGCCCTCATTGTCCTTCATATCTTACTCTTGAACAATTTCAGTGGAGACTTTGTGCTGCATATCGATTTGTTGGTTACTACGTCTTTGGTTACATTTTATTTTTACTACCAGGGGTATTCTTGTGGCTAGCTAAATAGTACTTTTAAAAGAAGAGTGCTTTCTGTCATTTCTCTTGAGTTTTTTTTTTGATTTACATGCATCATCTCTGAAAAAAGAGAGATGGATGGTTTGTCCCACTCTTGAGTATTATATATATATATATATATATATATATATATATATATATATATATATATATATATATGGAACCTCACCTTGATAAGAGGAGAGATTAGTCCCATTTTGATGTGGTAAACCTACACATTTGGACGACCAATCTTCCTACTTTGGCTGATCAGACCTATTTTGTTTATCAGTACGTTGATCGACAAAATATTCAACCAACAGTTTTTGGTGACTCCGCTGGGGATATACATAATTTTATGCAATTTGAAACCTCAAGTTTCAGATTGAAACATCACCTGTGTCTTATCCATTATCATTATATCCCTTATCCATTACAGACTCTGGCGACTCCGTTACTTGTCTTACCCATTATCTATTTATAGCCTTACCATCTTCCTCCACCTTCGTTATTTTATCTAGTCTACAAAAACTAGAGTTGCTGGAAAAGAGTGCGCAGTTTAAAGCTTTAAGCTTCAAACTGAAGCAAGGTAAATTCTATTCTATTTTTGTTTCACAATTTGGCAGATTCAAGGTATACACGAAGCCAAATGGCTAAAGGGATTGTTGACTCTGTATTCGAGTTGGTATAGCAAAGTGATTTTAATCTGTTTCCTTCACCATCTCGTTTCCAACAAACCAAGAGCTTTCCTCCTACTAAAGTCAGATCTCCATTGCCAGACAAAGTATCTACTTCTGCTATTGATAAAGCTTTACCAATAATTACCTTTTTGAGATTTGTTGTTCCTCCTTTTCATAGTCCTATAATGACATTTCAAGGCCCCTGGGGTAATGCTTTTGGTCCTCTCAATCTTACTCCACCTCTATATGAGCTTCCACGCAGTTCAAAGAAGAATTTTCTCTAATTCTATGGTGATGGAAAAGTTCATCCTGATGAACATATTGCAGCCTTCAACATAGCTTGTGAAGTAATTGCAGTAGAATTTGAAAATGTAGCAGTCAAGCTTTTTGTAAAAACATTACAAGGTGCTGCTGCAGATTGGTTTTATCATCTACAAGCTCAGTTAGTAACTGATTGGAGTACCTTCAAAGCTAAGTTTGAAGCCAGATTCAAACCTGCAAAAGATGCACATGCACTTCTGGTTCAACTTACACAAATGAAGAAAGAGCCTCATGAACCAATGATGGACTTCATAGCCAAATTTGACAAACTAAGGAATATAATTCCTGTAATTGCTTGACCTATATCTGAGAATCTCAAATGCTTCTTCATTAATTCTCAGTTACCTGAAGTAAATTTTCTCTTGAGACGTGCTGGTCAAATAGATCTTGCTGCAGTTCAACTTTTGGCCACTGAGGTAGAAGATGATCTCATCTTAGCAGGAAAGATAAGAAGAGATCCAAACAGAAATAGATCATCATCATCTTCTGAATATTTATCTACATGCACCACTGATCCAATGGTGCAAAAGTTGGCAAAAAATGCTAGGCTTGAAAAGACAAATGGCACAAGGAATGTCTTCTGCTCTGTCATACAGAATGACATCTCCAAATCAGTCATATCAAGGCAATGTTGCTAGGAATCAAGGGCAGCCAGATTGTCTTCCTCTCCCACAAGAGAAACTTGCCCTGGAAGCTCTTTCAACCAATTCAGCAATGAGATATCTTGAAGCAGAATCAGAGTTCTCTTTCTACCCTGAATTGAATCAAGAAAATGATGTTGATCTTTTTAAAAAAATCAAGAAGAATCAGCTGGCGACTCCCGCATTAGTTTTTTGAACTACCAAGATGAACTCAGAAGCAAAAGAGAAGCTTTTGATGGATCATATGCAGTGTTTCCCAGGTCCAAGAACCAATCAATCCAATAAGCAGATAAAAAGAAGACAAGAGCAACCTCAACCAACAATTACAATTGCTAAGCGTGGAACCACTCTGCCTTCCTAGTCAAAGGATCTGGTGATCACCCAAAATGTAAGTACATCAATTTCACCTTCACCTTCTACTCTCATTTCACAAACCAGTCTTCCTCTCATCCCTCTTAAAACTCAAAAAGTTGAAATACTTTCCTCTGTTTCTAGTCTAATTCAGCCATTTGACATTATTGATCATGTCAAGAAGACTAAAATATAAATGTTTGAATTTGAATTTTTGCAGTCTAATCTTGATCAATTGGATAAGTTGGTCTAATGTGTCAAGAACCAAACCGTCCCTGCAAGACAAGAGGTTAAAAAAATAATTTATGATTCTCCAAAGAACATGCCCATTCCAAATAATCTTGGCATTACCCCTCCAGCTACCCCTGAGAAAATAGAAATTTTCTATGTTTTCTTATTGATAAATGGTTATCAGCTCAATAATTGCATCATTGATTTCGAGGCATCTGACAATGTCATGCTTGTTAAAGTAGCTGAGTCTCTGGGTCTCAAACTGACCAAGACATTTGGGAGATGTTTCTCCATAGAGAAAAAGCAAGTACCATTGCTGAGGCAAATCAAAGATGCTCAATTTGCACTTGCAGCCTTTCCAGATAAGAGAATCAAGATCACTGTCTTGGTCGCTGATGTCTCAACATTTTATGGCCTTTTGCGTAGATGAAAGTTTTACAAGGATGTGGGAGGAGAATTAAGCATGGACCTATCTGAGGCAAGGATCCCTGTCCAAGACATGATGAAAAGATTGCTCCCTGAAAAGGAGGCAAAATATGTGGTCACCCAAACATTAGCCCCTGCAGCACAAATTCTGTTTGAGTCTTCAAGTAGGGGTAATTATTTTTTGACCACAGAGGATGTTCATGTTTCTATAGATGAAAATCTTTTAATTAACAATCCAAGAATTGATCCAAACAAGACTTCAGGAGAATTGATAGGGCACAGTACAAATAAAGAAGGATCTTCCATCTCTAATGAAGAGAAATCTGAAAGGAGATCAGTTTCTGATGATGCTTGGATCCTGAAATTCGATGGTAGCCATTCACCCACCAACAATGGAGTTGGGACTGTGTTGATATCTCTTCAAAGAGATATTCTTCTTTTATGCAATTTGCAAGTCATCAACACCAACAAGACAGCTGGATGCGAATTTCTGTTGCTCGGATTGAAGATTGTTCAAGATGAAGAGATCAAACTCTTCCACATCAAAGTAGATGCTAAGTTGATAGTTTGTCAGGAGTTTGATGTGGACAATCCAATCATGTGTTAGATTGAATCAGAAGAACAACCAATTACGGTAATGGACTATGCTCCTGCAAATCAAAATTAGGCAAAAGAACCCTTTGCCAAGAAAGCAAAGAGTTATGGCTTTCAAATTGAAGACCACATCCTACCATGGGACAAGAAGAAAAAGGCAAGAGGAAGACACAAAAAATTGGTTTTTTGGTGGAAATTTCCATTCGCCCGTCACCATTCCTGGGGATAAAATGTCTTCTTGCTGGTTTATCAGGATGACACACTCTTTTCTCTGCCTCACAATGGGCAGCATCTGAAACACTTCAACTCTTGAAGTATCAGATTATTGCATCTGTATATATGTATATTTGTATAGTTTTTAATTTTGTTTTATTTTGTTTGTTTTCATTTTTGGAGCCTTTCATTTTTGGGTAGCATGACTCCGTAGCCCAATGGCATACTTCAATACACTAGAGATTCTAGATTCTACTCCATTCAATTCTTTTTACAATTGATAGAAGTTCCCAACTGGAGCCAGATGTTGTCCCCCAAAAAATCACTCATTTTTGGGACAACATTTAAACTATTTTGTTCCTACAGACCAAAATTGTCTCTTCCCTTTTTAAAATTTGTCCTGGACATTCAAATTCCTCATTTTTCAAGCTTCTCAGAAATCTACGGACTCTGCAGGCTTAAATCTATAGACTCTGCAAGGAGAAAAATCTATAGACTCTACAGGAAGAGAAATCTACAGACTCTGCAGGCTAAGTTCAACGGGATTCACAGGTTGATTTCTACGGACTCTTTCAAGGTTAGAGAAAACTACGGACTTGGTTTCTACAAACTCTGTAAGCAGGTTCATTTCTACAGGGTCAAAGACTTTTGCAGGCAGGTTCAATCAATAGAATCAGTTTCCAACACTTGGTCATTTTTGGGATTGGTTCAGCGCCTTGGTTCAATCAAAAATGTTCATCGGCAAGCATCAACAGCAAGTTCAACAAGTTCAAAAGCTCTCAACACAACTGCAAAGTTCAATCGGCAAAAGTTCATCGCTTTGGTTCAATCAAATGGTTCATCAGTTGGTTCAAAGGATTCGTTTAAACCGTTGAACCAAAGCTTGGTTCAATACTTTGGTTCATTCAATCGGTTCATCAGCTTGAACCATTTTGGTTCAAAGCTTGGTTCATCGGCTTGGTTCAAAAGAGTGGTTCAATGCAAAAATTCAAAGAAGCCTTCCGAAAGACAAGTGCCCTTGTGGAGGGCACTTGGTCGACAAAAGTACCATTCGAAAGGGTCATTTTCAAAGAAGGCCGCAAAGGTAAATTCTTTCAAATTTTTTGTTTAAGGCAATTGAAAAAGACTAAGGCATAATTCCTTTAGACAAAAAGTCTGAAGGAATTCGGGAAAGAAGTCGTAGGAGGAAATCCCGAAAGAATTCGTAAAGACCAAGGCAAACGAAACAATTATGCAGACTATTTATCCGCGAGAAATTTCCTTGGACTTTTTGTTCGTGGGAAAATGCCCGTGGAGACAGTCTGCAAGAAAGCTGCGAGAGACTGTCGAAGATAAAAGGCCGCCAAATGACCCCGAAGGGCAAGTGCCCTTGCGGGGGACTCTCCACTGCCAAATTGAAAGACACTTCCCTGAAGCTGAAGGGTCATCTTCCCTTTGGGAAGACGTAAAACAAGAAATCTGAAGGAAGAACTTAGCTACCCGCTAGAAGAAAGAAGCTCGAAAGCCATTTGAAGACCGCCCAAAGGGCATATACCCTTGCGGGGGGCTTTTCCTGACCCAAAGCGGATCATTTCTTAAGGCCCAAAGGGTAGGTTCTTTCCATAAAAGTGTAAAACAGAAAAGCCGAAGAAGGACTAAGGGGTGACGCACCCAAAGACGTCAAATTCAAGAACATTAAACTAGTCATTGAAAACGTAGTGACGGGTGTGCGACCGTCAATTTCAAAGCTCACAAAATAGTCGTTGATCCTTGTAATCTATAGACCGAAATGCATTCAAAGGCTTTAAGGCCAAAACCAACAGGAAGCAACTAAGGAACAAAATAGCGAATTGAATCTAGGACCCGATTCAATTAACCAGAAAAAGAGGAACAATGAAGAAGGATTCGATCGCCAGGTGGACATTGAAAGTTGAAAACTTTCAATAGCATGACTTGTTTCTCTGCATTGAAAAAAACAAATGGGTAGATGCCCCTAATTTTCAGCCTGTCTTCCTAACAATTTTCAACGCAACATGATGTGTTACTATTCCTGAGTCCTTGAAGAGGCTATATAAGGGACTCTCCTTTATTGTAAATAGATCTCTTTTTGACAATCAGAAACAAAAATCTGCCCAAATTGAAAGGCATTATTGAGACTTTGAGCTCAAATTATTGATCATATTTTGTTATTAGAATAAGAAAGCAAGTGACTTTTCAGACTTTGTGCTGTAATATCTTTGTTGTTGGGGAAACCGTTCTTATGTATTTTTTTTTGATATATTTTTTGTTCCTTTAATTCAACAAGCAGAATTAGTGAAGTAGTCAGGAAGGTGTCCTGAAGAGTCAACTGTGGAGATACTTTGTGCCCCCATAATTGCCTTTAGTGTATTTTCTTTTCATTTCCGTGTAAAGGACCTTGGGACGACTTTGTGCCCTCATTGTCCTTCGTATCTTACTCTTGAACAATTCAGGTGGAGACTTTGTGTTGCATCTCAATTTTTTGGTTACTACGTCTTTGGTTACATTTTGCTTTTATTACCAGGAGTATTCTTGTGGCTAGCTGAATAGTACTTCTGAAAGAAGAGGAGTGCTTTCTGTCATTTCCCTTGAGTTTTTCTTTTGATTTGCATGCATCATCTCTGAAAAAAGAGAGATGGATGGTTTGTCCTACCCTTGAGTATTATTTTCTGTTTATATATATATATATATATATATAGGGAACCTCCCCTTGATGAGAGGAGAGATTAGTCCCATTTTGATGTGGTAAACCTACACATTTGGACGACCAATCTTCCTACTTTGGCTAATCAGACCTATTTTGTTTATTAGTACGTTGATCGACAAAATATTCAACCAACAGGGCACACATAACAAGAATGTTCCCCCTCCTCTTTTTCGAGATTCTCAAGGCAATTTCATTCCTCAACCTCCTTTAGTTAATAAAACCATCAAGCATCTACAAATTGAACCTCTCACTACTCAAATTACTAACATTGATATAGGAGGTATAACACCTACAATTTCTTATAATAGGTCAATCGATCCTACCATTTACCTGAAGACATTTGGAAATTTTTACAAGGATTGGGTCAAATTAAATACCTTTGCCATTACCAAGCTCCTAGCCAAAAATCTCACGGGTGATGCCTTGGATTGATACAATCAACTTAGAGCTCATTGCAATTCTAGTTTGGAGGACTTAGTAAATGCTTTAGTTCAAGAATTCCAAACCAATGATCTTCCTGAAAACACTTTGGCCCATTTCATTAATTGCAAACAACATGAGAATAAAACTACCCAAGTCTTTGTTAAGAGATGAAAGACTTTGTACTAGATCGACTCAATAACTTTTTTGCCTTTTGTACACTATACTAGATCAACCTAGTCGACCCTATACAGTTTTACAGTCTCTGTTTCTGTATTGGATTGACCCAGTTAACCTTGTATAGTTTCAGTCGCCTCTTTGTCCTTTGCTTTTATATTTCTCTTCTTTTTCCTTTATCATGGACTTTCTGTTGGATAATGACACTTAGTTGCAGTCAACTGACATGATGAACTTTACCAATCCTAATAGGGTCTTCCATAGACAGAGTAGGGCTCCCCTTTTGGATGCTAATAATGTTCATATTGCCACTCGCTCAATGAACTATGGGACTCCTCATACCTCTTTGTAGCATAATCTTCTTTTCTCATTAGAAGACCAACCTGAGTTAGAGTATACTCCCAAAATTATTTTCTTTATCTTCAAATTTCCTCAACATAGAGGAAAGGATCCTTCTGCCATTTATAACCTCATGATTAGTAGTTAAACCCAAGAACATCATTCACCTACTACATTCTCAACAAGATTTGGAGCTACCACTTTCTTTGGTTCTCAATCTCTTCCTTCAATTTCAACTCTTCCTTATTCCATGGCATCTTCTTCTCTAACCTCTTCTACCTCCATGCCTAGTATCTCAACTAACATGGCAGGTTCTACATCTAGTGGACCTCTGATAAGGTCCACCATCCTTAATCCTTCCACTAGTTCATTGTTTGCTACCCAAGACAATCATCCTTATAGTGCTTATTCCTCTCAACCATTCACTAGTCCATCTTTTGCTTCACAAGCAAATTTTGCCACTAGTTCCTTACATTCTCAAAATTCTTCTCAAGCTCATAGTAACACTAATAGTGTACCCAAGCCACTAATACCATTACCAATTCTAATGCTTCTAATGTTAATCAAACACATCAACTTTTGTTGCAAACTCTCAATCAAAAGAATACCTTTCAAGCTCATAACACAAATCAAATGATGAGAATGCAAAACCTTCTTAATCTTCAATCTCATCCATGTTGTCCCCCAAAAGTAGCAGTTATTTTTGGGACAACATTTAAACTATTTTGGTCTTACAGACCAAAATTGTCTCTTTCATTTCCAAAATTTGTCCTAGACATTCAAATTCCTCATTTTCCAAGCTTCTCAGAAAATCTACAGACTCTACAGGTCAAGTTCAATGGGTTTTACATGTTGATTTCTACAAACTTTGTTTCTATAGACTCTACAAGCAGGTTCATTTATATAGGTTCAAAGGCTTCTGCAGGCGGTTTCAATCAAAAGAATCGGTTTTCAAACACTTAGTCATTTTTTGGGATTGGTTCAGAGCTTCAGTTCAATCGAAAATCTCCATCGGCAAGCATCTGAGTGCAAAAAAGAGACTTGAACCACTGAACCGTTGAACCATTGAACTAAATTGGTTTAAAGGTTCAATGGGTTCAAGGTTCAACAAGTTCAATGTCTTTGGCAAGAGTTAAGCGCTTCATCAAGGTTCAAAGTTCAATCGCTTCAATTGGTTCATCGGCTTCAAGACACTTGGCCAAATCAAGGCGGCTTGAACCATTGAACCGTTGAACCATTGAACCACTTTAGTTCAAAGGTTCAACGGGCTTAAGGCTCAATGGCGGGTTCAACCAAAGGAATATTTCAATGGCTCGGTTCAACCAAGCGGTTCAACGCTTTATTTTACTCGTTTCATTCTTTCAGTTCATCCAATGGTTCAACGTCTCAAGGTTCAATAGCAAGTTCAAAGACATTTTTCAAAGCTTTGTTTGAACCGTTGAACCAAAACTTGGTTCAATGAACAGGTTCAACGAATAGGTTTAACAGTAGGTTCATTCACTCGGTTCATCCGCTTGGTTCATTTAGTCGGTTCATTTAATTGAACCATCGGCTTGAACCATTGGCTTGAACCATTTTGGTTCAAAGCCTTGGTTCAACCGATTGGTTCAATGAAATGGTTCAATTGTTGGTTCAAAGGCAAGTTCATAATGTTTGGTTCAATGCTTAGTTCATCAGCTTGTTTTCATCTAATTGAACTATCGGCTTGAACCATCAGTTTGAACCATTTTTGGTTCAACCGATTGGTTCAACGTCTTGGTTCAACGTCTTGGTTCATCGCCAAAGTTCAAAGTGGCGGTTCAATGCAGAAGGAAACTTCTCGAAGGACAAGTGCCCTTGCAGAGGACACTTAATCAATAAAAGCACCCTTCCAAAAGGTCATTTTTCAAGGAAGCCGAAAGGTAATTATTTCAGATTTGTTTAAGGCATTTAAAATTGGCTAAGAAAGAATTCCTTCGGACTTTTGTCTAAAGGAATTCCTTCGGACAAAAAGTCCAAAAGAATTCTAAGTCACTGCGGATGCAAAAAATTCGAAGACCAATCAAAGACTTTGCGAAACAAATTTCTGCAGACTTTTTGTCCGTGGGAATTTTCCCCAGACAAATTGTCTGCGGGACAAATGTCTGCAGGAATTACTTGCGGGGGAAAATACCCAGGAATTTGCCCGAAGGATAGTTTGCGAGAGACTCAAATTGAAAGGGCTTCCGAAGGACCCTGAAGGGCGGTGTCCTTGCGAGGGACTCTTGATGGCCAAAGTAAAGGGTTCTTTCCGACCCATTCAAGGATCATTTCTTAAGACCTGAAAGGGCGAAGCCAAAAGCCGAAAGAAGACCAAGGGGTGACGCGCTCGAAGACATCAAATTCAAGACAGTGAACTAGCTGTTGAGAGCATATCGACGGGCATGTAAACGTCAATTTTAAAACCCATGAAATAGTTGTTGATCCTTTGGATTTACAGACCTGAATACATTCCAAGAATTCAAGATCAAAACTAGCAGAAAGCGAGGAAAGACAGAACAACGAATGAATCCAAGACTCGATTCAATTAACTAGAAAAGGAGAAACGATGAAGACAAGATCAGACCACCAGGTGGACATTTGAAAGTTGCAATCTTTCAATTGCATGGCTTGTTTATCTACATTAAGAAGATCAAATGGGTAAAATGCCCCAAAGTTCCAGCCTGTCTTCTTAACAGTTCCCAACGCATCATGATGTATTACTGTTCCTGAGTCCTTAAAGAGGCTATATAAGGGACTCTCTTCTATTGTAATAAGGATCTCTTTTTTGACAATCTGAACGAAACTCTGCCCAAATTGAGAGGCATCATTGAGACTTTATGCTCAGTATGTTGATCATATTTTGTTACTGGAATAAGAAAGCAAGGGACTTTTTCAGACTTTGTGCTGTGATATCTTAGTTGTTGAGAAAACTATTTTTATGTCTTTTTCCTTGATATATTTTCTGTTCCATTAATTTAACAAGCAAGATTAGTAAAATTAGTCAGGAAGGTGTCCTGAAGAATCAACTGTGGAGAGACTTTGTGCCCCCATAGCTGCCTTCAGTGTGTTTTCTTTTCATTACTGTGTAAAAATATTTGAGAAGACTTTGTGCCCTCATTGTCCTTCGTATATTACTCTTGAGCATTTCAGGTGGAGACTTTGTGCTGTGTCTCGATTTGTTGGTTACTATGCCCTCAGTTACATTCTGCTTTTATTTCTAGTAGTATTCTTGTGGTTGGCTGAATAGTTCTTCTAAAAGAAGAGTGTTGTCTGTCATTTCCCTTGAGTTTTTCTTTTGTTTTGTACACATCATCTCTAAAGAAAGAGAGATAGATGGCTTGTCCTATCCTTGAGTATTATTTTATGTTTATACATATATAAAGCATATCCATAGGGAACCTCCCCTTGATGACAGGAGACCCTTTGATAAGAGGAGAGAGCAGTCTCCTGATGTGATAAACTTACACATTTGGATGACTAATCTTCCTACTTTGGCTGATCAGACCTATTTTGTTTACCAGTACGTTGATAGACAAAATATTCAACCAACAATCCGCAACCAATGTCTTGGGGCACACATAACAAGAATGTTCCCCCTCCTCTTCAAGATTCTCAAGGCAATCTCATTCCTCAACCTCCTTTATTCAATAAAACCATTAAGCATCTACAAATTGAACCTCTCACTACTCAAATTGCTAACATTGAAATAGGAGGTATAACACCTACAATTTCTTATAATAGGTCAAACAATCCTACCCTTCACCTCAAAACATTTGGAAATATTTACAAGGATTGGGTCAAATTAAACACCTTTGCTGCTACCAAGCTCCTAGCCAAAAATCTCACGAGTGATGCCTTGGATTGGTACAATCAACTTAGAGCTCATTTCAATTCTAGTTTGGAGGACTTAGTAAATGCTTTAGTTCAAGAATTCCAAACCAATGATCTTCCTGAAAACACTTTGGCCCATTTCATTAATTGCAAATAACATGAGAATGAAACTGCCCAAGCCTTTGTTAAGAGATGAAAGCCTTTGTATTAGATTGACCCAATAGTTTTTCTACCTTTTGTACACTATACTGGATCGACCTAGTCAACCCTGTATAGTTTTACAATCCTTGTTTCTGTACTAGATTGACTCAGTTGACCTTGTACAATTTCAGTTGCTTATTTGTCCTTTGCTTTCTCATTTCTCTTATTTTTCCTTAATCATAGACTTTTCGTTGGATAATGACACTAAGTTACAGTCAACTAACATGATGAACTTTACCAATCCTAATAGGGTCTCCCATAGACAGAGTAAGGCTCCTCTTTTGGATTCTAGTAATGTTCATATTGCCACTTGCACAAAGAACTATGGGACCCCTCCTCGCACGTCTTCATAGCATAATCTTTTTTTCTCATTAGAAGACCAACCTGAATTAGAGTACACTCCCAAAATGTTTTTCTTTATCTCCAAATTTCCTCAACTTAGAGGAAAGGATCCTTCTACCATTTATAACCTCATGATTAGTGGTCAAACCCAAGAACATCATTCACCTACTACATTCTCAATGGGATTTGGATGTACCACTTTCTTTGGTTCTCAACCTCTTCCTTCAATTTCAACTCCTCCTTATTCCATGACATCTTCTTCTCTAACCTCTTCTACCTCCATGCCTATTATCTCAACTAATATGGCAGGTTCTACATCTAGTGGACCTCTTATAAGGTCCACCATCCTTAATCCTTCCACTAGTTCATTGTTTGCTACCCAAGACAATCATGCTTCTAGTGCTTATTCCTTTCAACCATTCACTAGTCCATCTTTTGCTTCACAAGCAAATTTTGCCACTAATTCCTGACATTCTCACAATTCTTATCAAGCTCATAGTAACACTAATAGTGGTACCCAAGCCACTAATACCAACACAAATACCAATTCTAATGCTTCCAATTTTAATCAAACACATCAAATTTTGCTGCAAACTCTCAATCAAATGAATACCTTTCAAGCTCATAACACAAATCAAATGAAGAGAATGCAAAACATTCTTAATTTTCGATCTCATCCGCAACCAATGGCTTGGGGCACACATAACAAGAATGTTCCCCCTCTTCTTTGAGATTCTCAAGACAATCTTATTCCTCAACCTCCTTTAGTCAGTAAAACCATCAAGCATCTACAAATTGAACCTCTCACTACTCATATTGCTAACATTGATATAAGAGATATAACACCTACAATTTCTTATAATAGGTTAACCGATCCTACCCTTCACCTCAAAACATTTGGAAATCTTTACAAGGATTAGGTCAAATTAAACACCTTTGCTGCTACCAAATTCCTAGCTAAAACTCTCACGGGTGATGTTGTGGATTGATACAATCAACTTAGAGCTCATTTCAATTTTAGTTTGGAGGACTTAGTAAATGCTTTAGTTCAAGAATTCCAAACCAATGATCTTCCTGAAAACACTTTGGCCCATTCATTAATTGCAAACAACATGAGAATGAAACTACCCAAGCCTTTGTTAAGAGATGAAAGACTTTGTCAAATAAATGTGAACATAACATGGCAGATGACAATCTTTTTCATCTCTTTACAAATGCTCTCTTTCCTAAATTGCAATATCGAGTCCACACTCTCTCTCCATGTACCTTGTAGGAGGCTATTAACCAAGCTAAAAGACAAGATTTTCTAATGCATCAATTCGAGCCACCCCAACCTTCTATGGTTCCTCGTTTATTACTTAATAATAAAAATTGCAATATCACCAATGATGGTGTTACTGATTCTTTTGACACCATTCACAATGTTCAAGTTGTCGTTCATAACCCTTCTTCGGAACCAACTTCTTCTCAACAATATACTAATCCTCATTTCTTTTCACCCAATAACATCAATATTCACAAACCTCTATCCTCGGTTGAATTGTTTAACCATCTACCCAAGCCTCTTCCACGAGAACTTGGCCCTACCCATCCTATGAAATCCTGGTATGATCCTAACAAGTTTTGATGGTTTCACACTAGTTGGGATCATTTTCATGAGACCTATAAACAACTTCATAATGTAGCTATGGATTTTCTTCTTGGATCTAATTTCGATCATGATTCTATTATCTTTAAGCGTTAACAAGCCTATGAGATTGCTTTCAAAGCCTATAAATCAAATGACAAAACTCAATCCTTGAATCAAATAAATGCTCATTTGGCTATCTATAAAGATCCTTTACCCAATCATCAACCGATTCAAAAAAATGAAGATAAGGCCACCCCTTCCACCAATAACGTAGAAATTCTTGATGAACCAACTTCGGAATAAAATGTGGTTAGCATGATTAATATACGAAGGGTGGTGGCTTTCATTGATTCCCAACCTTTCTACACTCCTTCCCATAAGACATATTGTGTTATCTAGGATTCTTATCCAACTCATTTAAATGAGTTGGGGCAAGAAGATCTTATCACTTTTGATGATCCAATTTTTTATTCCCCCTTGGATAACACATTCCATTCTATTTCTACCACTCTTCCCCCATCTTCTAATGCTCATGATAATCAAGCTTCTACTAACACTTCTTTCAATTATCAAAATCAACTTAAACCAACTAGTTCATCATCTCAACATGATTTACAACCTTGTTCTAAACCTTCTTCTTATGAACAAAAATTCCAATGTACTTCAGTGCCTCCTTTTGAAGACCTCCTTAATCATTATGCATCTATATCTAATAACCTTCTTATGGGCTATGATGAGTGGGATCCCATTGCGGAGCTCACTAATCTCCCATCCCAAGTTCCATTTCTTAAGCTTATGAGGACTTCCCCACGTCATAGAAACCACCTCATGTAGCTCTTATTTGAGATGAATGTCCCTCATCCTCCCTTAGCAAGACGGGAAGCAACTTTATCCAGTTCCAAAGATAGTATTTTACAACATTGTGAAGAGATGTCTATCAACGTTGATGAAACTATAAACACTTCTCTTTCTCTATGATTTTTTGTTGCATCTATGATTCTCGATGAGATTTTGCTTCATGCAGATGATCCTCCCTTATTTATTAGCGTTTAAATCAATGATATCTAAGTTAAGCATGCATTGATTGATGAGGGTTCTAGCACCTTTATCACTTCTCTTGATTTTATTAAGACTCTTGGATACTCTGAATGCAACCTCAAGTCTACATGCAACACATGCCAAGGATACGATATAAGGCAAATGCCTCCTCTAGGTTGCATGTGGCTTCCAATTACCATCCCACCTATTACCGTCCATGTGAAGTTGATGATCTTTAACTTCCCCCTTTCTTATAACATCTTGCTTGGTAGGTCGTGGACTCACGCATGAGAGTTATCGCTTCTTCTACCTTCCAATGCGTTAAATTCCCTCATAATGGGGCCATTTATAAGATTCAAGGTGACACTAACCCTTGTAATATTGAACAATTCCAAGATCATGGTGTCTACAAGATTCCTACTCTTAAGCCTTTTCCAAGTGTTCCATTTCGTGAGTCTCAACGTTTTTAACTTTCCTATTAACTCAACTCGTGGTTATAATGGGCATTCTAAGCTCATTGGTAACATTCCTCTTAATCTTTTAGATTCTAATGATGATGAGCCCGATGAGATTAATTTAATGATCAAAACTTTTGATCTCTCACCTCATCTCATCTAGCGACTTCCTACTTATTTGCAGCATCATTCTCGCAAAACTCCTTACGATGGCATTCTCATAGTCTTGACCAAGACTAGGCATTCTATTCACCATGCTTCATCGGATGACAAGGTTATCCCTACATGTGTCATTGATCTTCATACCTTAGATTATGATGATGTTTATTCCTTAGATGATCCGTTGTCAAACGATCTTATCCAAGGTCACGATGCTGAGATTATCCATTATCATTCTTCTTTACTTGAGTCTTTTCATGCATCTCATCGTATTCCTTCACTTATAGTTCCTAATTTTTGCATTTTTCCTTTTTATTGCAGGGTAGAGATGGCATCAACACCTCTAGTTTATGAGGATCCACATAGGACTATGCTCATGGATTGTGCTATGATCGAGCCTTATCATTTTGCTAGGTAACCTGCCCCTCATAGTTGGTTTACCCTTGAGGTTAGTGCAACTCTCCTTAGACCCTCTATAGATCTCGCTCCTCCCTCAGTAGAGCCTATGATAGTTGAGCCTCTTCCCATTTTTGCTATACTTGATCCTATTTCCATTCCTACTATTGTTGAACATATCCTTGCTTCTGATGCTATCGCTCCTTCCATTGAGTCTAATTCCATTCTTTCCTCATCATCACCCTCTCTTTGTGATGGTTTGCTTCCTTTGCCTATGATGGTTCCTCTGTCCACCAAATGGGCCGATGAATGTTCTTCAACTTCTTCCACTCTTGTTTTATCTCCTTCCGTTAGTGCATCTACTAAAACCACTCACAAGCATATATGTTTCTTCCAAGGTACAGATAGCCATTCTTCTACCCATTATCGTAAGTTACAGTAATATTTTGATACGTTGTGTCCTTCCCTATCATCAGACAAAAGCATACCTCCCCCAAAGGTACTTCTTGAATATTTGCCCAAGTATGGTGAGGTATATTGTCTATGGCATGTATGCGGCACCCATCACACTGATCGTTGTTGCATCTTGCAACATCTCAAAGGTCACCTTATAACCATTTTGGGACCTTATACCACTCCTCCCATAGGTCATTCCTGCAAGAAGGATACTCCTCCTATAGTTCCACCTCCAGTAGTTCCATCCCCTCCTGTGGTCCCTTGACCATCTTTTGTACTTTCACTTGTGATCCCTTCACGTGTGGACCTTCCCTCACTTGTGGATCCTTATCCATTGGTGATTCCTTCTCCTCCTATAGATCTTGTTCCCATGCATTCTCCTGACCAGCCTTTGCCTAATTTTCCTCCGTAGCATGATTGTTTGAGCATTCCTACTTTTTCAATTGAGGAGATCAGAAAAGAAATATTTGCCCAGTATTCATTAAAGATTGATAAAACTTTAGCAGTAGTTTGATTATAGCTTCATAGAGACCTATCTGATGTATTGGATAATGTGTGAATAGATTTACCACTATTTATGAACACATGCATCGTGCTTTCACATTTATATTGGATTAGACGTGTGCTCCAATCTAATTTTTATCTATTATATCATTTGACACTGTGTCAAATTTTTGAATATCTTATGTCATTGTTTCTTACTTGTTGTACCATATCTTGCTTATCTTTTATATTTTGCATATGATTTTCTTTTCTTTATCATTGTTTTCCCTTACCTTTTCCCTAGAGTTTTTCTCAGAACTCTCTTCTTGTATCTTTATGATTGTTTTTCTTAATTATCTTTATTTTCCACTGATAATTTGTCATGGTGATTTGGTTATACATACCCTATTACCCTTGGTTATTATCTCCTTTTACCATGTGATCAATTAGCAAACAATCGATCTCATTATTATCTCTTTTTATCAATCCACTTTGGATCTCCTTTTCCCCTTCTTCCTTTATCCACAAACTAAGCATATAAACAGTTGAGATTTGAGATCACATGCTAGTTCATTGCCAAGCCTAAGTGTCCTAGTCAGTCTTTGTCTTTGGTTACTTAGCTTCCTTTAGCCTTAGCCTATAACTCATTCATGTGTATTATTATCTCTGTCGTGATTGGTTATTCTAAATCCATATGGAGGAGGAATCTTAAAAAAGCCTTCAAAAGAATATTAAAAGCCAAATCCTTTAAATAAAAGGCAATGATATCAAAAGACAAAATTATTCTTAAAAGTCTAATCACACTAAAAGACATGATTCAACACACATCTCCTTCTTCTAGTCGAAGCTCAAAATCCATAGTTGGCTTCACGGTAGAGACGAGGTCCTTTGAGGTGCAGTAGGTCAGTGGATTAGAAGAGGAGGATGAAAAATATTTTAGTGCTACCTACTTTTTCACACAAGTACCTAATATTTGTAGTAGACTGACAGCTCTGTAAGGGGTCTTGAAGAGCGGTGAACACATCGTGGAAAGGTAGGTCCATTTTATTTTTCTTGTACCAATCTACCTTCATGAGTTGATCTTAGTAGCATGCCTATTTGTATACAAAGTTTTGTCTCTATAACGAATAGGGTTGTTTTGTACAGAGATGACCACTAGTCACTTAGTGTATTCTCATGTCCTCAGTATGCCTCTTGCCTCCTAAGGTCTTCTCATAAGACACTTAAGTCTTGCTTTTTACATTCCCTTTTTCACTCTTTATATCCCTTATATTTCCTCTTGAGAAATATTTTTTTGTCAACTGATCACTCCCCTTGGGATTTCATTTGTGAGTTGTATTGTAAGACCGCGAATAAGATCCGACTATCCTCACAAATTACCATATTTTCCTTCTTATTACCCACACCCTTGAATACCTAATTTTCCTATTGATTCCACCCCAGTGGTGTTCTCTCTGTCGACTTGCAGTGTAATATCGTAGATAAGACCCAACCCTCCTTAAAAAAATTTCCAATACCCAAGTCACCATCTAGATTACATGTGTCAAATTTGAGATAAGATTTGATCCGTTTATGAAGTTACACGTCATTTTACATGCTTCCTAGCTTGATTTAGTATGTTTTAAGCTTACTTCATTTTTCTTTCGCCTTTTTTATTATTTTCCAAGTGCATGTAAGATTTCAACCACTTCTTGAATTTTTTATATTTCCCAGCTTGAATTAGTATGACCAATTTAAGACCAATCTTTCACAATTTTGTTTTTCTTTCATACTTCTCAGCATGATTTAGTATGATTGATTGACTTAATTAATTTGTTTTTATTACCATTTTTGCCTTTTTACATACCTTCCATTTTATTACTTTGTTTGCCATACTCCCTAACACGATATTAGTATGATTTTACTTGTTTTAATTTGGTGCAAATATCTTTCATATTGGTTTAAAAACAAATTCTTTTTTACCATTATGTTTTGTCATTTCTTGGTTCTTTATACTTAGTAATTTTTTGTTATTACACATTTCTCAGCTTGAAATAGTGTGTAGTACATTTTCTTGATTGATCACATTTTTTCAAGTCCTTTTTACTTGTTTCTTTTTAACCATGCATGTGTCTTTCATAATGTTAGAAAAGAAACCACATCTCATATATTTCCTATAGCATATAAAACAAAGCTAAATACATGTGCTAGAAAGAAATATATCCAAAGCATCCACAACCTCAATCATAATGAACAACCACCATCAACCATAATGGCAACATATACATCCAACAACAATATGCCAAAATGATATATATATGTATATATATGTATATATATATATATATATACATATATATATATATATATATATATATATATATATATATATATATATATATATATATATATATATATATATATGTGTGTGTGTGTGTCTATACACACACACACACACACACACACACACACATATATATATCATTTTGGCATATTGTTGTTGGATGTATATGTTGCCATTATGGTTGATGGTGGTTGTTCATTATGATTGAGGTTGTGGATATATATATATATATATATATATATACATGAGTTTAGTACAAAAAATACAACCATATAGAATGCTCCAACTCTATGGTTGGGTCCCATCCTATCTATCTCGTGGCCTAGTCATGTTGCCTATTGAGGCCTCAGTTTGACTCCTCAGAATGATACATTGTAAGGAGGTTGTTCAAGATCTCAATCCCTCTACCTGTCCTTGTAGGTGTGATGTCTGAGTCTATGACTCTGCCAGTTGGGTCTAGATCTCTGTTATTTCTGCTACTTTAGCTAGATGTGTTGCTCTCTCATATGCTAGGCCCTACCATGCTTGTAGCTCCCCTACACCCATCATTGTTGGTGGTTGCATTCTCTCTCTACACCTATATCTATCTCGTTGCATCTCTAGCTAATCTAAACTATCTTTCTTGCACTCGAGCAGATGGTACAATCGGATCCTCCAGTGTCACGGGGTCATCTAGCTGTAGAGCCTCATCTAGGATGTCATGGAGTGCTCCCCTCACCAAAGACCCCCATCTCTCCTCTTTATCCTCACCTACACCTATAAAATCACATCATATGGATATTAGATCACTGTTATATCTCAAAATATCTATCTATACTTTCAAATAAAAAAATATAAGCAATAATTTAATCATCTCTTTTTACCTGTCTATGTCTCGGTTACTATGGTCTCACCATCTACACAATCGACTAACATAGTCTCCTTGTTTGCAATACCTCCTAGCACCTCTTCTATAGGCCGCCTCCTCATCTCAAACCTAGTTATCATGGCTCATGTTAGTCTCAGCCTACATCTGAGTGGTCTCTCTATCATCTCCTCTGGCTCACCTATGGGGTCATCCGGGATGGTAATAGTCTTAACTCTCTCCTTTGCCTCCTACCTCCATCAACATTGTATCCTCAGTGGTCGTTGCTCATCTCACTATGGATTTGGTAGTGGTACATCTAGTATATCTACCTCTGCATCCCTATCCCCTTGCTCAATTCCTCATCATGCCTGACCAGTCCATGGTCACTCTTGGCGTGGCCTCAGTGTTGGCCTCACTACTAGTGGACCCAATCCTCTCCTCCCCATGGCTCCCTCACATGCCAATCCCACTGCTTAGGCATCCATATTAGTGTTGTTGGAGGTAGACCCATCTGCCCTGGCACCCGTGCCATCTGATGTGGCTCTCTCCACCAAAAATAGTGTCTAACTTCCTATATCCTCTCTATCGTTAGTGAAACTGTCCCAGCTCACCCATGTAACTGTTATATTCTTGTATGGCTACCACATAATGTATGCACATCTTACTGACTACAATGATAACACGTGGGACATGACCTGCATTACCTAGTCCTCCCTCCATCTCTGCACTTGAGGTAACCTGTCATCAATTGTGTGGGGCAACCCAACCAATCGATACATAGTAAACCTATCATATATCCAAACTCTCAGCAATATGATAAGTCCCATGGTCCTCTACCCTCTAACTAGCATCTCGTACATATCATGTACCAACTAGACCAAGATGACAGATCCTAGGTTATATAGAACTCACTCCTTCAAGATCATCCTGCTCAAGGCTACCATGAATAGTGGTACCTTGCTGTCTAACTTGTGACATAGCACCTGCTATGTCACAAGGCCTATTACAACATTCTGAATGTCTAAAATTTGTGATGTATAGACATCAATCATATTCACTATCATGCTTGGTAATATCATCTCTGAGCCTATATCCCACATGGCTAAGGCTCTCCTATCCTCTTGACTATCTGGTATCCCTACAGTCAGTAGCACTCCTATTATAGGTAGCCCCATGATGGCTTAGACATCCTCTAGCATGATAGCCACCTCTACTGTATCCCCATCCACTTCCCATCTGAAGGTGTTAGTCAATCATTCCCAACAACCAAGGCACCTCACTAATAGGTCAACACTAAGGGGGATCTGACACATCTCTACTATCTCGCTTAGATCTATGGATCCTAGTCTATCCCTATCTCCATCTGACAACCTCTCTAATAAATCTGGTAACCATGTTATGTCCACAAGTCTCTAAAATCTCTGTCATCCCTGCACCCAAGAAACAACAAAGGATGTATCAGTTCCTCTATGCCATGTATAGTCATTATACATTCTTTTTACATTTTTTTAAAAGCAAACACAAGCCTAAATTACTTTATTTTATTCATGTTAGCTTACTTTTAGCCTTCTTGATCCTTCTTGACCTTGGTCATTTTGGGCCATTCTAGCCCTCTTTCAATCTTTGCATGTTTTTTCATATCATTTTAGCTCTTTGGTCAAACTAGTCTGACCAAAATTTTCCTATCTTTTCACCTGGTTGACTAAATTTTTTGAGTCAACCCTCTTCTTTCCCCTCCCTAGTGTTGAGTTTCTATTCTGGACCTTTCAGACCACCTACCAATTCCAAACTAGGCCTTCAACCTACAGATCGTACATGGTTGACCCATACCTATTGGATCAACACTATGGACTCTACTTATTCTCTAGCCTACTAGGTCGACCCAGTGCTTTTTATCTATTAACCCCTTGCATTTTTTGAAAAAGTGCAATATTCTTGTTTTTTACCTAAACCCTCCAAACCCATTTTCAGTCTTCCTATTTGCTACCCCTATAATCTAATTTTACCTCATTTTGACATCTATAAATACTTAAAATTTAAAATTACTACAAATTCACTTAAATCAATACAAATTTTAAAAATTGGTTTGAGATTCTTAGTTGCATATCTGTAGTGCACCTATTGTCACCTCTTCTTGTCTAACATGTCATCTCCTCACGATCCTAACTTTATTTTCTCTCTAGAGCTCTCTTTTTTCTCCCTTACAAGTCAAAATAACAAATGACTTGTCTTTTCCCCTATTTAAAAACACTTTTCAAAATTCAAATTCTTCAATTATTGTCCTGTAGATTTTTTGTTTAGCTTCTATCTTTTTTTTACTTATCCGTTTTACAAACTATAAAATGCATTAGGTTCATGATAACGTAGAGATTATTTTTCAATACCATATGCCTATTTTCTAAAAAAATTGATTTTTGGTTATTTTTTGCACTAACTTCCACAAGTTTATCTAAGTGTTCTCTACATTGAACACCTTCACATTTCTTACAGTCTACTATATCTACGGCATGAAGGTAAGTTAAAGGTATGTGTTTTTCAATTTATTCCTTTCATTTATCTTAGTTGTTGCTTATTGCACTTTACTTAGCATTAACATTCTGTGTTATCATGTTTTATCTCAAAGCACCATCCCGTGTTGCACTTACATGACACGTGATGAGTTTCAAGTGGGGCATATATATATATACATAATATTTTCAAACTTTTATTGATTATTGACACTTTGTATTTTACAAAAACACGTCTCAATCGTTTTGAGTGCACACCCTAAGGGGTGCACTAGGAAAGGGGTGGGCAGACCATTGGTGCTTCATAAGATCGTTGTCTCTTTTGTCATTTGCTATCTACACACTTGTCTCCTAAAACCATTTACCCTAAGCTTATTTTTTTTAGTCTTACATATTCCAGTCTTTTCCTCTTTACATTCCTCTTATTTTTGCCGTAGCACCCTTTTTTATAGTTGACTGTACTGAGTCGACTAGGTCAACCCACTACATTTTATGGGTATTGCTCACTTTCTTGGCTTGTTAGCCTTTTGACCGACCTAATTCAGACCTAGTAATTTTTTCTTGAAAACACATTGGGTCAACTGGGTCAACCCTATACAGCTAATGTTTCAAAGAGGATTTAGGGCAAGATCCACCTATATATACAGTTTATTTCCCACCATTTCATAAAAGAATAATTATTAGCAAAGAAGTGTGAGAAAACATCTACTTATTGACCATTCTACTTGAGGAATAAATCTTAGGGTTCCATATTTTCTTTGGAGATACGGATCTTGTCTTGTGGATAAGTCTTTTGGATGCTTAGATAGGTTGTGTAGCGTAGAGTTGATTTATCTTGGTTATCCTTACATACCACAACAATCTCTTACAAAGCACCTTGGTCAAGGGAGGGATTGAAGTTCGGTGGGTTCATCTTCAAAGGTAAGTATTTCTAACTATTTTTTTCTTTTTTAAGAGTAGATAGATAATGCATTTGTATTCTTCTCCCATGTATTAGGATTATGTGTACATTGACGTGAGTATATGTATTTTAATATATGTTTAGTTTAGTTGTTTGTTTTATTATTTCTAACCCCCACTTTATGCCATAAGCTTTGGTGTGCACTAGATTATATTTACTTTTTTTTTATTAGAATAAGTGAAATATTTTAAACCTTAGGATTCCATTAGGGTTGTGCGATTGTGTTAGACTGTAGGTTTTGGAACCCTTCCTAGCATGATATGTTGTGACAAGTGATCGCCTAATCAGGTCTAACATATCTCCATATTGGTCATGCTCTTGCTTAACAAGTGTATCCCCAGTCAAAAGTGTAGGTATGCTCTCTCTTCTCCGAGCTAGGATTGATTTATAGACATGATGCATTTTTGATTGCATACAAATATAAGCCTTAAGAATTTGTTGCAATGCTTACTAGGAAACAAACCTAAATAGTCAGATATGATTTTAACACAAGCTAGGTATACTTCCAATAACTCAGTGAATAAAATATAAAAAAGAGCCCATTTCAAATTGTGTATAATTGTAGCCGTAGAGGTGTTACTAAGTTGAGAGATACAATTAATGTGAATAAAACAAGTGTTGAGATAGAAGACTATGTAGAGTATAAGAATGGAGTTTATCAAGAGGTGAGAGAGAAGTTAGAGAATGCCATTAACTACAAGCATCTTATAGATTACAAGAGAAGATAACAAGAATTCCAAGTGGGTGGCTTGGTTTTGGCTTGTATGAGAAAGAAAAGAATTCTAAAAGGTATATATAGCAAGCTCAAATGGAAGAGGATATGCAAAATCTTGAGAAAGTTAACAATGAAATTATACGAGATAAAGTCACTAGATGATATTGATATTTCTCCTATATTCAATGTAGTGGATTTTTACCCTTACCTTGAGGGACAAGTAAGTGATGAGGATGTAGGTTTAGATTCTTCAATTTTAGATTGGAGACAAAAATTACTTAAGAAGGCAAGATAATAAATAGAGATGGTGATTGATTCCAGAATGATGAAAAGGACAAGAGGCAACAAGTTCAAGGATTATTTGATTAATTCGAAGGACAAAGCAACTAAACTAGCAACTTGGATGACTGCGTCTGAGATCTCCAAGTATGGAATAGTAAAAGAAGAGATCACTTAAGGATCATGAGTAGGATCTCAACAATGATTTTACTTACCTAGGGTGTATGATGAAGGAACATTTGCATCAAAGAGCAATCTTGCATTACCAAAAACATGTTGTGTGATTGTGCATGTTTGTAACTTGTCGACAATGTCAACAATGTGGCACATATTGAAGATGGCCATAACATGTCCAAGAAACATCCCTAAAATTCAAATGCCCCAAGAACATCAAGTGTAGTAGGTATCAATCATCTTGCATATGTCCTTTTTGGTAGTAATAATACCTCTGGTTAAAATAGGTGATGGTTTCAAAATCATCGATTTGCAGTAAGTTGTTGTTTCACCCATGTTGGATGTAAAAAAAGTGTAACTACCTAAGATGATAATATTTGACATGTAGACCATTTTCCAAGAATAGAGAAACTCAAAGATGCACTCTAAAAGTCAATGAAGTGACACAATAGATATGTATCAATTAGGAAAGGAGTTTAGGAGAGTTGGTTTAGAGTGTTGAAAAAGGGAAGTTTTAGTTTGGGAAAAGTGGACGTGAATTGTAAGAGTAAGGATTAGCAAGAATTGCTCTCATCCATTGAAGGAGTTGAGGAGTGTTGGTTAGAGTGTTGAAAAAGGGAAGTTTTAGTTTGTGAAAATTAGATGTGAATTGTAAGAGTAAGGAGTAACAAGAACTGCTCTCATCTATTGAAGGATTGTAACTGGATTGTATCCATCTTCATGTTTGTGTTCGATAAACAAGTCAAGTGTGTGTGTAAAGATCTATATAACACTACCATTTTAATCCACTAAAGTGTGAAATGGTTTCCAACTTGAAGCATTACATGTTTCAACATGTGTCCATTGAGAGGTGTGTTGAGTCTAGGTTACAGGGAAATGTTGCCATTAATTTGGTCCCCTTTTACTTATCTGGCATCGTAGCTTGACCTTTTTACACACATTAGGTTGAATGTGGGTAATTGAGAACGTCACTAGGCCAATATTAGTTCTAGGGATCAATAAGTCATTTTGGACATATTATTACATACACGTATGTCAAGTTGTTGGTTTATTTATTGCGATGTGGGGATTCGAACTTGAGTTACTTTCTTTACAAATGCACCGCTTTAACATTGTACTGCAACTTTTGGAACTTAAACACATGTATTTGCATATGCATAATTTTACCATTACATCATAACTTCTTAAACATAAACATATGTATTTGTTTTAATTTTTTTTTGCAATTAAATATTATAAATAATTGGAAAAGAGTGAGAAAAGATTTGTATTTGATATTTAGGAAATAAAAATGCATGTGATATTAAACAACCCACATCACAAGAAGCAGAGGTTAAAATCGATGAGATCTTGTTCATCACATTTTTTTAATAATGATCATTCATTCAACATTATATTTCATTTTTAAAGAAGTAAATATCAAAAAATTAAATATATATTTATTATAAATCAAATATATATATTTATAATCTTTTATTTATTTTTAATGATTTAAAAAAAAAATCTTTTTCTTTAAAAAAAATTATTTATATTTTATAATTAAAAAGTTAGAAAAACATTTATATGACTATCATTTCAAGGAGCATAGATGAATGGCTATAGTTCTTAGAAAGAGAATATAATATAAAGGCATGTATAAATCATGGGATTCATTGAGGAACAAAAGTACATAAAACTCTATGGGGGAGAACGTGTACATCTTATCTGATATGGATCATTATTAAGACTTTCAAATTCACTTTTGCATCCAATTGGTTTTTTTCATTTCTAAAGTTTTTAGATGTCATGATGGAAATTGGTTTAATTTATGGAGGAGTATCTTCACATCCCTAGAGTACGATGGTCTCACAAATAACCTTTTAGAGTTAATGATTTATTCTCTTTTGAGGCAATTTAATGAAAAGAATTATGTGATAGATAGTGAGTATTATAATAAATGAGTATTTAATATCATTTTGTTTGTAAATAATAATAATAGGAAAGATTTGTAAAGTATTATAAGATAATATTTATATGTAAAAGAAGGTTTATAAAATGTGATTATAAAATTGATGATAGTGTTAATAGAAAAAAGTTAAAGTGAGTATAATTTATAATTATTATGTTGTAGTTTAATGGTGAGGATGATGGTGTCAAAAGTTTTATTAGGATGATGGTGTAAAAAGTTTTATTAGGATAATGGTGTAAAAGGTATTGTCGAGCCATCCACGAAAGTACAAATTTCAGGGAATACAAAAAAGAGATGAGATGCAGATCGTGCCCCAGATGATTTTTGCAAATTGGATATCCTTCAATTCATGGCACTAAGTCGAATACACATTTTGTACACCTAATTTATGTAAAATATAGGTTTCATATATATATATATATATATATATATAAAATTCACAATTTCAAAGTTTTAAGTTTCTAACCTCTTATTCTATTAGTAAAATTTTTGGTACTAATAGTGCCTTACAAAATCCATGTTACTTGATTGTTTTGGTGGTTCCACTTTGCATCATTAATATATATTAATTTGAGAATCTCTCGAATATTTTATTATATATATATTTTAAATATATTTGTTACGTTGATAGACATAAACTATAATGGTAACTAGGGGTGGTAACTATGGAGTATAATAGTGTAAGATGTCAATAAGAATGTATGGTTTTAAATTTGGAGTTCATTTAACTATCATAAGGTAGTTTTCTTCACGATAAAATGATAAAATTTGAAACCCTTTTTGTTCCGAACATATTTTTTAAGATTGATAATCAATAAATCATTTTAAAAAAAATTATAAAATCATTAATGAATTTAAAACTGTTCAATACATAAACTAATGACAATTTTAAAAAAACCTACATTTTACTATTTTTCATATAAATATATTTGAGATATCCATTTTTATAAAAATCATTGATATAGAATCTATTGCAAAACTTTAAAAGTGAGAATGACCTAATTATTTTGGTGACCCCCACATGGAATAGAATCTCAAAAGTTGATTTTCATAGCATGACTTGAAAATAAAATGTATCTTGTTGGAATGCATTATTTTCTTTGTCGTTTTTGTCATTTACTTTAACTTTATGACTTCCTTTGTCATTTAAATTTTAAATTTCCTTTGGCGCATGAAAAAGGATTTATCATCCATTTACTTGATGATAACACATGCACTTTTACAACTGGCATTTAGTTGATGAGAGGAAACACACTTTTACAACTTGCAACCTAGTTTCTCATTAGCACCTTGAGAATATTCCAACCTAGTCATGGATCAAATTATGAATTAGCTTTTAAATAGGAAAAAGACAGACAAACATGTCTATTGGAAAGGCAGTCATTATGATTCAAAAGATTTTATTTTTATAAAATGTTTTGATTTTTTTAGGTGATAAAGAGTAATTATATTATATTTAAAAATTTGTGTTTTTTTTTTTTTTTTTGGGGTGATAATGAATTGTCTTTCTTTCGATTTTAAAGTAAGGAGAGCATTTTAATATAAAATAGTTTTTGATTTGAAGTTTTATAGAATAAATTTGATAAATATAATTTCTTTGAAGAATATGAGAATTTATTTTTATGTAGAGGTGATTGTAAATAAACTTTGAATTGTACTCATAGAACTCGTAAATTGTAGAGTAATTGGAGCCTACTATAACTTAGAGATTAGATGGACCCGTTTTCAAAATGAAGATATGGATTGTAGTAATGTTAAAACTTTGAAGAAAGAAGTTCCCAAAACTCTAACCATTTAGACCCTAGGTAGGCTTTATAGATCTCATCTCAAATACCTCTATTTATCTCCCTTTTTAACATATGTAATTCATCAATTAAAAAATTATGTTGAAGAAGTCTATTGATATCAATATTTACAAGACCTTGTAGAATGGAAGTTTTTGCATATCAGCCAAAGTAGATCCCATGATGTGATAATTGCATAGATGATTTGAGTGCTTGATATGGGTAAATGAATAAACTGACTAAAGAGTTTCCCATTTATCTAACGTTGTGTGTCATAGTCACCACTTGAAAGATCACAACAATAATTGGAGCCTAGTGTAACCTAGAGATTAGATGGACCCATTTTCAAAGTGAAGATATGAATTGTAATAGTGTTAAAGCTTTGAAGAAATAGGTTCCCAAAACTCTAACCATTTAGACCCTAAGTAGGCTTTATAGAGCTCATCTCAAATACCTCTATTTATCTCCTTTTTTAACATATGTAATTCATCAACTAAAAAATTATGTCGAAGAAGTCTATTGATATCAATATTTACAAGGCCTTCTAGAGTGGAAGTTTTTTGCATATTAGCCGAAGTACATCCCATGATGTGTTAATTGCATAGATGATTTGAATGCTTGATATGGGTAAATCAATAAATTGACTAAAGAGTTTCCCATTTATATGACCTTGTGTGTCATAGTCACCACTTGAAAGATCTCAACAATAGTGAGAATGATGTCTTGAGGAATCAATCGTTTAACATAGAAATGGTTGCATGACATGGAAGTAAACATTCATTCAATTAATTTTTTTATCAACTTTTCTAAGGTATGGTCCCTAAGTTTCGGCCTCATATTAAAAAATTAGTATAACAAGTGAATGAAAGAGGTGAATCTTTGTCTGGATATATTGAAATTGAAGTTGGAGGCACTTTTTCTCAAGAGTAGTGAGATCAACATACCATTTGCTTAGTCTAGACTCACTTAATAGTTGGTGACAAACTAAAGTATGGCCTATAAAAAAAGACCCATAAACATACCTATGAAGAGACTGTCTCAACACTCTAACCTTTATATGTAAGTAAAACATGTTTAATAGTATACTTTAAAGTGTTAAAAACTACACCATTTATTTTCTCAAGATTTACTTGAAGACCATGTGTATCACAAAAGGATGCTAATATATATATATATATATATATATATATATATATATATATATATATAGTTGTCTCTAAATACGTTCCTTTGAGTGGGACATCAAAATGATGTTATATGCAAATAGAGAACAACAACACAAGCTTTGTATGATAAGCAACTATATGTGCACAAGCAACTTGGTATAATTTCCTTGAGCTCACTTATATATAGACCAAGAAGTGTAGGGGAGAGTGGATAACCCTACTTAACCCCGTTGATGCTTTGTACCCCCTCTATGGCACCAACACTTGTGTGGAATGTGTTAACAATGCACTTGTAGAGTGTCATAACATGGTATATCACCAATCTTGGAAGACCCAAAACCCTAAGACAATCAATGATAAAGTGTTGAGGAACAATTTCAAAAGATTTACAAAAGTTTACAAAGTAACAATAAAAGTTACACCTTTTAATATGAGCCTCATAAATTATAGAGTTCAAGGTAAAAATATGATCATTGGTATGATGATTCCTCCTGAAACCCGTTTTCCCCTTACTTCTTAATGTTCTAGCTTCAACCCATTTGAAGACATGGATGTTTAAATTAGTAGCAAAGATTTTTGAAAGTGTATGACCAACCATGATGGTGCAATAATTACTATAATCATTTTAGTCTCCAAATGTATGTATTGGGTGGACGATGTGGTTTGTCTAAGATAGAGGAAAGCCAAAGGATATAATATAGCCAAACATGTCGATTAGGTAAATAACTAAAAGTTCTTGACTAGGCAAAAAAATTCAAATTTTAGATTATCTACATCTTGAGCTTTATTAGAGTTGAGTTTAAGGGTGACATGAAGGACAAGGTGATTGATAAATAAGTGGAAATGAATAGACTTGGGGTTAACATATATGCAAGGATGGTTAGGCACATTGTGAAGGCTCGATGCATGGTCAAACTAAGTTAGAAAGATCAGATATATGAGAGATGGAAAAAAATGTTGTGTGTCTAGGAAAACCATATGGTATGGATGTTTGTCCCTAGAATCAGATTTATTATTAATATTATTAGTAAATTATTTTATATTTTAGATGCGTAGAGTTAGTGAAGGGTTAATTTATGAGATAAATAGGGTTTCTTGTGGTTTTTATATAAAGGGTGGAAAAAACTCTAAAGATTGTATCTTTTCTACCTTTTCAACTTCTAATTCAAATAGAGAGCCATCACCAAGTGTGAGAACTGTTGATGATGTGGATTACACCCTTATAAAAAAGGCTCAACATCTCTCTTCCATGTGTCACAATGGAGACATTCCTCCTGTTGTGGGCTTGGCAAATTTGAGGAATGAATCTCTAGATATGGGCTAGTTCCCCATGATGCATCTTTGATGGCCCTTAACTGCTACTGTTAATAATGGGGGGGGGGTGAAAAGAGAGAAAGATATAACAAAAGTAGAACCTATCTAAAATGGTGATGCACCAAATGATTTTGATCTACTCAGCTTATATCAACACTTTTAACACCAAAAGGGCAAATAGACACTTCATCTGAACAAAGGACCAGACTGCATGGGTGCTTTATCAAGGGGCTTAATGGAAATACAAAGAAAAAGAACCTACCATAGGTGATACAAAAGCACATTGTCATATAATTGCTCTTCTGTCTCTATGCTCCAATTTGGGCACTTCCTATTAACCTGCAGAACTAGTCTTGTATACACTAGATATGCTGGTATTGATCTATGAAAGCATCAAGATGAAAATGACTAAACACAAAATTGATACACATGCATATTCAAAAGTATATCAAATTAGATGGAGGTAAAACACCCTCTTTTAATTCAAAAGGTAAAATTTGGCAGGGCTTTGCCTTATGCAAGTGAGAGATATCCTTTTCAAGCTGAGAGGTTACAATATATATCATTAAGAGAAAGACTATTGGTCCCCCAAAAAATAGGTGGCCCATACTATATTAAACACCTAGGAAAGAGGAATCCACTCATGCTGGTATCATCCTTCCATAAAAGGCCTGAAATAACCATGTTGTATATGTCACAGGTATTGACTTTGTTGCTCAAACTGTCTTAAATGTTCCTGCTAAAGCATGGGTCACTTTGTTTTTTAATGACAAGGCCGCCTCTCTATGAAACTTATGCAACTATCTACTCATTAATGCTAAACAAATAAAAATGGGCCTCTCTATTGAATGCTTGCATTCCTTTTGATGACTGCTTGGTGGAGACTATTTCATCTGTAGCAATAACTTCTCTTGTCGACACCTCGTGTGCCACCTGGACTGCTCTATTCATTCTTGCATTACTTCTTGTCTTTTCCTGGCAACTTGGCTCTCGAGGCTATCTTTCATCTCCTCCTAGCTCCTTTCCTAGCAGTCGCTGAATCTATCCTTTTGGCCTTATGCCTTTAAATCCCTTTAGACCTGTGCTTATGAGTTCTTTCAAGCAAAATGTCTGAAAAAAATCTTTCGACCGCTTGTTCGAAAGAACTTGTTCTTGGGCTTCTCTTCAATGGCTAATGCATCCCATCAAAAGTGATGTCTGCAGGCCTGTCACCATTTGAAAACCAATGGCTATTTCACTATCTTGAATTTGACATTCACGGGCACGTCAGTAGATGTTTGAACCTCCAATGGCTAGTTTGCCATGCTAAAGTTGACATATGTGAGCACGTCACCATTTTTGTAATTCCTTCAGCTTTTTTGCAAAATAAACCTTCCCGAAGGGAAGGTGACCATTCAGAAAAGAGAAGGTCCTTTCGATAGCTGAGAGCCCTTCGCAAGGGTACCTACCATTTTGGCTTCTTTGGGTCCCGTTATCTTTCAAATTCCCTCGAACAAAATGTCCAAAGGAATTTCTTCAGACATTTTGCCTGAAGGAAATGTGTCTTCAATGTCTCAGCCTTCTCTTTGTAAATTTATTCAGATAAAAGTTTGAAGGAATTCCTTTTGTCATTTTATCTAAAGGAATTTACCTTTGGCTTTTTTACCTTTGTCTTCTACATGGATTTTCTTCGGACAAAAAGTTTGAAGAAATCCTTGGTTTTGCCTTGTCACTTTTCTGAAGGAACTTCCATTTTGGATTTTGGCCTTGTTCTCTTTCAAATGTGTTCTTTACCCTCTGTAAGGGCATCTTGGGTCCAAACTTATCCTTTGAATCTTGCTCGAATGGTCCCATTTATCATCTTCCTACCCTTCGCAAGGGCACTTGATCTTCAGAGGTTTTTGTAAAAGACTTACATTCCTTTAAAACTGACCCATTCCTTTGCCAAAAAAGGTTTGTCCAAGGTAATTTGTTGAGGAGAAATAAGCCCCAAATCAACTCAAAAACTTATGGGACTCAAATCACTCAACTCTTTCATAGAATAGGCCTATTATAAAGGGAAAAAATGACAATTACAGTAAGGTGAAGACATTAGAGACTGATTAATCAGGACAGCAAGGAAAGAGAAGGAAGACCAATTTTTGGCCAATAGGACTAAAATTTGGTCAACATATTTGATGATTCATAGGGGAAGCATGCCTGCTATGCTCAAGAGAACCGGTGGCTTATAAGTTTGTCAGGCACGGAGTTAGAATACAGTCTGAAAGGCTGATAATAACCTTGAGAAACTTAAGAATCAACACGAAGCTTTCACCCCAAATGATAAACAAAACACAAACAAGGATTAAAAAACTACAAACATGCACAAAAGCACTTAGGGAAAGCAAGGAAAAAATAGAGAAAATATGTACATAAAAAGATAAGGCTCAGTAACAATGCTCAATATAAATCCCATTAACTGGGATATGCAGTTCTCCACCATCTAATCTGGAGAGTTGGAATGTTTTATGTTGCTTGCATTGAGTGATGACATATGGACCACTCCATACGGCATCAAATTTCATGTGTTTTCTAGGTTTAGCTCAGTCCTCATCCCATTTTAAGATAATGTCACCTTTTGAGAAGTTTTTTGATGAGAATTTCTTATCAAAATGCTTCTTCATTTTCTACTGATGGCTGGTCATAGAAACCATGGCTTGTTCTCTTATCTCCTGAAGCTCCATTAATTCACAAAATCTGACCTCCATGCTGTCACTTTCTTCTAATTGTAGCTGATGGGCAAGATCCAAGGCTAGAAATTCAAGCGAAATAGAAAGTTTAACTTCCCTTCCATACACAAGTGTGTATGGTGAATTACCAACTGCTCTTTTTGGAGTGACCTTGTCTGCCCACATGGTTGTTTTCAGTTTGGCATGCCAGGTTCTTTGATTTTCCTCCATTGTCCTTATAATGATCCTGATCATATTTTTATTGGTGGACTTAGCCAGCCCATTTCCTTGTGGATAGGAATTGGAAGAAGTACTAAAGTAGATGTTGTATCCTAACACCCACTCATTTGTTTTGGTTCCCAAGAAAGCTAATGGGATCTGAGATGATGGTAGCTAAGACTCTAAATCTTATCACCAGGCCTTCATAAAAATCTAAGGCTATACTTTTGTTGGATTTTTTCAAAGCAACAGCTTATACCCACCTCGTGAAGTAATCTATAGTAGTCAAGACCCACTTATGGCCAACATTAGAAGGAGGGTTGATCATTCGTATGAAGTCTAGGCCCCATTGCATAAACAGTTGTTCTACTTGAATAGGTTGTAGAGGCATTGCAGCCAGTCATTGCTTTCCATCAAAGAGGAAACATTTTTAAAACTTTTGCATCTAGGCGTGAGTATATCTGAATAAAATGGGCCAAAAGTAACCATCCCTCATAATCCTTACAGTTGTAGGTTTAAGAGCAAAGTGGCCACTAGCTGGCCCATCATGAAATTTGAATAGTACCCTGTTGACTTGATTTGAGTCTATGCATCTCAAGAGTATCCCTAAAAAATTCTTTCGAAATAGCACCCCATCAACCAGGACATAAGGAAGCGACTGGGCCCTGAAATACCTCCTCTTAGTCCTATCAAGGCCCTATGGGCACTCACTAGTGAGAAGGAAATGAGTCATGTCTTGTGCCTAGTCCTTTATGACTGCAGGTTCCTCTGCTACAACTTCATCATGGAATAGGAAAATGCCCTCTTTTTATTGTTTAAGGTTTGTAGTGAGGTGTTCACACAACCATCTTCCTCTTACCAACTTGGTGGTTTTGATATCCACATCATATTTCATTACCTTGGTGATCCATCCTGCCCTCTTTTTATTTAAATTATTGTTGATCAAAAAATCTTTGACACTAGGATGTGGTACCATGATATGAACCTTGTTGTTTGAAAACATATTTCTGAATTTATTTAGACTTCATATAACTGTAAGTGCTTGTTTTTCCACATATGTGTACCTAATTTCAAAACCTTCTAGACCTTGGCTAAAAAATGCAAGAGGTTGTTCAAGGTTTTCATCATTTGCTTGAGTGAGCATGGTGGAGATTACCTCTTCATTTTCGAAGGTGTAAAGGTTGAAATCCTTGGAGAAGTCAAGACTGATCAAGGTGGAAGCCTGGAAAATAGTTTATTTAATCCCTTTAAAACTATCTTTCCTTTGTGTTGTCCATGCAAACTTCTCATCCTTCTTCAACATGGAAGTTAATGGCTTGACTATCTTGGCAAAATTAGGGATAAATTTCCTAATAAAATTTATTCTACCAAAGAAGCTTTGTAGACCCTTCTTATGCTTAGGTAAGGACAGCACTAGGATGGCACGTACTATTTATGGATCAATGGTCAAGCCCCTTTTTTAAAAACATGACCAAAGAGTTTGCCTTCATGGACAGTGAACACACATTTCTTTGGGTTGAGAGATACCAAAATCTCTACACCCCTCAAAGATTTACTTCAAGTGTTTCAGATGTTGTCCTGCATCCTTAGAGAAAATTATCACATCATCAATATAGACCAATACAATATTATTTATCAGACCCTAGAAAGCCATGTCCATGGCTCACTGAAAGGTAGCTCCAGCATTTGACAGTCCGAATGGCATCTTCCTGTAATTAAAAGTTCCCCACTTGGTAGTGAAGGTTTTCTTATACTAATCACAATCTTGCACTAGAATCTGATTGTACCCTGAACACCAATCCAAGAGGACGAAATGTTCACTACCTTTCACCATTTAGAGGATCTACTCCATACTTGGGAGGGGATAGTGATATTTTAATGAGACTCTATTGAGGTCTCTAAAATCGACACACAGTTTGATCTCCCCATTCTTCTTAACAGGGACTAGATTAGCCAGCCAAGAAGAGTGTTTGATAGGAAAAATAATTCTAGACTCAATCATCTTGGTGAGTTCCTTTCGCATGAGAGGCTCAATCTTCAAATTGATAGGCCTTTATTTTTTTTTGATGGGTTTGGCACCTTCTTCCAGTTTAATGGTGTGTTGGGCCAAGCTTGGGTCAAAACCCTTCACATCGCTATACTCCCAAGTGAAAACATCAATAAACTCTTGGCATAGAAAAATAAAAGAATGTCTTTCATCAATTGTGTATACCTTTCCAAGTACCAACAACCTATTCTTGAATATTTTGAATTTTTCATAATTGTCTTTCTTGGTTGTGATGTTTGCTTTGTCATTTTTTAGTTAGTCATCGTCATTGAAGATGCTTTCAAGAGTGATCAATCCTTTGGAAAGCTTTTTGTTCTTCAGCTGAACAATCTGGCTATTGTACTGCTGCCGCAACTTGGATTGATTTTTAGAAGCAAAATCAGCCTCCTCTTGCAAGAAGAGTGATATCTATTGATCACTGTCAAACACCTACCAATTAGTGGCATTATCAAGCACAAAGGGTCTAATTACCACTTTTAAATGATACAGACTGCTATCCTGACCTATTTCTTTGGGAATGTCAAACTGAACACCAATTGCTACTAGTATGTCTGTTTGCTTATTTTTTTCTCTTGGAATGGAATTAATTTTGAAAGCAAGGGAAATATCTACTAGGTCCCACACCCTGTGCTTGTAAGACTTAAGCAAGGAATTCATGGTCAAGTTTTGATCTCTCACCTGGTTTACAATTAACTCACTGTCTTAAAAAACTTACAATTCTTTTATTCCTCTTTTCCTTGCCCACTCTAAACCATGAATGAGAGACTCATATTCTGCAACATTGCAAGTGCAAGAGAATTGGAACCTAAAATTTGAGAAGTATTTCTCTTTTGAGAGTGAAATTAACATTACTCCACCACCGGATCCTAAATTACTTCTTGAGCCATTGAAGAAGAGTTGCCATAAACCTAAGCTCTCTTAGTTTGTCTTCATCAAATTTAGTACGAAAGTACCTTCTTCATACATTTAATAAACTCCAAGACCTGCCTCTTCAATGAACTTGTATGGGTCATGTTTGAAATTATCACTTCCCCATTCGTCTAAGAGCAGGTCAGCAACTCCTTCAAGGGAAGAGGGTGGAGATTGGTCTATTTAGAATTCTTCTTCATTGATGATGGCGTAGCTGATGTTTGTCACCTTGAGAATGGCTCTAGATGATCTCTATGGATGGGCTTCGACTCAATCTTTACTTTAGTTCCATATTTGGTTCTAAAAACCATGTAAGATTTGTTTCCTACTAAGTACCTGCCTATTTTAGATGTGAAATCCCTAAATAAGTAGAGAGAAAAGTAGAGAGGAACATCCATCACCACCATGTCATAGGGAATGGAAAAGGTTAGACAGGCATGAAGCATTATATTCAAGCCTCTTACCACTCCTAATGTTTTAGCTTGTGATCCATCTAACTGCAAAACTCGCTTGGTCATTTCCTCATATTTGAGTCCCAGCTTATTTGCTATGCATTTAGGCATTATTGAGGTGCTTACTCCATTGTCAATAATGTAATTATGAACTACAAAATATTTGATGACTAAGAATAGATAGAAAGGAGACACCTTTTCATCCTTCTTTGTTTGGCCTACCATGGAAGGGTGCCCATTCATAATCAACACATTATCGGCCTTTGCTGGGATAGCTTGTTCATTCAGCCCATGCAATTTATTCTAGAATATATCTTTTTATTCTAGCATTGCTAAAGAATCCCACTGTGAGATATTTATATGCATCTTTTTCATCTAGTCAACCACATTGATCTGAGGGTTGCTTCCTTTTGAATTTTCTTTGGGGGCATTTACAACCTGAGGTGCAAGCTTAAGAATTGAGGGTGTAATCGATGGCTTGTAATTTGGAAAGTTCTGGTTCACTTGTGATGGCAAAAATTCTACAGATGCTTGAGGAGCTGCCTATGCTTCCTCCATATCTCTCTTTTTAGACCTAGTATTGGCTGTAACACAATGAAACTGGTTATTCAGACTGCCCACATAATTGATTGCATAAAATTCTCCTTTCAGGTGATTCATGAGAGTGGAATCAGACTGAGCCTCCCTATTGTCCATCCTAGGTTGTATTGATGTCTCAAAACTTATAAATTAAGCTATTTGATTGTCTTGTGTGTTCACATATTGATTTGGCAACTCATTAGTATATGCAACCTATTCTTGACCATACCTAGGGGTGGGAAATTAGGCTGTTCCTGTACCAAGTTATTTTGAGTGGAAATAAAAGCTTTGGATGACAAAGGGGCACTTGGATTATAACCTTGATATGGGTTGGCTTGGGTAATTTGACCCTGTCCTTAGTTATAATTTTGAAAAGGGGGTCTATTCATTTGTCTAAATCGCATGTATCTTTGATTCAACTGATAGCTTTGAGTTTGTTTCCACTTGAGAGCCACTAATTCATTAGTTACACTTTGTAACAAGCTCTTTACTTCATATAGGTCATTTGGTGAGGTAGCAATCAAATTTTATACACCAAGCAAAGGAGCTAAGGTAGGTGCAATAGTCTTAACTGGTACTTATAATTCAAAAAAAATGGCATATGAGGTTTAGGGGCTATCTTTTCTGCTTGCACTAGACAATTTTTTACGGCTATGGATATTTCATAGGTAGTAGGTAACACTTGTCCTCCCATAGACTGTATCATGATAGCAATGTCACTATTCAAATCCTTTAAGTTGTAAAGGAAAGCATAGCTTGGGGTCGGTCTTACTAAAATGGGGATTCTATCCTAGGTCTTTTTGAACCTGATATTAAAATCCTGCATAAATTCATGCAAAGCTCTTTTTATAGTGGTCAATTGCTTAGCAAGAGAGAGGTGGTCACTCTTCTCCCCAAATCTATTTATTAAGAGGGTGCCTAATTCATTTCATGAGCCAACTGAGTTCATAAGCAAGGTCCCATACCAGTCTAAAACTTTACCCTTAAAAGACAATGCCAATAACCTGATGGCTATGTTCTCCTCAATGATATTATGAATGTTACAGAGGTTGGCTATATTTTTGATATACTCAATAGCGGTAATAAGCCCCTCTCCATTAAAAAGAGGAACACTCTTAATATCTATCCTTGGGATTGGGTCATACTACATAAGGTTTAAAGGGATTTGACCATGGAAGGATACAAAAGGCAAAGCCATAGTGATGATAGGGTTCAACTGGGGTCTTCTCGTATAAGTATATTTTATGGCAGGTCTGGTAAATTGATTTGATGTATAGGGATGAATCCTTGCAAAATTTAGCTACTTTTTTGAGTTTAAGGGTAGATCAATGAACTTGAAAGGGACACCCTTAGCAGAATATCTTATGGTGACCTTAGGCATGGGATGCCAAGATGATCTCTGGCTAGAGACTGGGTTCTTAAAAATGGAGTCACCAGATGTTGGGTTAGTTTGCTCACCCTTATAGTAATAGGACCAGCACCAATCCTATAACTTCTCTGAGTATCAAAAAATGGTCCCACCAGGTGTGCCAAAAACTATTGACATTGTAGATTGCACCCTTAGAAAGAAGGCTCAGCTTCTCTCTTCCATGCAGCACAATGGATACATTCCTCCTGTTGTGGGCTTGGCAAATTTGAGGAATGAATCTCTAAATATGGGCTAGTTCTCCATGATGCATCTTTGATGGCCTTTAAATGCTACTGTTAATAATAGGGGGTGAAAAGAGATAAAGATATAACAAAAGCAGAACCTATCAAAAATGGTGATGCACCAAATGATTTTGATCTACTCAGCTTATATCAACATTTTTAACAACAAAAGGGTGAATAGACACTTCATTTAAATAAAAGACCAGACTACATGGGCACTCTAACAAAGGGCTTAATGGAGATACAAATAAAAATAACCTACCATAGGTGTTATAGAAGCACACTGTCAGATAATTACTCTTTTGTCTCTATGCTCCAACTTGGGCACTTCCTGTTAACTTAGAGAAATGGTCTTGGATACACTAGATATGTTGGTATTGATCTATGAAAACATCAAGATGAAAATGACTAAACATAAAGTTGATACACAGGCATATTCAGAAGTATATCAAATCAGATGGAGGTAAAACATGCTCTTTTGAGTCAAAAGGTAAAATTTGGTAGGGCTTCGCCTTACACAAGTGAGAGATATCCTTTTCAAGCTGAGAGGTTACAATATGTAGCATTAAGAGAAAGATTATTGGTCCCTTAAAGAATAAGAGGCCCATACTGTATTAAACACCTAGGAAAGAGGAATCTACTCATGCTAGTATCATCCTTCCATAAATGGCCTAAAAAACCATGTTGTAAATGTCACAAGTATTGAATTTATTGTTTAAACTATCTTAAATGTTTCTGTTAAAGCGTGGGTCACTTTGTTTTGTGAATGACAAGGCCACCTCTCTATGAAACTTACGCAACTATCTACGCATTAATGCTAAATTAACAAAAACTATCCTCTCTATTGAATGCTTACATTCCCTTTGATGACTACTTGGTAGAGACTATTTCATCTACAGTAATAACTTCTCTTGTTGATGCCTCCTGTGCCATCTGGACTACTCTATTCATTCATGCGCTACTTATTGTCTTTTCCTAGCAACTTGGCTCTCAGGGCTATCTTTCATCTCCTCTTGGATCCTTTCCTAGCAGTCACTGAGTCTATCCTTTTAGCTATATGCCTTTGAATCCCTTCGGACCTGCGCTTATGAGTTCTTTTAGGCACAATGTTCGAAAGAACATTTTATTTGGCTTCTCTTCAATGGCTAATGCATCTCATAAAAATTGATGTCTATAGGCCTGTCACCATTTGAAAACCAATAGCTATTTCACTATCTTAGATTTGACATTCACGGGCATGTCACCAGATGTTTGAACCTCCAACAGCTAGTTCACCATGCTAAAGTTGACGTCCATGGGCACGTCACCATTTTTGTAATTGCTTCTGCTTTTTTGCAAAATAAACCTTCTTAAAGGGAAGGTGACCCTTCAAAAAAGAGGAGAAGGTCCTTTCGATAGCTGAGAGCCCTCTACAAGGGCACCTACTATTTTGGGTTCCTTCGGTCCTGTTGTCTTTCAAATTCCATCAGACAAAATGTCTGAGGAAGTTCCTTCAAACATTTTTCTCGAAGGAAATGTGTCTTCAATGTCTCAAACCTCTCTTTGTAAATTTCTTCAGACAAAATTCTAAAGGAATTCCTTCGAGCATTTTGTCTGAAGGAATTTACCTTTGGTTTTTTCACCTTTGTCTTCTACATGGATTTTCTTCGAACAAAAAGTTCAAAGAAATCCTTGGTTTTGCCTTGTCACTTTTCTGAAGGAATTTCCCTTTTGGCTTTCGGCCTTGATCTCTTTCAAATGTGTTATCTACCCTCTGCAAGGGCATCTTGGGTCCAAAGTTGTCCTTCAAAGCTTGCTCGAATGGTCCCATGTGTCATCTTCCTACCCTCTACAAGGGCACTTGACCTTCAGAGTTTTTGTAAAAGATTTATGTTCCTTTAAAACTGGCCCATTTCTTTGCCAAAAAAGGTTTGTCCAAGGTAATTTGATGAGGCATAAACCCCAGATCAACTTGAAAACCTACATGACTCAAATCACTTGGCTCTATCGTAGAACAAGCCTATTAGAAAGGGAGAAAATGACAATTGCAGTAAGGTGAAGACAATAGAGATTGACTAATCAGGACTGTAAGGAAAGAGAAGGATGACTGATTTTTGGCTTGTAAGACCAAAATTTGGTCAACAAGAACTCCTATGTTATATATGGATATGTATGTACAATCCATTCTCAGTGGAGTAAGTGACCCATTTTTCCTATTTATCACTTATTCTATTTTAAATTTATAATTTTACTTTTTATTTCTATTTGGAATACAACAAGTGGTATTATAGCTTTAGTAAAATTTTATAGCCATTTCAAAAATGTTGAATGGAGTTTACCCAAGAAATAATTCGATGTTCGCGACCAAGGATGGGATGAAGTGGTTGTTTTTTGTGTTCACCAATGAGGTTTGAAGGGGGGTTCTTTTCTTAGGAAAGTAGCGCGAACATTCAAATGATGGAGAGGGGGATATCAACCCTGGGTCCTAATTATATTACACTAGATGATAAATAGGAAGAGGTAGAAATTGCTCACATTGTTATTATTTTAACCTAAAAATTAAGATCCCACAATATAAATTTTGAGGTGGCATGGAGGCCCACACATGGTTCAACAAGCTCATATTTCCCTTTAGAGTGCAAAGATTAAAGGGAAATATGACAAGTTGAATGTGTACCCACAACATTTGGATGTTATATCTCACATAAGGGGAGAGAGATTGAGTTTTAAAAACCTAAATGGTGAGATTTTATAATTTGTCTAATGTTTTGACAAAGAGAACAAAGCATAGATGGAATGATCCATATGATACATAGTTAATGCACTTGTTTTATAAATACATAATTGCATATATGTATACATAATTGTTTTTCCAAGTTTTGTTATCCAAGGCCAAGATTTCTTCAAATCTAGTGTGGAAGATATATATTTCCACCTTGTGGTATGAGATTCAAATAGAGGTAAGGATGTTAAAGGAAAAATATTTTAAAAGGGATATTATTATAGCTAGAAGAGACAAAACATATTGGTACCTCATAAAATATAATAGTAGGATATATTTTTCATAAGTATAAAATCTTTATAGGAAATCCAAGGATGAGGGAAACTCTGAGTCTTCACTATTTGAAAACCATGGTCATCAATTTGCCTCTAAGCCCATTATTATAAACCCTTGTTATAAGTTCTCTCAACAATGAAGCAAGGGTACACCAAAAAAAAATTATATGATGAAAGATGTGTGTCTGTCTAATCAAGAGTTGGAGTCTAATTATTAGAATACCCTTAATTAACTTGGTGTAGATTGTGAACTACAAATTATGCCCTCTTCAATAATATAAATAGGGGAACCCTTAGTGTAACTCTCCACAATGATAGGGTTGGACCATTTAGACACCTTCAAGTTCTTTTCCCATATTAAGAAATATTAATTTTTGTCATAGTAGATCCAAGAAGTACACTCAATATTTTGGATAAGAAATAAGTCCATAGGTTGGGTGTTCATTAAGATAACTCTAATATTTTTCCCATATGTGTTCAAATGCACTAAAGCATTGAATGCCTAGGAGTAGTGCATAATGTGGAACTTTTAATGGAATATTACCCAACCTTCCATAGTAAAGTTATGCATGCACTCCTGCACATAAAATTTTAGATCTTAAACATGTAAGAGTAATGTGCATAGGATGCAGATTTAAATTCATAAGTGCACACCCCAAGTATACATTTTCTTGTGCACTCCACTCTAGGGGGGCTATCACACTCAAATGATGAAGTCTCATGCCTAAATTCAGAGAATGACACCTGTGGCTTCATTATTCACATGTGAAAGTATAAGTCATGCCTCATCTCTTCCATAGACTTGCAACTCCTAGAGGACTCCCTCAATACCTTGGTGCAAGATGTATCTGAGTTAAAAATGTGCACACCATGAAGTATGAACATATTTTTAAATGAAAGGAATGCACTCTCATTTACATAGAACTATGTATGCATAGTTCAGTGTACACCTAGTCCCCAAAATAAAGGCATGCATTCCCTCCCATCTAGACTCTTTGTTCACAACTTACACAAAACTCAGTGCATACATTCTAGTGTGCACATGGCCCCAAAGATAGGTGCACATTGGTTTTTCCTATAGTGTGCACAGAGATGACATAGTGAGATCCAAGCAAATCTCCCACAATTTCCACATCAGGTAAACCTAAAGGGATCTAAAAGTGGCAAGTAAGAAACAATGGTAGTTGAGTTCAATTAGACATGAAAAAGGCCAAGTCATAATAGGATTGAATGAAGGGGCAATTATTAGAGTATGCACACATGTCTCCTTTGTTAGGGTGTGGAGCTAAAAGCTTCACTGATGCAGACACGGAGAAAGTCATTGGAGGGGTTGCTGAAGGTTGCTAAGCATCAGAGCAATCGGCGTCGGTCTGATCAGCCGACGTCGGTAGGATAGTGAAGAGAAGCAACCGACGTTGGTCATGGGTCGGCCGGCGTCGGTCACCTCCAGGCAGACAGGGACCGACGTCGGTCGCCTGTGTGGTTCAGACTGCGCTTATTACGAGCAGTTAGCTAACGAACCAAGTGTTTGCATGTTTAGATCTATTTTTAGACTGAGAGCTGTGGATCTAATTATTGTAATTAGATGTCTAATCATTGTTTGGATGAGATCTATATAATAGACTCATGGTTGTATTGGAAAGGTGTTCTAGTTTGAGTTGAGCAAAGTTTGCTCCTTCTGTGTGTGAAGTGAGTAAGGGTGTTCCTCCTAGTTCCCTATCAGTGCCAAGCTTGGTACTGGTTGGAGAATCATAAAGACTTGGTGAGGCAAGGACAAGGGTTCTTCAGGGTGTAGAGTGATCTACATGGTAAGTAAGATCATTTATCTGCAGGTGTATGTGTGTGCAAGGTCAAGGTTCACAGGGGAGCAGAACCATGTTTGATTGCAGGTGTGCAGAATCATATAGACAACAACACAACAAGGAGCAGTATCAGGCAGGATCTACTTGGAGTACAGGTGTGTACTCGGATAGAGCAAAGAGGAAGGCAAGGGAGTTCCTTCCATAAGTATGGTCTGTTGAATTGCAGGTTGTTGCAGGTTCATGGGAGATCTACTTGAAGTACGTGGAGTACTTGTTTGAGTGTGTGGAGCACTTATGGTGTGTGTGGAGCACAGGAGGTGAACACCAACTCTGTATTTGAGTTGGGTGTTGGGACCTGAGAGGGAGAGCTTTGGGGAGAAGAATTACTATTCACTTGAGGTGTGGGAAACCTCTGTAAGGTGGTGGAGAAGAAGTGGCATCTTCTTTATTGTATTCTTTTCTGTATAAAGTGTTAATACAATTTGTGTATTGTCTCTCATATCATGTGTTATTCTGAATTCTAGTTACTTGGTGAATCTGGTTTATTTCCGTATATTAAGTTGCTTGGTTTGGTAATCATATTGTGCTCTTTTGGTGGAGCAAGATCCTTGACAAGTGGTATCAGAGCAAGGTTGTTGGCTCATAGCTTGATACCACTGACAAGTGGTATCAGAGCTTTTGGTTGGGATACTAATAGATTGGTTTAGATCTGGGTAGTGTGTTTTGATTACAGGTCACTCTCAGGGGTTTCTGATTGAGTGGGAGTAGAGCAATGGCAGATGAAAGTAAGCTAAGAATGGAGGAGTTGAAAATCACAGATGGTCACTCACGGTCCTATGGAAAGAAAGAGCAGGTAAAAGATTATTGTTGGTTGATAGCAGATCAGCATGAAGGAACTGAAGAAGCAGATGTTGCAGGTGTTATTGCACAGGGTGTTCTTGGAGGTTTCTTGGATAAAGTTGAATCTTGGATAAAAGATTCGGTTGCTTCTTTCCATGCAGTTCCAGGTAGAGGAGCTGGTGAGCCTTGCCAAAGAATTGGCAAAGGGAAAGTGAAGCTGAAATTGCAGGCGGCCAACACACAGGTGTTGATGAAGGTCATGCAGGTCCAAGGTTTGGAGATATGGCTAATTTCTTCAGAAAGATTGGGTGATGAGAGATGCACAAGAACTCTCACAGCGGATGCACTTGAATTAGCTGGTGGTAAGAAAACAGGTACCCTTCATCTACTTGTTTATATTACTGATTCTTCTTCTGTTGCGGAGACGTGGCTTCGTAGGCTTGGTCACATGAGCAGGAAGGAGATGCATGTGCTTAAGTGGAAGACAGATATATTTGACAGGCTTAAGAACTGGAAAGCCTTGGTGTTCCTGGAGGAGATGGCGGACAGAACCCAGTGGATGTGGCTGGATACTTTTGAGCAGGGTAGTTTGGACATGGGTATTGATTCAAAGGAGCTCGCGGGTAAAAAGTCATCACTCACAAGCGAACACAGATACCAATGTCGGTCAGGAGGAATCGGCGTCGAACAGATAGGTGCCGATGTCGGTCATGTGCAGACCGAAGCCGGCAATGTCAGGCAGAGTAAGACCGACATCAGTCACGAGGACCGACGTCGGCAGTAGGTAAGACCGATGTCGGTCAGAGGACCGACGTCGGCAGAAGGGACACCGCAGGGTCGGTAGTCAGGGACAGACGCATGGAACCGACGTCGGTCAGATGCAGACTGTGGAGTGACTGAGGTCGGTCACTGTAACGAATTTTGGGTGGACAGCACGTTGTCAAGGAGTCTCAAACACCCATACGGAGGACTGAAGGTGTAAGTAGGCCCTCAAATTCGTTGTTCCTCTTCTTTATACATGTTGCTAATTGTAGAGCAGGAAGGATCCAGGAAACAGGTGTGAGCTTGGCATGGATGAGGATGTGATTCCTTGGAAGAGAACCAAATAGGTGTGTTTTGGTAGGGTTGCCAGTGGATGAAAGCACAGAGACGAATGGATACCTTAGTAGAAGAATAGAGAGAATGGATACGTGAGACGGAAGACCAGGTACATGGTCTTGAGGAGCTGCAGTACAGTGGTATAGGTTTTGACAGGTGGAGGATGAAGCATGGCTTCAGTCAGTGTCAGGGTAACTACTGTGGTTTTGTCTTACCAGGGGGATGATGAGTCGCGACATCATTCTGTTGCTGTATGTGGATGGTATGTTTTGCTAGCAGGTTTGTACATACAGGGTTTCGCTGAGCTAAGGGTAAGATTAGTTCAGTGTCATGTCATGAGGAGTTTGGAGCAGCAAAATTCTTTGACATGGGAGACATGGAGATCACCGGTTGATTTTGTCTCGAGTGGGAGCTGATGTGAATCAGGTGTTGGCGAGGTTCAGGATGCAGAGCCGGAGCACACTAAGGGCTGGACAGGTACAGTGTCCAAAATCACATGAGGTCTGGTATAGACCTGAGTATTCCCATGCAGTGGGAGCTGTCAGAGAGTTAGGAGCCAATTCGTGGAAGTGGGTTCTCAGGTATTTGAGAGGGACCGGTAGCAGGGATTCATGCTATGCAGGGTCAAGACTTCACTACATGTGTTTGTAGGTTTGGATGTGGCAGGGTACTCGAATGACAGGAGGTACATCACAGTGTGTGTGGTGTGTTGTCTTCAGGATTGATCTTGAAGAGGGATACAAACCAGGAAATAGATTAGATGGGGTATAGGTACAGGTACAGGTACAGTGCAGCTATTTATCTCCAAGTAGGAGATTGTTAGGGTGTGGAGCTAAAAGCTTCACTGATGCAGACACGGAGAAAGTCATTGGAGGGGTTGTTGAAGGTTGCTGAGCGTCAGAGCAACCGGCGTCGGTCTGATCAGCCGACGTCAGTAGGATAGTGAAGAGAAGCAACCAACGTCGGTCATGGGTCGGCCGGCGTCAGTCACCTCTAGGCAGACAGGGACCGACGTCGGTCGCCTGTGTGGTTCAGACTGCGCTTATTACGGGCAGTTAGCTAACGAACCAAGTGTTTGCATGTTTAGATCTATTTTTAGACTGAGAGCTGCGGATCTAATTATTGTAATTAGATGTCTAATCATTGTTTGGATGAGATCTATATAATATACTCATGGTTGTATTGGAAAGGTGTTCTAGTTTGAGTTGAGCAAAGTTTGCTCCTTCTGTGTGTGAAGTGAGTAAGGGTGTTCCTCCTAGTTCCCTATCAGTGCCAAGCTTGGTACTAGTTGGAGAATCATAAGGACTTGGTGAGGCAAGGACAAGGGTTCTTCAGGGTGTAGAGTGATCTACATGGTAAGTAAGATCGTTGATCTACAGGTGTATGTGTGTGCAAGGTTAAGGTTCACAGGGGAGCAGAACCGTGTTTGATTTGCAGGTGTGCAGAATCATATAGACAGCAACACAACAAGGAGCAGTATCAGGCAGGATCTACTTGGAGTACAGGTGTGTACTCGGATAGAGCAAAGAGGAAGGCAAGGGAGTTCCTTCCATAAGTATGGTCTGTTGAATTTCAGGTTGTTGCAGGTTCATGGGAGATCTACTTGAAGTACGTGGAGTACTTGTTTGAGTGTGTGGAGCACTTGTGGTGTGTGTGGAGCATAGGAGGTGAACACCAACTCTGTATTTGAGTTGGGTGTTGGGACCTGAGAGGGAGAGCTTTGGGGAGAAGAATTACTGTTCACTTGAGGTGTGGGAAACCTCTGTAAGGTGGTGGAGAAGAAGTGGCATCTTCTTTATTGTATTCTTTTCTGTATAAAGTGTTAATACAATTTGTGTATTGTCTCTCATATCATGTGTTATTCTGAATTCTAGTTACTTGGTGAATCTGGTTTATTTCCGCATATTAAGTTGCTTGGTTTGGTAATCATATTGTGCTCTTTTGGTGGAGCAAGATCCTTGACATCCTTTAACTATAAATGTGTATCTTCCATCCTCGATACATGCATTGGCTACTAAAATATCTAAGAGAGACCTTTCATCCACTTCCATGACTAAATTTTCTAATTAAATTAAATGAGCATGCCCTGTAGTAGTTATTATGAAGAATTTTTGTGCTCTTAATCAACCTTGGGTTCTAGGCACCGTTTTTGAATTCAAGTTCCTATCTACCACCTCCAATGGTGAATTGACTATGTAGGGCCTTGCCTAGTGCTATAAAAGCCCTGATTTTGATTATAAATATTATCACTTGGATTCTCACCCTTTAAGGATATGTCTTAGCTCTCCTCATCCAAGTGGCACAATGGAAACATATCACAATCTATGGGTAACCAATAGGTGATATTAATATCCAAAATTAAGGGCTAGCTCCCTGAATGTGTCATGAAATTCTTTCACCTATACTAACTAATTATTTATGGGGGAAAAGGGTTAGAGTTTGCATGAGATAAAATTGATTCTAGAGGGTGATGCACCAAGATGTTTACCACAAGACTAACATACTCTATCACAAGAGACAAGGCATACAACACTAGTATAAGAGTCCTAGAATTCACTAACATTAGTATTTCAATATGAAGGTGACATACATTAAGACTATCCAAGGTAACTGAAACCATAGATCAGGTACAGATACTAAGGCTTCCTTGTACACTTAAGAAAAAATACATACACTTAACAACACTTCATATGACCTGATGAAGATGAGTTACATGTGTAGAAGAATGAATCAGGAGATAGACCATGCAAGGTATAATAGGACAAATAGATCTCCAAACTATGCAACTCATGAAATGTGGCATGAAACTCCTTATTCTGCATAATAAAACTATCTTCATCATTCCCCTCTTTTAGAACATTCCAAAACTGACAAGGGATAGATATAATGACTGAATTGAGAGGGAGGGGTTATGGACATGTTTATCCATGCATTGGTTGCATTCCTAATCATCTAGATCCCTCTCAAAGTGAGCTATCACTACTTGCAGTCAAATAAAATCCTCTTTTAGTCACCCCTTACACTTGGTCTCAAAATTGGCTTCAATTTTCCATGAAAATATATGCAAAGGAGTGGATGATAGTTAGAAATACCCTCCATGGCCTTAGATTACTCGAGTACACCTTAAATAGGCTTCCACTTGAATTTTTCACACTTCTCACCATCTTGCTCACTTTACCAGTTTTGATTGGATGAGATGAAGTTACTTTAGGGACACTTAGGATTCTTGATGAATCATGAAATAGAAATGGGTAGTTATACCAAGTCCCAATCCATCTCCTAAATTCATTTGAATCTATTGAAACCTCTTAGAACCTATATAATTTACAAAATAGTCAAAGAAATAAATTATATACACTGTCTATACAGGTAGGATAGCAAAAACTTTGATGAGAAGGATCCTTGAAGAGTCTTGTTCAACCTCCATCTACTTTCCTAGTCATTCTATCCCATTTGGATAGCTCTCCATCCTCTTTTTCCCAATCGGGTCCTTATCTAGGGTTTAGTAGGGTTTTAGGTTCCTTTAGCTTTTAAACTTTGTTTGTAAAGATAGAACGTTAGAACTATAAAAAATTACACAATAATTATGTTCATGACCCATATCAACCTTTCCAAACTTCTTGGATCTCCATGCAAAATCTTAGAGAAGATGTAAGCATCTAAAATTACCTTATCGAGTTTTGACCTTCAGTCTACATATCTTTGAGTTGTTTTTGAGCTCAAAAATGGATTACTTGTGCTTTATTTGCAAGGTGGAAGCTTAAAAACATATATCATGACCATATAAACATGCTACAATCCATTTTAATGCTATCCTATAGTTGGAAGTGAAAGTGACTTCTCATTTGGGCTCTAGGCCTAACCATGCCTAATAGGCTTATCTGAAACTTTGAGGGTCTAAACCACCGTGTTAGGATTCATCCTTATATGTAAAATTCCTCATGTTTTCCTAGGTTTGATTCAACTTTCCACACCTTCTTTCAAGGTGTACTTATCTCCTAGTCCACCTTTTTATCTCCAATCTCTAAGACTATAGGATTTATGCACAAAGGGAGTGCCCTCTATTTGAGACAAAATAGAGGGTACTTCCCTTGTTTTATCAGACCAAAAAATTATTGTATGATCTTCTCCAAATTTTTAGGACATTCTACACAAATTCATAATTTTTTCATATCATTTATCCCTCTAATTCCTTCAAAACTCAAGACATATTGTGTAAAAGGGTACTATGCAAAAGGGTACTATGTGCAGGGTTTAAGGTGTGGACTATGTATTGTTTGATTAGAGCCCTTTCTTCCCCTATTTATATGCTATTGGTGTATCATGGGTTTCCCATTGTCATTTTCCAAGTGTTTATCATTCTTACCAACCCTCTCAATCATCTATGTCTGCATCTTCAACCATGCTTTTGCTCCATTAGGTTTGACTGTGTTTTTTGTCTTGGAGGGGCACCTATAGGTAGTCCTAGCATGGATTAGACTTTGGAAACATTGCATCAGCCCTCTTGAGACCTTATAAGATCATTTTAAAATGATTTAGACCAATGCTCACCTTTCCTAGGCTAGACCATCACCTAGACACCATGTTTTAGTTTACTATCTATCTACAGTCACCTACAGTTGACCGTGTTGGAGTCATTAGGACCTTGTAGGTGTAGATAGGCTCTAGACATTGCATATAATTTTTTTGTATGATCCTTTAGATAAAAAATTATCCTTTCAAATATTTATAAACTTTAAATCATGGAAACATGATCTAGTTTTTCAACCTTTGGTGAAGAGGTCTCTTTGGGGCTCAAACCTGTACATGTCACTACCTAAAATTAGTGCATAAAAGTGCAACTTTGGATTTTTCAACAACCACTTTATACTAATCATCTATCCTCTATCCTTTGCATATATATTTTCCTATGTGGGGGATACAAGTTAAAGTCATTAGTATGCATCAAAACTATTTGTAACCTTGTTATATGACCTTGACAAAATGGCTCATACCTTTATTTTCATCTTTTAGGAAAAAACTCGTTGAACACAACCTTTTCACCATTGATTAGTTATTCACTCCCATTTTCTAACCTATCATTCCACATAGGTCTTTCATGATTTATTCAACACACTAGGACTCCAAGGAAGGTTTAAACCTGTTCCAGTCTCTTATGTGACACCTCCACTCTCTATGGTACCACCTATAGGTAGAGATTTTCTAATACATGCAGTAAATGTAGAATTGCAGGAAGTGAGTAAGATATACATGTTGGTGATAAATCCTAGGCCCTCTAAAATTATCCAAATGTACTCTTATAATTATAAGGATTTGAAACAACTTTCAAGGCTCCCATTCCAACATTATGTCATCCTGAGATACCTGTAGGTGCACTTTGAGTTGCATATAGACAATAATCATGAAATGGTCCATGTACTCAAGGAATTTGTATTCATAGTCAATTTATATCTTCTCATCATGTTGAAATTAAACATCATGATGTTTCAAATCTTAAGATAATCTTTTACACCTCATTTTTAATGTTGAATCCTTTTGTACGCACCTGTAGGTGTATATCTATGGTGACTATGTGTAAATGTTGTACATGATTGCAATAGTTCCTTCTTTGTGAAATTTGGGGAATATTAGTTACTTGTCTATGTCCCAATGATATTTATAAACATTTTACAACTCTTCATGAATCCATGGACGTGCTAAATATCCTAACACAATCCACTTAATTGACTGTGCATGACAATCATGGAGCAAACTAACTGCATCTCACTTGTGACTGAAACTCTATGGAATATTGCTTTGGATAATGAAATTAAAATTTGAGGGGGACAAGAGGGCATTGGAAACATGGTAATTATCTTATCAAATCCCACTGAATTCATTACCAAAGCATGAAGATTCTGAAAATGATGAAAATCTGCCTGCAACACAAAATGGTGTCTTTTCTTACAACCTTGAGATACTTGGCTTATCCAAACACCTTGAAACATGAAACTAGGAATAGGGATAATTTAAAGATAGATACAACATTATCTTAAATCAACATCATAAACTAGATTGTATGGACCTATCCAAATTAGAGCAAAACATATAGGGTGTAGGAAAAGTGAGAAGAAAAACATAGTTAACTTGTTAGAGATGATTCATAAAGAAAAATTGACAAATCCTTGAAATATTGTTATTAAAATTAATCTATCTAAGTGTAATTTCACATACCAAAGTTTTTTTCTGTGAAACTTCTCCAACTATCCATACTAAGCACAAACCTACTAATTGATTTTGTGTGTCTAGAATGGTGAAGGAGTAGAATGGTTTTTGACCTTTTTTAGCACTTCCAAATCATGTCAAGAACTGATGAGTATGAGAAATATGAATATACATCTCATAACCTTATCCCACATGTCACACTCTCTTATGGACCATACAAATTCCAAACTCTTCCTTTTTTAGTTGATTTCTTGATCTTCAATTAGATAACCTGGAAGTTTCAGATGAGATTGACATTCCTAATAGGGAATCTGACCTTTTGGATGTTTTAAGAAAAAATAATACACTTGGGCATCTTGAAAACCATGCCACTTATATATATGACCCTTAAATGGCTACCAAGTGACTCAAAATGACACATAAATTAATTAGACCATGATCAAGGTTAAAGTGGCATTAAATTACATCAAATAAACTATAACACACCCTATGACAAAATATTAGACCCCTATATAAGGTTTTAATATAAGGGGATTAACACGTTTTGTCTTGTGGTCAAAATAGTTAATAGTAAATTATCAACATTTTTAGGCACCATAACACTACCAAAATTTTCCTTTCAAGAGCCCTCTCCTAGTATAAAAAATTTATGCTCATTCAAATTTGTAATATTTCCTTAGACCTTAATATTAATAAAAACTAATTTACTTTTCTTCATGCTCTGTGTTATAAGTGCTTACATGGTTGTTGATCCTTGTTTTTGAATGTTTATCCCTCTTATCATTATTCTCCACTGCACCTTTCAACATAACCGAAAGTCTCTACAGGTCATGTGTTATGTATACACAAGTTTGTGTAGGAATTATATGTAGACTATTTATCACCTTTCCTAACATTACACTGTGTTCCCTTACCTCCATGCAAAACACTTATGTAGTGCACCCAGTTTGAAGATTTTGTATCTAGTCTATTAGTTTTATTATGTCATTAAACATGTGAGGTGATCGCTCTATTCTTGGTATATCACCTATTACATTCGAACAACCCTCTTACCTTTTCTCTCCCCTTTCCCTTTTCAATTTTAGGTTTAACACTAGTGATATATTTCATTCTGCTCTTTGTAGGTCTACATGTTAATCCTAAACCAGGTGTATCTAGAATAGAAGGAAGCCAACCTAATATGGAGGCTCATCTCAAGGAGCACAATAGTCCCACACCTTGGGGGATGATCCCATTATTATAATGAGACACTGAATCACTCTTTGATGCACAAGTCCAAAGTATTAGGCATAGAAGTATCGTGTGTCAATGTGCACGAGAGCCTTTCGTATACAGGTGCAAATTTTAAGTGATAAAATTTTCTAGCATGCCTGGTGTTGAAATCAAAATTAATGAGATGGGGGTGAATCATTCTTTAAAAACTTTCTTACCAATTTCCCTTAAGTAGTTATGAACCATTTAAATAATCATATAGATCCAGTAAACATAAACACCTATCCACATAAGCAAGAAACATAAAAACACATCACATATGTGGGAAACCATCAAGGGGAAGAAAACTCATTGATATATACAAATATAATATAGTTATATAAGGCAAACATCAAATTTATTGAATCACTAACCCCACATGGAGCACCAACCCCAACTACCTAAGCACTAACTCAACTAGGCTTTAACAAACACCAACTTCAAAGGAGTCACCAACCCCCTAGATGACTCAAAACCAAATAAACCATATAATTTATTTGATCACATTTATAAAACTTTGTTTCTCAACCAATTTATGATGACCACCTCTTCAGCTCTTCACACTCTTATCCCTCTCAAACTGCCTTCTAAGCCTCTTCACTCAATTAACTCTCTTTCAAGATTGATTAGGTCATATGACCTTGATTTAAATACACATAAATTCTATTAAATATTCATCACATATCCTCTACACTCTGTGTATGGTCTATAATACTTAATTCTGCTTAACAATATGTTATTTTCTTCGCTTGCTCTCTACATACATAAATAGGCCTAAAACTACCTTGTATTTATACAAGCCTCTTGATCATATCTTTATTGGTCATCCATACATAATTTCATATTTTATTACCATTAAAATAGGTATTATAACATGTTTCATACATGAAATAATCATTACAATAGGTCATCCACAACTTGAAAGACTAAAACCTTTTTTAGGCCTTAAGGAGACCTAATTCAATTAGGCCTTCATTAGCACATGTTACCCTATGATTTTCTTAGAAATCATTAAAAATCATGAAATATAAATAAAATATCATATTCCACACAAATATACCCTTTATAATCTCATCTAGGCTTTATAACACTTTTTATATCCAACCACCACTTGATGCACACCATTAGTACTATTCACAATTAGGCCTGTGAACCTATAAAAATTTTGTCAAACAAAACTAAAGCATGTCCATAATATAGTCACATAATCATGAAAAAATATCACATGAATATAAATTTTATGACCTTAAAAACATCACCATGTGATTTATACTTCAAAACTCAAGGCAAAAGGACTCAAACACTTCTTTGCAAATAGCCCACTTAGAACTGCCAAAACACTCCAAAACCTAGTCATGAGCAACTTGACATTCAAATTTTGAAATAAAAATTAACCTGATAAATGACACTATAAAAATATACTTATACATATATATACCACTTTAAAATATAAAAATAATAAGGTCTAACGTCAAATATTGGTCTTGCAGACCAATCTTTTAAACTCATTACACACAGTCAAGCTAGAACCAAACTAGCCATTTTGTCCTGAAAATTTAAACCACTTTCACTAATAATAAAACCTTCATAAAAGAATGTATATAAAATAAAATTACCAAAAAAAACACTATATACATATATACTTCAACTCAAGGCATAGATTCTCAAACTCATCACTCCAACTTGTTTACCCAAAACTGCTAGTTTGTCTTAAAGCATAGCCATGGTGATAATGAACTTCAATCACTTATATGACCATTTCAAGAGACTTATGATGAATTTATATTAAATTATGATATAATTTTACCATTATCATATGAAAATATAATATGGTCAACTATCAATATTGGTCTTGCAGACCAATCTCATAACCTTGTATCTCACTGTCTCAAATGAATCAGACATGTCATCTTGTGAGCAAATTTTTCACTACAAGCGTCATCATCAAAAAAATATACCAAACATGAGCATGTATTATAATTATTTGACAACACCTCCATGCACTAGGTTCCATCACTATTCTATGTTAACACATCCCTAATCATCCTCTCATTGTTGCTTTGATTTTTCACTGTTACCACCATTAGGTGTATAAGTGACTGGCTAACTTGGACAACTGAGTTATCATACCAAAGGCATAAAAATTGTGGGGTGAATATTTTGTCACCAGCTAATTGATGATAAAAATAGGTCTCTTCAACCACAACACAGGGAGATTGGTCGGCCAAATGTGCAGGTTTACTACATCAGAGGTGGACAAATCTCTCCTCTCATCAAGGGGAGGTTCCCTATAAATATGAGGAGCTATATACTATATAGATATGCAGAAAATAACACTTAGGGGTAGGACAACACCATCCATCTCTCTTTTTTTAGAGATGATGTTCACAGCCAAAGGAGAAATCTTGGTGAAATGACAGGAGGCACTTCTCTTCTTTCAGAAGTTGCCTATAACTAACAGTAAGAATCCTTTCAGGTAGGTGACAAGTAACTAGTAACAAGGGCGATAACCAATAGAATGAGGTGTAGCACAAAGTCTCCACCTCAACTACCTAAAGAGTGAAATACAAAGGGTAATGGGGGCACAAAGTCATCCCAATATCCTTTACATGGAAAGAAACTAAAAGCACACACTGAGGACAACTGTGATAGCACAAAGTCTTTCCAAAATTGGCTTCAGGACACCTTCCTGATTACTTCCACTAGTTATGCTTGTTAATTTTAATAAACAAGAATACATTCAAGAAACAGACATAAGAACAATCTCCTAAAATGACACAAGCTATAATAGCATAAAGTCTGAAAGTAACTTGCTTTCACATTCAAACAAAAAAATATGATGAACAATCTGAGCTCAAAGTCTCAGTAATCACATCTCAATTTTGACAGAGTTTCACTTCTATATTAAAAAACTCTCCTTTGCATAAGGTAAGAGAATACAATATATAGTAACCAAGAAAGGCTTGGCAATTTGTTGCATTCAATGCCTTAAATGTGTTTTCAGTTTTGTCAAGGGACCATGTTGGAATAGGACAATTGCCTTAACTGTGGTGTGTAAATTTATCTCAAACGTCTTCTCTTAGGCTTGGGTCATCTAGTCTATCACTTGATATCTGCACAGTTGTCCACTTCACCTTTACTCCAAGGGAGACAAATAGGCTGCACCTTCGATGTTTGCAAGTTCAAATATCTACTTGGTGGACTATTCCACCTACTTGAATAACTTTTACGTAGATATTTCTAGTCTTTCCCTCTTTTTTGTTGTGATTTGAGTTCTTGGGCTATCTTTTCCCCTTTTAGATGGCTCTTTGGGCTCCCTCTTCAGCTAGTCGCTGAGTTTGTTTTTAACTTTTGTCTTTGTCTAACTTTGTCTCTTCCTAGTTTTGTCTTTTCCTAGAATTTGAGCTCTTGAGGCTAAATTCCCAGCTTTGTTGGCTCCTTGTGTTCTTCTCTCAGTGGTTCTTCCTTTTGACCTTAAGGCCTTTGAATGCATTCAGGTATGCACTCAAGCCTTTAAAGATCAACGACTATTTCATTGCCATAAAGTTGATAGCTTCAGGGACGTCACTATTTGAAAGCCAATGGCTAGTTTATTGCCCTAAATTTGATGGTTATGGGGACGTCACTAGACGTCTAGATCCCAATGGCTAGTTCATGGTGCTTAATCTTGACGTCTTCAGGCCTGTCACCCTCCTTGGAAATTCCTTCAGCTTTCTTGTGTGATCCTTCCCAAAGGGGAGGAATCCCTTCAGGGTCTTAAGATAGGCCCATTTTCTATGTGTTGAGAGCCCCCCGCAAGGGTACCTACCCTTCATGGTCCTTTAGGCGGCTTTTGAGTTAATTCCTTCGGGTGGCCTTGATCCTTCATTTCTTTTGGACAAAATGTCTGAAGGAAATCTTCCTTTGCCTTTGTCATTTTTCCACCAGGATTTTAGTCATTCTTTTGGGAAAAATGTCCAAAGGATTTGTCTTAGTGAATTTCTTCTATAGAAAGTCTTTTTGAGGAATTCTTTTGGTTCCTTTACTTGGTAATTTCTTCGAATAAAAAGTTTGAAGAAAATCTTCTCTTTCAACCTTAGTCACTTTTTGATCTTTGAACCAATGTTCCCTACCCGCCGCAAGGGCACCTAACTTTAGTTCACTACCCTTCGCAAGGGCACTTGTTCCTTCAACTTTGGGGTAGTCCTTTAAATCGACTGATTGAACCTATCGATTGAACCAAATTTGGTTCAACAGTTTAACGTTTCAATCTTTTGTTCTGCTCATTCAATTGACCGCTTCAACCAATCTCTTTGAACCAACCACGTAAAACCCTTAAACTTTTGAACATTTGAACCTTTTTTGGTTCAAGGTTCAATGGTTCAATCCTTCCTTTGAAGCTTGTCGATGAATATTTTTGGTTGAACCAAGGCGTTGAATCAATCTTGAATTTGCCTAAGTGTTGGGAACTTGTTCTTTTGTGAGAATTTGCCTGTTGAATCCATTAAACTTGTTGAACCTACCAGTCCTAAGCCTACAGAGTCTGTAGTTTCAAGCCTGCAGAGTTTATAGTTTCAAGCCTACAGAGTCCATAGTTTCAAGCTTGCAAAGTCCGTAGAAATCTAAAAAATCTTGAATAATAGAAAAATTGAATACTCAGAACAATTTTTGAGAAGGGAAGAGAGGATTTTGGCCTGCAAGACTAATATAGTTCATATGTTGTCCCCAAAAATGAGTGACACATTTTTGAGAATAATAGTTGGCTCCAATTGGGGAACTTCTTTTAGTTGAAAACTTGAAATAGCTGAGGGGAGTAGAAACCAGAATCTCCAGTGCCTTTAAGTATGCCATTGGGCTACAGAGTCGTGCTAACTAAAAAGAAAGGCACTAAAAATGAAAATGAAAAGCATAAAATAGAACTAGAGACTATACAAATATACATATGTATAGATGATCTTATCTAAGTGCTTCAGATGCTGCCCATTATGAGACGATGAAAATGGCATTTCGTCTTGATAAACTAGCAAGAAACCATTTTCTCCCTAGAATCGGTGATGGGCGAATGGAACTCTCCACCAAGAAGCACATTTTTTGTGTACTCCTTTTGGTTCTTTTTTCTTGCCTCATGGAGAAATGTGGTCTCCAATTTGAAAACTATAAATCCTTGCTCTCTTGGCAAAGAGTTTCTTTTCCTGACTTTGGCATGTAGCAGTATGGTCCACTACCATAGCTTGTTGTTCTTCTGGTTTAGTCCAGTGCATGATTTGATTTTCTCCCTCAAATACCCACCAATGGTTAGCTTTATTAGGCACACTTGGTCAAAAGACCAGTTTGATAGTGTACCTATTATCTTTGAAATTGGGGTGAGGAACCATGAAGGGTGCAGGGACAGCGAATGAATTTGCTCCATTGTGAGGCTCTCTAGGCATTGTAGAAATATTAAAAGCTTCAAAACTTTCAATTTGATCCCATACGAGATTGCAGTAATGATGCAGTATTTTGTTCTTGGTTTGACACAGGTTCCTCACCTGACAAACCATCAGTTCAGCATCTCCTTTAGCATGAATAAGTTTAACACCTCTTTCTTGAGCTACCTTCAACCTGAGCAATAGGATTCATACTCAGTTGTGTTGTTGGTGTTGCTAAACTACAACTTGTATGAAGAAGAAAAAATATCTCCTTAAGGGGATATCAACATAATTTTGGCTCCAATACATGTAAAAGAATTGTTTCCATTGAATTCCAAGATCCAAACATCATCAGACGCTGATATTCTATCAAAATTTTCTTCATTAGAGAGGGAAGATCCTTTTTCATCTGTATTGTGCCCTACCAATTTTATTTGATGTCTTGTTTGAATCAATTCTTGGATTGCCAGCTATAAGACTTTCATCTATAGAAACAAGAACGTCTTCAGTAGACAAAAAATAATTACCCCTGCCTGAAGACTCAAATAGAATTTGAGCTGAAGGAACTGATGTCTGAGTGACAACAAATTTTGCTTCTTTCTCAGGGAGCAATCTCTACATAACGCCTTTGACAGGGATCCTTGCCTCAAACAAGTCCATACTCAACTCACCACCCACATCTTTGTAGAAATTTTGCCCAAGAAGGATGCTGTATGAGGCTGGGATGTCAGCCACCAAGACTATCATCTTGATTCTCTTGTCTGGAAATGCTGCAAATACAAATTAAACATCCTTGATTTATCCCAGCAGTGGCAATTGTTTGTTCTCCATGGAGAAACACCTCCCAAATGTCTTGGTCAGTGTGAGACCAAGAGATTCTGCCACTTTGGTAGGCATGACATTGCCTGAAGCTTTGAAATCAATGATGCAATTGCTCAGCTTGTGACCATTTATCAATAGGGAAATATAGAATGGCTCTATTTTTCTAGGGCAATAGGAGGAGTAATAACAAGATTGTTTGGGATGGACATGTTCCTTAAGGGATCATGAGTTACCTTCTTAACATCTTGTCTTGCGGGGATGGCTTTAATCTTCACACAACCAACCTGCCCAATTGCTCAGGGTTGGCTTGTAGGAAGTCAAATTCAGACATTTGAATTTTGGTTTTCTTAACATGGTCGATTATGTCAAATGTCTGAAATGAATTAGGAATAGGGGAAGGTAGTTCATATTTTTGGTTTTTAGGAGGGGGCGGACTGATCTGTGAAATTGAAGTTGAAGGTGCAAAAACATTTGGGGTACTTACTTTTTTAGCAATCACTGGGTCCTTTGGCTGAAAAGGTAGAGAAGTTCCTCATTTGGAAGGATTAAAATTGCAAGCTGAGATCCTTCCTCTATTTTTTATTTATCAGCTTGCTGGGTTGACTGATTCTTGGACTGGGTGAACACATCATATGATCCTTCAGTTGCTTTACCTTCACTTTTAGGTTCATCCTGGTAATTCAAAAAACCAATGTTGGAGTCACCAACTAATTCTTCTTCTCCCTCTATGAAGAGATTAATGTCATCTTCTTGATCAAACTCAAGTTGGAAAGAGAAATCATGTTTGTTTCTAGATATCTAACTGCTGAGTTGGCTAGTGCTACTTCAATGGCAAGTTTTCCCTATGGGGGAGGCAAACAATTTGGTTGCCCTTGAATTCTGATAGCATTACCTTGGTATGACTAATTCAAAAATGTCTTCCTTGGCATATCCCAATAAAGAGGAGCAGACATACCTTGGGCCACTTGTCTTTTCAAGGCTATCAGTTCATTTGCCAATTTTTGCATCATTTAATTAGTGGTGCCTATAGATGAATTCTCAAAAGATGAAAAAGATTTACTTTTGTTTGAATCTCTCCTTATCTTTCCTACCAAGATGAGATCATCTTCTACCTCAGTAGCCAAATCTTGAGCAGCAATAAGGTCTATGTGGCCAGCCCGTCTCAGCAAAAAACTCACTTTAGGCAGTTTTGAGTTGATGAAGAAGCATTTAAGGTTCTCAGGTTTTGGCTGAGCAATTGTAATAATCTAATTCCTTAGCTTGTCAAACTTGAAAATGAAGTCCCTCATAGACTCATGAGGCTCCTTCTTCATCTATGTGAGCTAGGCCAGTAGGCATGTGCATCTTCTATAGGATTGAACCTAGCTTCAAATTTAGCTTTAAAAGTGTCCCAGTCAGTCACTGAATGAGCTTATAGATGGTAGAACTAGTCTGCAGTAGCACCTTGTAGTGTTGCCACAAATAACCTGACAGCTATGTCTTCATACTCCATGGCTATCACACCATAGGCTATGCTGAAGGCTACAATATGTTCATCAGGATGAACTCTCTCATCATCAAAAAATTTGGGAAAATTCTTCCTTAAATTGTGTGGTAGCTCATGTAGAGGTGGGGTAAGATTGAGTGGACTAAAAGAGTTACCCCAAGGGCCTTAAACTGCCATGATTTGATTATGTAAAAGGGGGATAACAAATCTAGGTGGAGTATGTATAGGCAAAGCTCTGCTAACAATAGAAAAAAAAGCTCTACCTTGTGTTGGTGACCTAGTATGAGTAGGAAGAACACTCTTGAATCATTGAACTTGAAGTTGTGGAGGAAACAAATCAAAATTGTCCTGCTACACCAACTCAAAAATAGGGTCAACAACACCTTGGGCTCTCTGAATTTTAGTATAGTGTGGAGTTTTCAAATTGTATAAAAAAAATAGAGAAGAACTAGCCCTGCTTCATCTTGAAGCTTGAGGCTTCAAACTGTGCATTTTTCCCCAGCAGCTCTAGTTTGTAGACCAGATTATATAACAAAAATGGATAAAGCTATAATGATAATGGATAAGACACATGTCATGCTTCAATCTAAAGCTTGAATCTTCAAGTTGCATAAAATTACTATGTCCCTAGCCAAAAAAATGAAAATAGATAAGAATAGGGACTGTTTCAATCTGAAGCTTGAGGCTTCAGACTGCACGTAACATCTCTAGCAGAGTTGCCAAAAAAATATTGGGTGAATATTTTGTCACCAGCTAATTGATGAGAAAAATTGGTCTCTTCAACCACAGCATAGAGAGATTGGTCAGCCAAATGTGCAAGTTTACTACATCAAAGGTGGACAAATCTCTCCTCTCATCAAGGGGAGGTTCCCTATAAATATGAGGAGCTATATACTATATATATATCAAAAAAATAATAGTCAAAGGTAGGACAACACCATCCATCTATCTTTTTTTAGAGATGATGTTCACAGCCAAAGGAAAAATCTTGGTGAAATGACAAGAGGCACTTCTCTTCTTTCAAAAGTGACCTACAGCTAACAGCAAGAATCCTTTCAGGTAGGTAACAAGTAACTAGTAACAAGGGTGGTAATCGACAGAATGAGGTGTAGCACAAAGTCTCCACCTCAACTATCCAAAGAGTGAAATACGAAGGGTAATGGGGCACAAAATCATCCCAAGATCTTTTACACAGAAAGAAACTAAAAACACACACTGAGGACAATTGTGACATCACAAAGTATTTCTACAATTGGCTTTATGACACCTTACTAATTACTTCCATTAGTTCTACTTGTTAAATTGAATAAACAAGAATACATTCAGAAAATAGACATAAGAACAATCTCTTAAAATGACACAAGCTATAACAACACAAAGTCTGAAATTAACTTGCTTTCTCATTCAAACAAAGAAATATGATGAACAATCTGAGCTCAAAGTCTCAGTAATTACCTCTCAATTTTGGCAAAATTTTGCTTCTATATTGGAAAAGTCTCCTTTACATAAAGTAAGAGAATACAATATATAATAACCAAGAAAGGCTTGTCACATTGTTCCATGGAGTGGCCTATGTTGCATTCAATGCAAATGCATTTTTAGTTTTGTCAAGGGACCATGCTGGAACAAGGCAGCTACCTTAACTATGGCATGTCAATTCATCTCAAATGTCTTCTCCTGGGCCTGAGTCATTTGGTCTGTCCCTTGATATTTACACAGTTGTCCACTTCACCTTTACTCCAAGGGAGACAAATAAGCCATGATTTCAATGTTTACAAGCTCAAATATCTACTTGATGGACTGTTCCACCTACTTAAATAACTTTTACGCAGATATTTTTGGTCTTTCCCTCTTACCTATTGCGATTTGAGCTCTTGGGATATCTTTTCCTCTTCTAGCTAGCTCTTTGGGCTCCCTCTTCAACTGGTCGCTAAGTTCATTTTTAACTTTTATCTTTTTTCAACTTTGTCTCTTCCTGGTTTTGTCTTTTCCTAAAATTTGAGCTCTTAGGGCTGAATTTCTAGATTTGTTGGCTCCTTGCATTCTTCTCTCAGTGGTTCTTCCTTTTGGCCTTAAGACCTTTGAATACATTCAGATCTGTGCTCAAGCCTTTAAAGATCAATGACTATTTTATTGCCATAAAGTTGATGGCTTTGGGGACGTCACTATTTGAAAGTCAATGGCTAGTTTATTGCCCTAAATTTGATGGTTGCAAGGACGCCACCAGACATATGGATCCCAATGTCTAGTTTATGGTGTTTAATCTTGACGTCTGCAGGCTCGTCACCCTCCTTGGCAATTCCTTCGACTTTCTTGTTTGATCATTCCCAAAGGGAAGGAATCCCTTTGGGGTCTTTAGAAAGGCCCATTTTTTGTGTGTTGAGAGCCCCCCGCAAGGGTACCTGCCCTTTGGGGTCCTTCAGGTGGCCTTCATGTTAATTCCTTTGGGCAGCCTTGATCCTTCATTTCTTTTAGACAAAATGTCTGAAAGAATTTCTTCGAACATTTTATCTGAAGGAAATCTTCCTTTGCCTTTGTCATTTTTCCACTGGGCTTTTGGTCATTCCTTTGGGCAAAATGTCTAAAGGAATTCCTTCAGACAATTTGTCCAAAGGATTTGCCTTAGTGAATTTCTTCTACAAAAAATCTTTATGAAAGAATTCTTTTGGTTCCTTTACTTGGTAATTTTCTCAAACAAAAAGTCCAAAGGAAATCTTCTCTTTCAGCCTTAATCACTTTTTGATCTTTGAACCAATGTTCCCTGCCCTCCACAAGGGCACCTGCCTTTAGTTCACTACCCTATGTAAGGGCACTTGTTCCTTCGGCTTTTGGGCAGTCCTTTGAACCAACTGATTGAACCTACCGATTGAACCAACTTTGGTTCAACGGTTTAATATTTTGTTTCGCTCATTCAATTGACCACTTAAACCAATCTCTTTGAACCAACCACGTTGAACCTTTGAACTTTTAAACCTTTGAATCTTTTTTGGTTCAAGGTTCAACGGTTCAATGGTTAAATGGTTCAATCCTTCCTTTGAAGCTTGCTGATAAACATTTTTGGTTAAACCATGGCATTGAACCAATCTTAAATTTTCCTAAGTGTTGCAAACTTGTTCCTTTGTGAGAAATCACCTATTGAAGCCATTAAACATGTTGAACCTGCTTGTCCCAAGCCTGCAGAGTCCGTAGTTTCAAGCCTACAAAGTCCATAGTTTTAAGCCTATAGAGTCTGTAGTTTTAATCCTACAGAGTCTGTAGTTTCAATCTTGCAGATTCCATAGTTTCAAGCTTGTAGAGTCTGTAGTTTCAAGCCTGTAGAGTCTGTAAAAATTTGAAAAATCTTGAATAATGGATAATTTGAATACTCAGAATAATTTTTGAGAAGGGAAGAGATGATTTTGGCCTGCATGACCAAAATAGTTCATATGTTGTCCCCAAAAACAAGTGACACATTTTTGGGAATAACAAAACCTATACATAAATCACCATGAAAATAAAATACAATAATCAAACTTATCCATTCAATGATTTTCATACTTTGACTTGGTCAACTTTAATTGCTACAATAAATCTTCAAGAAACTAGCATTTCCCTATAGAGTATACTCACACACCTAACAAATTAATCACACCTGGAGGTGTTTGAAAGAGTTTGATATAATATCCAATAGTTTTTAGTCATTTGAGACCATTTTTGGTTGTTTTGAATAATATCTTCAACATCAGGTCCTTATTAGGTTTTGTAGAGGGTTTAAACATGTTTACATTCTTAACAATCATTCATAAAGCATAGCTACTCAATCCAAAAATGAATGCATAAAATTTTGAGATAGTATCCTTATCCATATACAATTAATATATTAGGTTCACATGTAGAGGTTTTATGAGCTAATGAGCACAACAAAATCATTCTCGAGTTTGCATGCCTTCATTTTGTGTACTTGAGAGACCATAAAACCACTTTTCATGCCTTTTTTTTAAAACTATGACCTCAAAATTTGTGAACATGATTGAAAAAACATAAAATATCTATTTACATGATCACATATTCAAAAATATCTTTAAAACTGATCATGACCCATCATTAGGCCACATTCTCTCTCTTTGCTCTCTAGGCTTTGACCTGCAAATCATATTAAGCATTTAAAATGACCTTCATGTCTATTTCCATATGATCCAAAACTCACTCACATATTCAAAAAATCTCTCTCATGATTATACACATCCATACATCCTTCATATGCCTTGACAACAGATCATGATACTTCATTAGGCCAAGCAGGGTCTAGAAGTGGTCTAGTTACATACTTAATCTATAAATACCTTGTAGGCTCACCTTGATACTCTCATTAGTGATCCAATGCCTTGAATTCATGATTAATCAACCTCATACAACTAATAATTCATGTGTGCACTCATATCACCGAGCCATCATACTCATACGTTCTCACAAGATCTCTTCATGTTATGACTAGTGCCATGACAAGGCTTCTTAAGGACTTGAAAATTGACAACTGACCTTAAAACACTTCTAAAATTATATACACTTATCTTTCATTATCTCACAATTCCAAATAACCTATCACAATCTTGTGCTTACTTTACCAAACTTCATTATGCACACCTTCTCACAGGGTCTACATTAAGCTTCTCCAAAACTAGTACTCAAACATGCTTTAATGCTCACTTAATCTAAAATTTGATATTAACCAATATAAGAATCATTAGGTTGACTCCAAATTATCTAAAAATATAGAGACATTAGGTTTCTTTCAAATTCTCTCTTGTCACATGGCTTCCTTATCACATCAAGCACACAAGCTCATACCTCAAAGATCACTCACCATAGATCTTCACCAGATGCACTTTGACATCAAACTTAAAATTAATAAAACCACTTATCAATAAAATCCTCCTTTTTAATTTATTTCAAAATATTATTAAATTCGATCACTCTCATCTCCCCTAATCTAGTCAATCTTCCTTCTTGAAATTTCTCCCCCTTTGATATTAATGATAAAGGGTCATGCATACTACAAATTTTAGAACCACACCTTCTTGAAACATAATATAAACACATATAATATGAATAATTATATGAAAATTCTCCCCCTTACTCCATGCATACCTCCTTAAAATTATAGATTATCAGACCACTTCTCAACATAGATCAAGCTCAGTCAACAACATGAATAGCTCTCCCTCAAACTAGGCATTCACCATGCTTCTGCTAACTTAATAATGTCTCCATGAATCTTAATGGAGTCACCATTTTTCATAGAAAAATAAAAAACACAAATTCATGATATTCCTTTATCTCCAAGCTCTTATAAGACTAAACATTCTTCAGGGTCCTATTAGGCTTGATTGGCACCTTAATTTTGACCTTTTCATCAACTATTTGATTAAAAATATGAGTTGATAATGAACATTCTTGACTTGATTTCACATTTAAAGTATGATTTACTATAAAAAATATTTCACTTGAGATTGTATACTAATCATGAATTACCTTTATTGATCCGAGCAACAATTTAGGCGACAATTTAGGTGACGGTTCTACCCCAATTGATGATGGAACTTTCAAGAGCCATAACTTTTGTACCATAGTTCCAATTGAATCACCATTGGAACCATTGGAAAGATAAGAAAGATGATAATGTGGTGAGTTGGAAAATATATATTTGATTTTTTATTCTCTAAAACCCAATGGAAGTGCCCCAAATTTTAATTTTAGTAGTGCAGTCTAAAAATAATAAGTTTCTAAAAATAGTAATTCCTTGAATTTTGTATTGTTTTAAATCATGGAAGTCAAACCACTTAATATTACTTGATATTGGTGAAATTAAATATCCTCATCCTACTTTCATAATATTTATAAATGAATATGTAACCCAAAATAGAAATTAGACATCTCTTTTCAGAGATAAGCATATAGTGTATTGCGATCTTGAGTAATAAAACATCTCTTCTCAGAGAATTCATTATTACTATGTTATTTTTTTGTATTCTTGAAATATATTTCAATAATTTTTTTTGAGTTTTGGATCATTTATTGTCTTTAGTTTCCACATATTTAGTTACCTTCTCTCTTGCACTCTAGGAGCTTCAAACTTTTTATTTTGACTTGATGACCTTCTAACTCTGTTAAGATAGGATCTTGCAATGTGTCTTACATTATGAAAACTATAGAAAAATACCTCATTCATACCTCTTAACTGATGATTACTTTCATAATCCCATGTATATTCATTTTTAGAGGGTCTTCTACACTCTCTTGCTCTATGACCAAGTTGATTGCATTCATAAAAGTAACCATTGAATGAATTAACATACTTCATAGTATTAGGTTGTCTGATTGGTTTTTTCATGTTGAACTTCTTGTTTTTATTATCCTTTTCCTTGATTTGTGTTGCCTCATTTTAGTTTTCTTTGAAACCAAGACCCATCTTATCACTTGCAGACTTTTAACTACTCAAGATGTCATCTAGAGCCTTAGTGCTCTTCTAAAACTTTATAAATGTCTTCAATTTGTTAGATGCTTAATCCAACTTAGCTTTCAAAGATTCTATTTCAGTTCCTTACCTAGTGCATTCTTACTCTTTAAATTTTAAGCTAGCAGTGACTATCTTCATTTGTACTTCAATATGATTGATGATCTCATCATACTCTTTGGATGTGATACTCAATCTTTCCTCAAACAAACCAATCTGTTCTTCATAGTTCTTAACTAATGATCTTAGTTTTTTATTCTTCTTTCTTTAGAACTTCAACTCCTTTAGAGCACTTACTAATTTTGACTCAAGGTTCACTTCAACTTCTTCTTCTTCATCTAATTCTTCATCAACCATAAGGCCTTTTCCATTTGAACAACCCTCATTATCTTTTTCTATGGCCATGAATAAGGTTTCATTATTGTCATTTTTAGGTTCATTACTACCATCATCACTATCATATGTACTCATGTCACTTACATCAAATGAATTATTATCTTTTTTGGTTTAAAAACTTCTCTTATTCTTGAATGAACTTTCATATATGCATACTTCCTAAAAAAATTTATTCATGTCAATATTATAGACCTTCCTATCATCTCCATGATGTTCATCATGTTCTTCATTATGCTCAATTTTATCCTTATTATAACACTTAGATGCAAAGTGACCAATCTTATCATAGTTGAAACATTTGAAAGGCAACTTACCCTTGTATTCACCAGATCCAAACCTCAACTTCCTAGCAAACATGGCTATTATTTCATCATCATCAACATATGAACATACCTCATCCTTGACCTTCTTGATATCTGACTTGTTCTCAACTTTGAATGTTTCTTCTTTCTTGGGAGGTTTTCTTTCATTTGATCTCATCTCATATGTAGTCAAGATGTCATGAAGCTCATCCATTTCCAGTTTGTCCAAATCTTGCATCCCTTATACTACATACACCTTAGAATAAAACTTAGGAGTTAGTTACCTCAATATCATTTTAAAAAATTTATACTCTTTCACTTCTTCCCCAAATCCTCTAATGACATTGACAACTTTATCAACCTTCAACAAGTAAGATGCAATGGTTTCATCTTCATTCATTTTTAGACTTTCAAACTATCACTGGTGGGTCCACAATTTGGCCATATTCACCTTGGCATCTCTTTCATATATATTATTAAATTTTTCTCATATTATCTTATCTGACTCATAATGCATCACCTTCACAAACTCTACCTCTAAAATGCCACATAGAATGGCATTCATTGACTTGGAATTGATCTCACTTTCCTTCTTGTCTACTGCATCAGTTGATGGTGTAAAAGGTGGAGTGTATCCATCCACAACTGAATACCATATGTCATGTCCCATTAAAATTAGATATGTCCTAATTTTTATTCTTCAAAACTCATAATTAATCCCATTGAATAACATAGCCTTACTAGTAGAGAAACCAGACTGAGCTTGATGATTAGCCATCCTTGCTTTTAAGATCTCCTTTAGGCTATTAGGCCTACTTTAAAAGACCTACTCTGATACCAAATTTAGGAATCAAAATGATGAAGAGGGAGGTGAATCAATCTTTAATAACTTTCTTACCAATTTTTCTTAAGTAATTTTGAACCATTCAAACAAGCATATAGATCTAGCAAGCATAAACACCTATCCACATAATCAAGAAACATAAAACACATAACATATGTAGGAAACTCTCAAGAGAAAGAAAATCCACTAATATATACACATGGAATACAATTTTATAAGACAAACACCAAATTTAGTGAAGCACCAACTCTACATGGAGCACCAACCCTTACTAGCTAAGCACCAACTCAGTTAGACTTTAACAAGCACCAAATTGCAAGGAGGCATTAACCTCTTAGATCACTCAACACCAACTCAGACACCTAATTTTTTTGATCATATTTATAAAACCTTATTTCTTAACCAATTGATGATGACCATACCTTCATCTCTTCACACTTTTATCCCTCTCAAATTGCCTTATAGGCCTCTTCGCTCAATTAGGTCTCTTTCAAGATTGATTAAGTAGTATGACCTTGATTTTCATACACAAAATTTTTATAAAATATTCATCACAAATCCTCTACACTCCTATTATGGTCTATAATACTTCCTTCTACTAAACAATATGTTATTTTCTTCACTTTCTATCTACACACACAAATAGGCCTAAAATTACCTTGTATTTATACATGCCTCTTTCTCATATCCTTCTTGGTAGGCCATACATAATTTTATATTTGGATTACCCTTTCAATATCTCTTATAACATATTTCATATATGAATTAATCATTTCAATATGTTATCCACAACTTTAAATACTAAAACTTCTTTTAGGCCTTAAGGAGACCTAATTCAATTAGGCCTTCATTAGCACACGTTACCCTATGATTTCACTAGAGCACATTAAAAATAATAAAATAGAAGGAAAATATAATATGAAACTCAAATATATCCATGATAATATCATCTATTATCCATAACACTTTTTAGATCTAACCACTACTTGAAGCACACCATTAATATTGTTCACAATTAGGCCTGTGAACTTAGAAAAAAATTGTCAAATAAAACTAAATCATTTCCATAATATAGTCATATAATCATGATAATAAATAACATGAATATAAATTTCATTAACTTAAAAACATCACAATGAAATTTATACTTCACAACTCAAGGCAAAAGAACTCAAACACTTCTATGTAAATAGCCCACTCAGAACTGCCGTAACATTTTAAAACCTAGTCATGAACAACTTGATTTTCAACACTTGAAATAACAATTTATATAAATAATTATGATTTTAAAATATCCTTTGACATATGTGTGTGTGTGTGTGTGTGTCAAACCAGAACCAGACAAGCCATTTTGTATTGAATATTTTAACCACTTTAACTAACCATAAAACCTTATTAAAATAATTTATATAACTTACAAGTCCAAAAAAATAACACTATATACATAGATACTTCAACTCAGGGCATAGAGTCTCAAACTCATCACTGCAACTTGCTTACCCCGAACTGCTAGTTTGCCTTAAAGCATAGTCATGGTGATAATGACCTTCAATCACCTGTATGAACATTTCAAGAGACTTATATTGAATTTATTGTCAGGATTAGGAGCACAATTGATTACATTGTATAAGCAACTAAACACATAATTTAACCAGAAGTAATAAGTAACTAAAATTTAGAAATAACACAGAATATGAAAGATAATACACAATCTTGTATTAATACTCTTCCAGAAAGAAATACAATAAAGAAGTGTCACACTCTTCTTCCCACACCTCTAGGGCATACAAGTAATCTTCCCTCAAGAGTTCTCTCTCTCAATCACGGTCACAACAAACAACTCAAATATAGAGATGTTGTTCACCTCCACTAGTTAGTAACAATATTGCCAGTACACCAACCAATAAGTGACAACCAACACAACCATTGTTGCCTACTTCCAGTACCACAGAGTATACATACATACTCCAAGTCCGAGTACACTATGTACTCCAAGTAGATCTCACCTGATCTTGCTACCTATTGTGTTGCTGATCTCCCTGATCTTGCTACCACCTACAGATCAACTTGGTTTTGCACACCTGCAAACTTAGATCTCTCTCACACACACACACACTTGCAGATCAACTAATTGTACTTACCATGTAGATCTCCCCTGATCTTATTATACCATAGATCAACCTAGCCTTACACACCTATCGACTAAGATCATACACCTGAGAGAACCCTTGTCCTTGCCTCACCAAGTCCTTCTGATTTTCCCTCTTGAGGATTTTCTCCTTCAAGGATCCTTTTACAAAATAAAAGATAAAATTACAATATAGCCCATGGGTCTATTAAATAGCTCCCATACAAACAATAATTAGACTTATAATTACAATAATTAGAACCGCAATTCTAAGACTAAAATTAGTCTTTACATGCAAACTGGGCATTCAACAAACTAACTGTTCATGCAACAAACAATTTTGGAATGCACAAGCGACTGACATCGGTCTCTATCTATCTGGAGGTGACCGATGTCGGCTGACTCTTGACTGATGTCAGTTGCTACTTGTCCACCACTGACTGACATCGATTGGCCTAATCAACGTTAATGATTGTGACACTCAGCAACCTCCATGTTTGCATTCGAGTGAAGCTTTTAGCTCCACAACCTAACAATCTCTCACTTGGAGATAAATAGCTACACCTGTACCTGTACATCATCTAATTTGTTTCCTAGCTTGTATCCCTTTTCAAGCTCAATTTTGAAGACAACCACCACAGTGAACCCTGTGATGCTCCACCTGTCATCTAAGTAACCTGCCACATCTTCTACATACCCATGTAGATAAGTCCCTGACCTTGCATAGCATGAATCCCTACTACTGGTCCCTCTCAAATACCTGAGAACCCACTAAACTATTCTCCAGTGCTTCTTTCTTGAATTGGCTACAAACTTGCTGACAACACCCACTACTTGGGCAAACTCAAGTCTAGTACACATGTACTTAACCTCATCATGTGAATCAGGACACTGTTCATAGAACTGTCTAACCATCGGTGTGCTAACTGATTTCACACAATCACCTTGCGACAAAATCAATATGTGATCTTCCATGTCTCTAGACACACTCATGCCAAAGAATTTTTCTCCTCCTAAATCCTTCCTGGCACACCTCTGAGCTACCTTTACCTTTAGCTCAAAAAAAAACTTTGCATGTGTGACCCTGCAACAAGCATACACACAACATATAGTAACAAGATAATATCGCAACCATCATCCACCTGGTAAAGTAAACATAGTGATTACAATGACACTGACTAAAGCCATGCTTTGTCATACAACTGTCAAACCTGTACCACTGTCCTGAAGCTTCCTCAAGACCATATGACCTGGCCTTCTATCTCACGTGTCTATTATCTATCTTCTTTAACCAAGGAATCCATTCATCTTTTAGTGCTTTCTTTTTGGCTGGCAACTCTACCAAATCTTTCATCTAGTTCTTCATTCTAGTAATTAAATTCTTCATTCATGCCATGCTCTCACTATTTTCTAGATCTTACCTGCTCTATAGTGAGCAACAAGTATAAAGAAGGAGAATAACGAATTTGAGGCTTACTTACCCTTTTAGTCCTCTATATGGGTGTTTGAGACTCCTTGACAGCTTGCTATCCACCCAAAATCTATTTTAGTAATCGATGTCGGTCACCACCTAGTCAGCATCCAACCGACGTCAGTTCCATGCGACTGACCTGACTATCGACCCTAGTTCCTTGACCGACGTCAGTGTCCTCCTGGTCATCAATGTAGGTTCCCTGACCGACACTGGTAGCCACCTGCCTGACACCATCGACTCTGGTCTACACATGATCGATGTCAGTACCTGCTTGTTTGATGTCAATTTTACCTAGCCGATGTCGGTAACTATGTTCTCTTGTGAGTGATGACTTTTTATCTGTGAGCTCTTTTTGGATCAAAACTTTGTCTAAACTACCCTGCTCAAAGTTATTTAGCCTTCTCCACTAATCTCTATCTATCATCTCCTCCATGAATACCAAGGTTTTTCAGTTCTTAAGTTTGTCAAAGACATCTAACTTCCTCTTAAGAACATGCATCTCCTTCTTGCTCATGTGACCAAGCCTACAAAGCCACATCTTTGCAACAGAAAAAGAATCAATAATATAAGTAGATAGATAAAGAGTACCTACTTTCTTACCACCTACTAATTCAAGTGCATCCACTGTGAGAGTTACTGTGTATCTCTCATCACCCAACTTTCTTGAAAAAATTAGCCTTATCTTTAGAACTGAGACTTGCATGACATCCTTCAACACCCATGTGTTGGCCATCTACAATTTCAGCCGCACTTCACCTTTGCCAACAATTTGACAAGGCTCACCAACCCCTAAATAAATCTTTCCAAAGTCTCCATGGACCTTAACATAGAAAAATACTCTATTTGGAGCTGCATGAAAAGAGGCAACAGAATCTATAAACCAAGATTCTACTTTATCCAAGGAACATATAAGAGCAACCAGAGCAATAATACCTGCAACACTGCTACTTTATTTCCTTCATGCTGATCTTCTACCAACCAACAATCTTTCTTTACCTGATCTTTCTTTTCATAACTCTTTAATTGATCATTCTTGCTTTTGAATTTTTCCATACTTTCTTCTGCTATTGCTATACTCCCACTCAATCAAAAACCCTTGAGAGTGACCTATAATCAACAAACACTTAACACACTTTGAAACCAAGGTGTTAGTAAACTTGCTCCAAACCAGGTTCTGTGAACTTGCAACCCTAGCTCTGATACCACGTTGTCAAGATTAGAAGCACAATTTATTACCTTGTATAAGCAACTAAACACAAAATTTAACTAGAAGTAATAAGTAACTAGAATTCAGAAATAACACAAAATATGAGAGACAATACACAATCTTGTATTAATACTCTTCCAAAAAGAAATATAATGAAGAAGTGCCACACTCTTTTTTCCACACCTCTAGGGCTTCCCACACCTCTAGGGCATACAAGTAATCTTTCCTTAAGAGTTTTCTCTCTCAATCACGGTCATAATAAACAACTCAAACACAAGGCTGTTGTTCACCTCCACTAGTCAATAATAATACTGCCAGTACACCAACTAGTAAGTGACAACCAACACAACCATTGTTGCCTACTTCTAGTACCACAGAGTATACACACATACTCCAAGTCTGAGTACACTACGTACTCCAAGTAGATCTCACCTAATCTTGCTACCTGTTGTGTTGTTAATCTCCCTGATCTTGCTGCCACCTATAGATCAACTTGGTTTTGCACACCTGTAAATCTAGATCTCACACACACACACACACCTACAGATCAATTGACCTTACTTACCATGTATATCTTCCCTGATCTTGCTATATCGCAGATCAACCTGGCCTTGCACACCTGCTGATCGAGATCATACACCTGAGAGAACCCTTGTCCTTGCCTCACCAAGTCCTTCTGATTCTCCCTTTTGAGGATTTTCTCTTTCAAGGATCTTTTTACAAAATAAAGGATAAAATTAAAATACATCCCATGGGTCTATTAAATAGCTCCCATACAAACAATAATTAGACTTCTAATTATAATAATTAGAACCGTAGCTCCAAGACTAAAATTAGTCTTTACATCTAAACTGGTCGTTCAACAAACTAACTATTCATGCAACAAATAGTTCTAGAATGCACAGGGGACTGACATCGGTCCCTATCTATTTGGAAGTGATTGACATTGACTGACTCCTGACCGATGTCAGTTGCTACCTGTCTACCACTAACCGATGTCGATCAGCCTAATCGATGTCGGCAACTGTGACATTCAACAACCTCCATGTTTGCATCCGGGTGAAGCTTTTAGCTCCACAACCTAACATTTATATGATCTTATGATATCATTATACCATTATTAGATAAAAATATAATATTGTTAAATTTCAATATTGGTCTTACAGACCAATCTCATAACCTTGTATCTCACTCTCATTTGAACCAGATAGGTTAACTTGTGAGCAAATTTTTCACTATAAATGTTATACTTAAACACTTTTAACAAAAATTATAATTTATTAAAATTTATTAACAACACTTACATACAATATGTTCCATCAGTATTCCATGTTAACACATCCCTAATCATCTTCTCACTATTGCCTTGGTTTCTCATTGTTACCACCGTTAGGCCTATTAGCGACTGGCTAACTTGGATGATAGGTTTAGCATACCTGATGGATATAACCTTTACATAAACCAAAATTTACATAAAATTCAACACTCAAACTTTTCCATGTAATTATTGTTATACTTTGACTTGGTTAACTCTGACTGCTACAATAAATCTTTGAGAAATTAGCATTTCCCTATAGGGTGTACTCACATAGCTGACAACTCAATCACACTTGGAGGTGAATGTGAGAGTTTAAGACAATATCCAATTGTTTATATAGTTATTTTATACCATTCTAGGCTTTTTTGAATAATATCTTCAACATTGGGTCCTTATTAGGGTTCTTAAAGGGTTTTAATATGTTGCTAATCTTAATAATCATTCATAAAGCATAGCCCCTAAATCCAAAAATGAATTATTGTAATTTTGAGATAAGAACCTTAACCATATATAATAAATATATTAGTTTCCAATTCAAAGGTTTTATGATCTAATGATCACAATAAAATCTTTCTCGAGTTTGCATGCCTTTATTTTGTGTACTCAAGAGACCACAAAACCACTTTTCATGCCTTTTTTTTGAAAACCATGAACTCAAAATTTGTGAACATGGTTGAAAAAACATACCATACTTATTTCCATTCTCACATATTCAAACTTGTCTTTAAAACTGATCATGAACCATCATTAGGCCACATTCTCTCTCTTTGTTCTCTAGGCTTTGACATGCAAATCACATTAGGCCTTGAAATTGACCCTCTTGCTAATTTACATGTTTTCCACACCTCATTCACATACTAAATAAACCTATATCATGTTTATACACATGAATACATCCTTCATATTCCTTGAAAACATATCAAGATGCCTCATTAGACAAAGCAAGGTTTAGAAGTGGTCTAGTTGCATACCTAATCTGTACATCCTTCCCATGTAGGCTTACCCTGAGAATATCATGAGTGTTCTAATGCCTCACATGAATTCATAATAAACCTCATATAACCACTCATGCATGTGTTCATTCATATCACCAAGCCATCATACTCATACCTTTTCACAAGGTCTCTTAATGTTATGACTAGTGACATGACAAGGCTTCTGAAGTACTTGAAACTTGACAACTTGCCTTGAAACACTTCTAAAAATATCTACACTTCTATTTCATGATCACACAATGCCAAAAAACCTCTCACAAGTTTGTGCTTACTTATTTTACCAAACTTCATTATGCACACCTTCTCACAAGGTCTAGACAATAAACCACTTTTACAACTTGCAACCTAGTTTCTCAATAGCACCTTGAGAATATTCCAACCCAGTCATGGATAAAATTATAAATTAGATTTTAAATATTAAAAATATAGACAAAGATGTCAGTTTAAAATGAAGTCATTATGATTCAAAAGATTTTATTTTTATAAAATGTTTTGATTTTTTAAGGTGATAAGGTGTGATTATATTATATTTAAAAATTTAAATTTCATTATTATTTTTTTAATAATGAATCATCCCTTAATTTTATATTAAGAAGGGAATTTTAATATAAAATAGTCTTTGGTTTGAATTTTTATGGAATGAAATTGATCAATCTAATTTTTTTGAGGAATATGACGATCTATCTCTGTGTAGAGGTGGTTGTGAACAAACTCTAAATTACACCCATGGAACACTCAAACTATATATTAATTGGAGCCTAGTGTAACCTATAGATTAGATGGATCCATTTTCAAAGTGAATATATGAATTGAATTAGTGTTAAAGCTTTGAGAAAAGAGACTACTAAATCTCTAATCATTTAAAGCCTACCTCTAATCATTTAGACCCTAGGTAGGCTTTATAGATCTCATCTCAAATACCTCTATTTATCTCCCTTTTTAATGTATGTAATTCATCAATTGAAAATTTATGTTGAGGAAGTCTATTGATATCAATATTTACAACACCTTGTAGAGTAGAAGCTTTTGCTTATTAGCCAAAGTAGATCCTATTATGTGTTAATTGTATATATGATTTAAATGCTTGATATGGGTAAATGAATAAATTGAATAAAGAGTTTCCCATTTATCTAACCTTGTGTTTCATAGTCAGCACTTGAAATATCACAACAATAATGAGTGGGGTTGTACCAAACTCAGTGAGAATGATGTCTTGAGGAATCAATCATTTAACATGGAAATGGTTGCATGACATGGAAGTAAAGACTCGTTCAAATTATTTTTTTATTAACTTTCCTAAGGTATGGTCCCTAAGTTTCGGCCTCATATTAACAAAATAGTGTAACAAGTGAATGAAAGAGGTGAATCTATCTAGATATATTGAAATTGAAGTTGGAGGTACTTTTTATCAAAAGTAGTGAGATCAACATAACCTTTGCTTAGTCTAGACTAACTTAATAGTTGGATACAAATTAAAGTATGGCCTATAAAAAATTACCCTTAGACATACCTATGAAGAGATCATCTCAACACTGTAACCTTTATATGTAAGTAAAACATGTTTAACACTACACTTTAAAGTGTTAAAACTACATTTGTTTTCTCAAGATTTACTTAAAGACCATGTGTATCACAAAAGGATGCTAATATAAATAGTTGTCTCTAGATATGTTATTTTGAGTGGGACATCAAAATTACATTATATGCAAATAATGAACAACAACACAAGCTTTGTATGATAATCAACCATATGTGCACAAGTAACTTGGCATAATTTCCTTGAGCTCACTTATGTATAGACCAAGAAGTGTAGGGGAGAGTGGATAACCCTACTTAACCACATTGATGCTTTGTACCCCTTCTATGGCACCAACACTAGTTTTGAATGTGTTAACAATGCACTTGTAGGGTCTCATAACGTGGTATATCACCAATATTGGAAGACCCATTACCTTAAGATAATCAATGATAAAGTGTTGAGGAATAATTTCAAAGGATTAACAAAAGTTTACAAAATAACAATAAAAGTTACACCTTTTAATATTTGCCTCATTAATTATAGAGTTCAAGGTAAAAGTATGATCATTGGTGTGATGACTCCTCCTAAAACCCACTTTTCCCTTAGTTCTCAATGTTTTAGGTTCAACCCACTTGAAGACATGGATGTTTAAATCAGTAACAAAGAGTTTTACAAGTGTATGATCAACCATGATGGTTCAATAATTACTATAATCATTTTTGTTTCCAAATGTATGTATTGGGTGGATGATGTGGTTTGTCCAAGATAGAAGAAAGCTAGAGGATATAATATAGCCAAACATGTCGACTAGGTAAATGACTAAAAGTTCTAGACTAGGCTAAAGAATTCAAATTTTAGATTATCTACATCTTCAGCTTTATTATAGTTGAGATTAATGATGGCATCAAGGACAAGGTGATTGATAAATAAGTGGAAATGAATAGACTTTGGGTTAACATAAATGCAAGGATGGTTAGGCACATTGTGAAGGCTAGATGCATGGTCAAACTAAGCTGAAATATCAAATATATAAGAGATTGAAAAAAAAAATTAGTATCTAGGAAAACCATATGGTATGGATGTTTGTCCCTAGACTTGGATTTAATATTAATATTATTAGTAAGTTTTGTTACATTTTAGATGCTTAGAGTTAGTGGATGGTTAATTTATGAGATAAATAGGGTCTCTTGTGGTTTTGATATAAAGGGTGTAAAAAACTCTAAAGATTTTATCTTTTCCACCATTTTAACTTCTAATGCAAATAGAGATCCATCACCAAGTGTGAAAACTCCTATGTTATATATGGATTTGTAGGTACAATCCATTCTCAATAAACTAGGTGACCTATTTTTCCTAATTATGACTTATTCTACTTTATAATTATAATTTTTCTTTTTGTTGTTATTTGGAATGCAACAAGTGGTATCAAATCTTTAGTAAATTTTTGTATCCATTACCAAAATTCTGAATGGAGTTTACCCAAGAAATAATTTGATGTTCGTGACCAAGGATGAGATGAAGTGGTTTTTTTGTGTGTTCATCAATGATGTTTGAAGGGGAATTCTTTCCTTGGGAAAGTAGCATGAGCATCCAAATGATGAAGAGGAGGATATCAACCCTCAATCCTAATCATATTCCACCAAATGATAAAGATAAAGATGTATAAAATGCTCACATTATCATTATGTTAATCTAAAAATTAAGATCTCATAATATATTTTTGGAGGCGGCATGGAGGCCCACACATAGTTTCGCAAGCTCATATTTCTTTTTAGAGTGCAAAAGATTAAACAAAAATATGACAAGTTGATTGTGTACCCACAACATTTGGATGGTGTTACTCACATAAGGGGAAAGAGATTGGGTTTTAAAAACCCGAATGGTAACATTTTCTAATCTATCTAATGATTTATCAAAGATAAAAAATCGTAGATAGAATGATCCATATGATACATAGTTAATGTGCTTGTTTCATATATATATAACTATAGATGTGTATACATAATTATTTTCCTAAGTTTTGTTGTCCAAGGCCAAGATTTATTCAAATCTAGTGTGGAAGATCTATATTTCCACCTTATGGGATGATATTCAAATAGAGGTAAGGATGTTTTGAGGAAAAATATTTTAAAAGTGATATTATTATAGGTAGAATAACCAAAGACATATTGGTTCCCTAAAAAATAAAATGGTAGGATATATTATTCAGAAGTATATACTCTTTATAGGAAAAAACCAATAATGAGTAAAAATATGAGTCTTCACCATTTTCAAACCATGGTCATTAGTTTTTTTTTGCCCATTATTATAAACCCTTGTTGTAAGTGATCTCAATCATGAAGCAAGAGTGTCTATAAAACAAAAAAGTTTTATATTGTGGAAGATGTGTGTCTATCTAATCCAGAGTTAGGGTCTAATAATTAGGATAACCTTAATCAACTTTGTATAGATTGTGAATTAGAAACTATGCCTTCTTCAATAATATAAATAGGGGAACCATTAGTGTCACTTTCCACAATGATAGGGTTAGATCATCTAGACACCTTCAATTTCTTTTTCCCATATTAAGAAATCATAATTTTAGTCATAGTTGATCTAGGAAGTACCTCAATATTTTGGATAAGATACAAGTCCATAAGATGGGTGTTCATTAAGATAACTCTAATATTTTTCCCATATGTGTTCTAAGGCATAAATGCATTAAATTCTTGGGAGTAGTGCATAATGTGGAACTTTCAATGGAATATTATGTCCTTAATGATAAATTATAGGGGAGTGGATGTTGTTTTCAAGGTTCAATGGCTATTCTCATTTGGAACATACTCCACCAATCACTAGGAGAGATTATTGAAATTTAAGAAAAAAGTACCTTAGACATATTATCAAGTCCTTGCCCCTTATTTTACCTTGGTTTGTAATTTTTTTTAACCCTAAAAAATATAGAATCTATGTGTACTAATTTAGGTTATTATGTATTACAATGAAGCATAAATATGAATGTAGAAGACTGAAACTGATTTGATAATTGCACTTACTAATTATGGAAAGTAATAAAAGAGATAAGGTACTTAGAAATTTATTTTAATATATAGGTCTGAGACTAAATGTAGGCCTTCAGGAATATAGGAAATACGATTGTGAGTAACTCGTATCAAGAGCTAGAGTTTTGGGTTCATCTAGACACTAACGTCAACTTTTGGTCACTATAGTCAGTTGTTACATTTTGAGTCTAATGGTTTTGTTTGTGTAGATCGTGATTCTATGTTATGATAAAGGTCACTATGGTTGTTTATTTTATGTATGTATTTTTGGATTAGACCATAAATGAGGATCAAGGTTTGAGTAAACACGAAGCACTAATCTCTAAAATATGCAAAAAAATTATCAGAAGAGATACTCCTATAAATAAAATCAAACATGAGCTATAAGAAGAATCAATAATTCATCAATTGATGATTACATTAACATCATTAGCCAAAATAACTTTAGGAAAGGTACATATATAGGTGGAAGATAGATATGATCACACATCCTCATGAATGTGGGATTGTCTTTCTCAATGACCTTAATTAACACCTAAGCAAGCTAAACAACATGTTTAGGCAAAAACCATTAAATAGAATAAAAAATTACACTACATCCCCATTAAACATAGCTTAGGTGGGTGGAAGAATTGAGTCTCGATAACAAGACTTGATGAGGTATCAAAGTACATAAAAAATCCCCACCAAAGGAGGATAACAGAGCTACCCAAACCCTAAGAAGAGCCCACAAATGAAGATACATGCTCTCAATGAAGTGTTTGGTGAATATATCATCAATTTACTCCACATTCCAAATGTAATAGAGATTAGTGACTTGGTCATGGACAAGATCCAAAATTAAATGCATATGAATCTCAATATGCTTGGTTAATTGATAGAGGATCAGTTTCCTACAAATTTGGATTATGATTTGGTTGTCACAAAAGATGACTATTGGTCATCAAAATTAGATACCAAACTTAGTGAGAATATATTAAATATAAATATCCTTAGTGGCATCATTAAAAACTCTTGTATATTCTGCTTATATAAAAGATAAAGTAATAACATTTTGCTTCTTACTTGTCCAAGTAATTAGTCTTGAACTAAGGGAGAAATTGTAGCCTAAAGTAGACTTAAAATTATGAATATCACCAACCCAGTCTAAATATATATAACCAATCAAGTCAACATCAATATCTAATCCATAGTGAATCCTAAAACTATGAGTACCCTAAATGTAGTGGAAAATCTACTTAGTTATTTTGTAGTGCAGCCCATGTGGTTCCTGCATAAATCTAAAAACCATGCCCACTGCATATAAATTGTTATATCTATTGTGCATAAGATAGATGAGACTGACAATAAGTTATCAATACAAGGTAACATCAACCATAGGAGAAGGATAATAAACTTCAAGCTTCACACTAGATAAAAAAGGAGATGAACCCATCTTATAATCAACCATGTTAAACCATGTAAGTAAATCAAGAACACACTTAGATTGTGCAATAGTGATCCTAGAGCTAGACTAAGAAATTTTATCCCAAGGAAGTGATGCAAAGAGTCCAAGTGAGTCATTAAGAACCTGTTAGACAAAACAATTTTCACTATTGTAATGGTGGATGAAGAACCCCCTATGATCAATAGGTCATCCACACAGAGAACTAGAATCAATAGTGAATCATCATGTCATAAAATATAGGCATTCAGATTAGAATGGTGTCTAGTGAACTCAACTTAAAGAATAAAGGAGTCCATCTTGGTATACCAAGCTTGAGGATCTTATTTGAGGCCACATGTATATTTCTAATGTTTACAACTAAGGAAGAATCTTCTAAAAATCCTTGTGGTTAATATATGTATATTTTTTCTTTGAGGTCACTATGAAGAAAAACACTCTTCACATTCATCTGATGAACATTCCAAATATGTGTTGTGGTAATGGTAAGAGTGATTCAGATTGAGTTCATTTTGAAAACTAGGTAAAACATATCGGTATAGTCAACGTTAGGTACCTAAAAAATACTCTTTGCCACAAAACATGCTTTGAATTGATCTACAAATCCATCTACTGCATATTTTATTTGATAGATCCATATACATCAAATAAGTTTTATTCCCTTAGGAAGATGGACTAAGTCCCAAGTGTTATTCCTCAATAAGGAACCATACTCCTCTTCCATAGTAGTATCCCACTCAAGAGTGCTTTATGCCTCGTGAAATGACTATGGATTGCAAGCTGATGAATTAAAATCATGTGGGCCATTCTATAATTGTGAATGAGTTTGCATGGTGTCTAATGAATCTCCAACCCAATGGCCATCACTTTGCAGTGTCTATCTAGCCCAAAGAAAACAACAATTCATAAAGTTAGGAGGAGATTTTTCATCCTCTAAAGATATTCTAAGAGAAAGAGGAGGTGTGTCCCAATTACTACTCTCATCATCAAAACTAGAAGAATATATATCATTAGGAAGTTACTTAGGTAAATCTGAATCAACATAATTATCATCAAATCCCAATGCATCCAAGGAAGAGGAAGAAATGTCAAGTGTGGATTTTGAAGAACCCTCTTAAAAATTAGCACTTCTCTCAATGAACAACTCATGAGTAGTGGGATGGAGAAACTTATATCCCTTAACACCCTCAAGATATTCCATGAAGATGCAAGGTTGACTCCAAGGTTCCATTACCTTATGTTTTTTCTTAGTAATGTGGGCCATAACAAGAGATCCAAACACTCTAAAGTGATTAATTGTGGGTTTATAACTTCTCCATTCTTCAAAATGATTTACTCTCTTGAATTCTTTATGAGGAACTTGGTTCTAGATATAACAAGCATAATTAATGGCATCAACCCAATATTGAGGTGCAAGAGACTTGGAGTGTAGCATATAATTGGCCATTTCCTTCAAAGACATTTTCTTGTGCTCTACAACATTGTTTGTTGAGGACTATATGGAAATGTACATTTTAGTTCAATCCCCTTTAAAGTGCATAATTGCTTAAAATGATTACTGACATACTCACCACCATTATTTGTGTGAAAAATATTGATATATTTACCTAAATATTTTTATACAAACACCTTAAAGTCTTAAAAATGATCAAAGACCTCAAAGTTATGCTTAATAAAGTACACCTAAGTATACCTCAAAAATTCATCAATGAAATTAAGCATTTATTTAGTTATGTTGAATGGAGTTAGAAATGGACTAATAATGTCACTGTGAACTAGCTCCAATATATGTGTAGCTCTCGATGATTTGCCTTTATCATACTTCTCTTCAGGATGCTTACCAAATATGCAACCCTATTAAAATATTTCAAAAAAATGAACACATGGTAACCTTGAAACCATGCCATTATGATTGAGTTGCTCCAAGTAGTGATAATTAAAATGGTTGAATCACTTATACCATAATTTATCACCCCATATGTATGAGTGAGTAGTGTAGTAGAGGGTGGATCAAGAGAAAAATGTGAGAAGATATACAATCATTTTTGGTGATCTACTTTCCCAAATGAAATTATGAAGTCATGCTTGCTTCCCTAATAACCACAAAACTAGGTGTGAACTTAACTCTCTTTCTTGAATCGATGTGAATGATATAATAAATAGATATGATATTGGTGGATAATGATGTAACACATAGGACATCCTAAATGTCCCATCATTCACTTCAACAGATCCTTTCCCACTAACTTCTTCAAAAGTATCACCACTCAATAAAATGGAAAGCATAGAACAAGGATCTAAGGATGAGAAAAGGTCTTATGATAAATCCATGTGGTATAATGAATCATAATCCATTACCCGTGTATAAGGTTGGGATGCAACTAAAAAAAGTGGTTTGCCCTTACCTTTTCCATTACTATTGTTTTTGGCTTTAGAATACTCATGTGTTGATGAACTCTAATTGGTAGAATCAAGGACACTAATATTATGTTTCTCAAGCATCTTTAGTAGTTGGTCAATCTAATTCTTCATACATTTGGTTTCATCTTGCCCAATTTTATTATAGTAGGCACATGTGAGTCTCTCATTCTTGGATTTCCCACCTGAAGAGGAAGACTCAGTTGATGCTTTGGACTTAGCATCAAATTTCTAACCCTTTCTTTGTTGTGGGTCCTTCTTGTTATGTTTCTTCTCCTTACTAATGAGAAGCCTTCTATTTGTCATGACTCACAATTAAGGCATGTGATATGGATGAATTAAGTGCACCCATTTAAATAATCTTGTCTTACTCTTGAGTCAAGTTAGCAACAAAATCATCCAAGGATGACATGGTCCATGTAGTTCCAAAGGCACACTTGGTGGCATAAAAGGTAGAAATGAAAATAAAATAGTCAGAACCTAATTTGGCAAGGATGAAAAGAATCAATTGATTATCATTTTTGTTTATGCTACATAGTTTCAATTGTAACTTGAGTGATTTTAATTTTGTGAAGAAGTTTTGTATAGTGTCAAAATTGCCTAGACTCAAGTTGATGAGTTCATTCTCCAAATCACGACCCCTCATTATGTCATGTTTCCCAAATATTTTTTCCAATGTGGTTCAAACATCGTTAGGAGTCGTTGTAGATTCAATGTGAAAGAATAAGTTGGGAGAAATAGATAGACATAATAGACTATAGACTTCATCACTTCTATTAAACTAATTCACCTTCTCTGCAGTAGGTGTTGGTTTTATTTATGTACCTATAGTGATTTAGTGTAAGCCTTTGCTCCTCAAGAGGATTTACATTTTGAATTTCCACTCATGATAGTTGAATGGTGTAAAAATAAAAAATTGATTCTAATCCATGGTGTAGAAATAAAGTATGTGTTGAACTAATTAATACTTAAAATATAAGAATATGCAACCCCTATAAATCTATAAAGGTTTAATTTTACAAGGTTCAAGAATAACACTAATGCATAGATATTAAACAAACTCAAACTTTTAAAAAAATGGCACCTAAAAATGAGCTATAGGTTAAAAATTAAGTGATTTTAAAGTTCTTACTCGCAAAAGAAATCTCCACTTTGCATAAATTTTAGGTGTGCACAAAGTTTGACTCAAATTTTTACGAAAAAATTTGGCCTCCTTGGGTTGGTTGTGATGAAGGGATAAACTCCCATATGATTAGGGGGATAAGGCTTAGGATTAGCATCCCCCTTTTGTAGTCGTTAAAGTTTTAACATTGGATTATAATCATTGGGATGAAGTTGACCTCTAGTAGTCATCAAAATTTTGATTTAGACATGTACTCCCGTCATGCAGTCATTAGAATTTTGGAGGGTGCTGATAATGTAGAAAATTCTAACATCAAAACTTTTGGCATTAGAGGCAAGTCATCTTTTCAATAGGTGTCAGAGATGTTCAGAGTTCTGAGAGTGCCAAATATGTAGAAGTTATGACGTTGAATATAGGATTTGTCCCTATAGGTTTTGGAGATGTTCATAGTTTTAATAGTACCAAAGATGTTGGAAGTTTTGGCATCAGAGATAAGAGTGGTCCTTATAGGTACCAGAGATGTCCAATGTTTTGACAGGTGTAAGCAGAGGCCATAAATTTGATTTGTGCATGTAGACATGAAATTTATACCGATTCTAGAATATCTAGAACTAGTATTGCTATGGAAAATCTATAAAATACCCACCAACTTTCTACAAAAATATTAAAAAAACTAGAAATTTATTTTTTCTTAGAGACCTAGGTGGTACGAATTTACGTAGAATTAATAAAAATGTCTTCCAACCCTCCAAAAATGGCTAAAAGTGATTATCATGAAACTCGGTCATGTTTACTGCTAATCCTATGATTTTTTCACTTTATGAATTTAATGGGTTAAGTAATTTTTTATAAAAACCTATTGATGATAGATGACAATAAAATACACCTTTCACTTGTTCTTTTTCTAAATCTAGATCAATAGAAGACCCTTGAAAAAGAGAAAAATATGAGAAATGGTGACTATTCAATGTGATAATCAATAAATAGTAGATTCGTTACATGCAAGATGAAACTCAAAATTTTAGAACATGAACTTTGACATTTTCTTACTAGAAACCATGCTCTAATACCATGTTAGATTAGGGTACAATTGAGGATTGAGTTCTGAGTAAGCACGAAGCACAAATATCCAAAATATGTAAAAACATTATGCAAAAGAGATACCTATTGTAGAAGTGAAATCAAACATAAGCTAGAAGAATCAACAATAATTTATCAATTAATCATTAACATTAGTAATATGAGCCAAAATAGCTTTGAGGAAATGTATATATATAGGTAGAAGATAGACATGATCACACATCTTCAAGAATGTGGGATTATATTTCTCAATGACTTAAAATAACACCTAAGCAATCTAGAAAATATGTGTAGAGAAAAACCATTAAATGGAATAAAAACCTACACTAACATGTATGTGTGATCCCAAAGTTTTACTGTGTGCATAATAGCCATAAATACATCTTCACTTAAAACCCCATGTCTAATTTTGACACTAGGTTATGGTATGTAAAGGGGAAGATAGATGGGTTGAAATAACCCCAAGCACTCTCTATTGAATGGCTGAGCACTACTTACATATCCAATTCTCTAAAGAGTGAATTCAAACCACATGTAGTTCTCCCCATTAGGTGTATGTGTGCAATAGTGCTCACTAAATTTTCGGAACCAATGATCTAGCTTTCCATACTTAGAAAATGATAAATTTGGCCTGGCTTTGACATTATTTATACTTGGATAAAGCTTGCTCCTTGTGATTGATTGGTAAATTGGTAAGAATATGGTAGTCCCTTTGAGTGTGCATAAGTGTATATGTGTTTCCTTGATAAGTGATAGATATAAAACATGCTAAGACAATATTTGTCTTTATATGTGACTCTTTGGGTATTTTCTCATGCCATTTACATGCTAAACCTATCGTCCAACCCATAAGGATGATTTAAATTTTAAATGTGACTATTGATTGGTGCAAGACAAAACTGTTAGGCTTGCATGCTACCAGAATTTTGGTATTGTTTGAGTGTGATGGTTTTATCTCAGACATGAATACTAATATGATGGTTTGGAGATGTTTGAGTATGATAATTAGCTAGTTTGGCACAACTTTGGGGATTTTTTTTGGTAATTAATAGCCAATTAGAATGATGAAACTCATGATAAGTATGTGGATGTGAGAGAATGAAAAATAAGAGTCATATATATGCACAAAATTCATGTAGGTTGAAGGTAGGTCAAAGCTAATATTTTCAAGTGTCTAATACCATATTTTAGTATCCAAAAATGTGCCCATTTTATTCAATTATTAAATATAAAAAAATTAGAGTAAAAGGATAAAGAGATGTACCTGAGTGTGTACAACACACTTTATCTTTAGGAGAATGCTTCGAATGTGAAGATTTCTCCAAGAAAACCTACAATGAATATGTATAGTCAAATTCCATAAAATAAAATTTTTAATTTGAACTAAATTAAAATTTGAAACATAAAAGTAAGGAGGAAATACCCTTATAAGTGGGTGAGCCATGTTTCCCTACAACTTGTTGGAGATGATGCTTCCTTATTTAAACATTAGATAATGGTTCCTCTTGTTGAAGCCTTTTTATGATTAGGGGTTATCAAATCCCAATTTTGTGTAACTAAGGCAAGGCCATGGTTGGGTAAGATAAATTCACCAACCCTCATGAATAGGGAGTAGTGCCAAGGCCATTGAGCATTGTTGAACCTCATTACACCAACTCATATAACTAATATTGCATTGATCTTATAACCCCAATATGAAAGGTGGGAGCTGCATATTGTGCTCACTTTGAGTAATTATAAGGTTATTGATAATCATTAAACCTAAACTATATTACCTCAATAAATATGAATCAATTATTGTCGATAGACTTACAAATGCAAAGATGCTCACTTCTAGGCACCATCAAAGGTATTTGTCAAGTATAAAACTATAATAGTGTGTATATACCTAAACTAAATTCATTCCCTATAATTTGAATCAATTGGTGCTAACATGGTATAATATGTTATGCATCTATATGTTATCTTCTAAAGTTGAGAACTTATATCTCATGATGCTAAAAAATGAGTGCATATGCATTGCATATGCCCCCAAATGTGTCTGTAAATTTTGTTCCTATAAAACTATTATATATATGCATATCATATGTACTTAAGTGTATCTAAGTCTAAAATTTGTAACTCATGTCTTGTAAAATGAGTGCATATGCATGTCATATGCCATCAATATATATATGAAATATGTAAATATATATCTCATATTTGAATCAAACTGATATTTGAACCACTCTAAAATCTATTAATCTTGTATTTTGTACTCAAATATGAAATTTATTCTCATGGAGGATTGAGTCTCTATGAAAATCCTACTAATATTCTCTTCATTTGAGGTGAGAAAAGTAACTTGCAAGTCACTCATCTCAAAATAAAAATATAATTGTATCATGTATAAATATGTAATCATGTAAAAAATGTCAACATGTGAAGAATATGTCATCATAGTAATGTATATGCAATCAAACCATGTATGAAATATATGTAATACAATGCATACATGTGTCATATTAAGATAGATATCATAATTACACATGCAATAATAACCATCACTAATATAAGTACTAAATAGGACTAATTAGTAAAAAGGTGCATGATATAAATCATGGCAGAGGTGTGTGATAGAAATAATGTCACTCGTAAACTCAACAACATCAAAAAATAATGTCATAACTATGACACACATGATAAAAAGTACACATAATAGAAATAAATGTCACACATAAGGCCAAGGGCCACACACAAAGAATAATAAATGATTAAACAAACAAGGTCAAAGGCCAAAAAAAGAGACAATAATTATTGTGACAAATAAGGCCAAGAGACACACATAATAAGTAATTAATGTCCCACACACAAGGCTTAGGGCCACATACAGTTGGTGATTAGCCTATATTAAAATTAACAATAACAATGAATTATAGACCAAGTAGCTAGTCTACACTATCTAATTATGTCAATGTCATGGGATAGTAAAGTAACATATCCATGTAACATTGTATAAAGTATGAGAAATTTCAAGACATGTGTAATTAATCATTTGATCTCAACATGGTAAGGAGTATGGTTATAGAAATATAAAATTTGTAATAATATGACATGTGGAATAAGGTTCCCTCAACATTGGCATGGCCCCTAGGTATAGGAAAATCTAGCATCTATGTCTCCATGTATAATCTATACATCTTGCATCACACTCATATACTGTGAAATGCATGTGCATATGAAAATTGAGTATACCATCTATGATAAATGTGATAAATAACACACACACACACACACATGTAAACTGTCAAAGATGTCATGCTTAGGTCCTGATATATTTTTTTGAATATTTGAATGTTTATGCATTTTTTGATTATGGATGTTTTTGCAAATGTGAAAATTACTAACCAATTATCTGATTGTCATGGGAAGTGCCTTTATAATATGTTGCAATGGTCACCTTTGTGAGTAAAAAGTTCCATACTTAGGTATATCAAAATTAGCTAGGGGATCAAATGCTATTATGTGACCATCATCATCACACACATGATCTTGTGTATGATGCATAATTTTAAGAATCTTAGGACTATGTGTAATACACTATATAATAAGAGAATATGTTAGTGCCTATGTTTATTTTGGAACATGATAAATTATATTTGATACTATCTTGGTGTGTGATATAGTATATAATGGCCTTTGTGAATCTTGAATGACTTTGATGTGGTGAATATTGTTAAACTTGATGCCTAGGAGAGTCAACTGCTCTCCTCTAAACTAAGTATATATAAAGATCTTATGTAGGTATAAAAGTTAAATCTATATAATGATCTTGAATAGGTGTAACAATTAATTACAATGGAGGTGGGGTGGATGAGGATATGCCCATGGTTGAAGATGAATATTGGATGCCTAAAATTTAACTACCTTATTTTTATGTATATACTTGATACATCAATGCATTAAAGATAGTATTACACAGAGCTTATGTATCCAAGGGTTTCATAATAACATGTCAAAGACCCTTGTACCCAAAATAAATAGAAATAAATATACTACTATTATAGAACCTACCTAAAGAGATAGCACAATGCACCTGAGAGTGTCATGTGTTTAACAATTGAATCCCTTGACTACCATTGAAGTGCCAATTACACCTTATTTTATGTATCCAAGAGTGTTGAAAAGTTTGATTGTACAAATGTTTTCTCTTGAACCATTTTCAACCATGACATTGTGTATAGGGTGAAAATTAAAGTAAGCTATTATGAATAGTGCATTGAAACCCTCATCATATTCTACAATATCACTATCATCAATTTTAATTATAAGATGTTTTGGTGATGTGCCTATAAGTGTACTAATAATACCTTCCAATGGGTGATCATATGTCATAGGAGGAGGATCTATCATGTATGTATAATGTACCTCAGAATTATCTTTAGTCTCTATTCCTCATATTTGGGAAATGGATCATTGAAGATATCAAATTTTAATTCCAATCTAATTGTGGTCTAGAATCCTTTGTAAGTGTATGCTAAGCTCAATAATTTTATCATCAATAAAATCTTGTATCTTGTGCCTTAATGTGAAGTAGTTATTTTTATAATGTCAACATATCGATAATAATTTTAGTATTGAATATTGTCATATCTATTAGGTGTATACCTAGTCATATCAACCTCTTATGGTGGAGGGAGAGATATGAGATTTCACTCAAGTAACTTATATAAAATTATGTGAGGAGGTTGTGGTAATTGTGAAAACTACCTCTTTTTTTGGAGTAGATAAGAGAAGCTGGATTTTAGGTTGTTATTACATTAACTATTATTTTTGCATCATTTTTGGTATCATTAGATTTAAAGTTGTAGATTTATTTTATTTGAAACTTTGATTTTGGAATGGTTGTAGCATTAGGTGCATGTTTGAGTTTGTTTCAAATCTACGAGATTAACTTCTTGACTCTCATTATATGGCATAGGTCATTAAAATACTTAAATTTGCTAAATACTATAGACTCATGGAGTGGTGCAATAAAAAATTGTCTAAGGATGGATTCTAACTCATTGTCAACTATAGGATCGGTCATCTTAGCTAGCATGGTCTTATGTGGAAGTACATAGTCATTGATTAGTTCATTGGATCTTTGTTTAAGTTTGAAAATTTATGTGTAGGATAATTTATCACCAATTTTGAAAGAGAAGTGTGCTAGAAAATGATCTTCCAAAGGATTGAATTCTCTAATTTATTGGAGGAGGAGGTCATATAATGATTTCAAAGTGTACTGTTTGAGACCTCTTGGGAATAACTTGGTCAATAATCTGTCATTAGATGTATAATCCAAACATGTTGCATGGGCTCAGGATCACCTTTACCATTATATAGTGCAAGCTTAGAAGCTAATAAACCCATAGATATGATAAAAGCTACAACTTTAGGGGATAGCAAATTATGGAGAAAATCATGTGAATCCATAGAAGCACTAGTTCTGGAAGCTTCTTGCTCTAACTACAACACCTTAACCCATAGAGTTAAAACAGTCTACACGAGGGAACATGAAATAGGTGAGATTGCTTATGTAACATGATTAATCATCATAGGATTGGTAGAGGTTTGCTATGTATGAATAGAAATAGAAATATGAGATAAAATTTGTGTTGTCCCCACACCTTGGGTGGGCATCACATATGTAACTAAAGGTGTAAACATAGGGATAGTAGTAATAGTAGTGGTCTAGAAATTTGTGGTAGGATTGGTACCTGTAAAATGTTGATTGATATTAAATGGGTCTTGTTATTGTGCCTTAGATGTGACAACCTTAGCTTTATTTTCAGCCTTATATTCTATAATTAAGTTGACAATCTCATCCAATTCTTGAGGATTTTGACAATTTTAGTTTTGAAAATTGGACAAGGATTTTACTTGCTCATTATCTACCCCATAAAGTTCATTAAGATTTATTCTATCTTGATATTCATGATTATATTGATTGGCATGTTTTAAATTATGAATTTTGACATAACCCTTTTTTTGTGCATATTCATTAATAATAAAAACATCAAAAGAAGAATAAAAAGAATATACATTCATTATGTTTATTTTATCCATTTTAGATGAAGCTAACAAAATTTAGACCACTTAATCTAGTACTTCTCCTTGGAGGGACGAGGGAACTAACCTTCTTGGATAGAATATGATGAAATCATGCAAGTATGTGTAGAAATTAAAATATAGTATTTGATACTTTGCAAGTAATATTTGACCTACAATCACCCTACATGACTTCTACATACATACATAACTCTAATTCATCATTATCTCACATCCATATGATTTCTATGGTTCTGACCTTCCCAATTTGTTGTCAGTCACCTTTAGGAATTCTTTTGTCTATGCCAAACCCATTAATTATTTTAATCAGGCATCTAAAAATCATCAAATTATATTTCCTATCTCTGAGACAAAATCGTTAGATTTAGATGGTACTATCCATTGAGTACCATCCAAACCTGATGGTTTTATGTTTTGCTCATCAACAATTACATTTCAATTCAAATTACTCCTATGAGTTGGCCTATACATTTTTCATGTCTATATCATGGAAAATGCCTAGAGAGTTAAATATAAATATGCAATAAGTCTAATCCTATTTTTTGATCTATAACTTATCATAAAAACACCTATACATTTTTTCACATTCAAGAGGGTTTCCCTATTATTTCCTATTTTCCAATTAATCACAAGGAGTAGGTCTTATCCAAGTTTTAACCACCTAAAATCCAAGTTAAAAAAAATCCATTTTCTAAGTGTTAAAAGTTATATCTTAGGTTGTATGCATTCAAAGAGCACTAATTCACACATATACCTAACAAGAAAAACTACATGCAGTTTGAATTCCTTCTTTGGAGTATTAAATATGTAGGCAGTGTTCAACCAATCAATAGGGAATTGTTGGGGTCATCTCAACCCACATTTCTTCCCCTTTAACAAGCCATAACTTAATGTTGAAAATGGACCTAGGGTTTCAAGTGAAGGAGATAGATTTATGGTTATTGTGTGTATAATCAAAACTTAGGATCACAAATACAGACATAAATAAGTAATTGTAGTGGCTTGTACCAAAACAAAAGTGAAAGATTCATTAGACAAAACTATTCGACTTAGAACCTAGTGATGTATGGTAGTAACTAGAGGTTAGCAGTAGTGTTCAGGCTAGCCTATAAATCTAGGAACAAATCATAATCTAGTTTCTTATCTTCCATTTTGCCTACATATAGTCTCAATATTACATAGAACATATTAACACAAAGTATCTTATCTTTGTTAACAATTTCCATGATTAGCAAGTGGAATTTTCAACCAGATTTAATCTTTTGCATTCATATGTTTGTTTCATTGTAATACATAAGAATTTGAATTATCATACATAATTCATATCTTGTTTAGGGTTAAAATTAATCCAAAACAATATATAACATATTAGTGAAATCATATAATTCTTGAATGTTTACAAACCCTAGGTTTATCTTAGAGTTTCATTCATCTTTTTAGGGTTTTGAGATTTATACCTAGGGTTTTATTTTCAGACCTAATTTTTTATTTTCCCAAAAATTAAAAATTACACATGGCTTTAGTGTATGTATAAAATTTCTATTTTTTGACTCAAGATATGATTGTAATCATTACATGTTGTTTCCCTTTACTTTGTAAATTTTGTAAAACTTATGTAATTCCATGGATTAAATCTTTAGATATTAAGGTTGAAATTAATAATCAAGTAGGTCCAAGTTCAAAGTAGAATCAAGTAGGTGTTGATAGATAATAGATCAAGAATGAACATTTGTAACATAATATTATTATAATAATTGGGTACTAATATAGATAGTATCAAATAATCTTATCAAATCAAGATGTATTTCATGTGTCATGTTGAAAAAGAATAAAGGGGTGCATGTTGTACCTCTAAAAAAATTATTGATGACTGACAAAGAAGATAACCTTGTACTATATCTAGAGTGAATTGTTGGGAAGCAATTCATGAAGCTTCAGGACATGTAAAAGTGCATGTTCAGGCTGAAATGTAAGGGGATACTCTTGGACAATGTAACTTTGGAAATAAAGATTGCCATATATAGATAATATAGCCTACATAGGACTTTAAGACCTAAAGAAATCACTATTATGCTAGATATTGAACTTGATAATAATAAATTTTACTCTTATCAAGGATGTATAATTCATGTGCAAGACAAATACAAATACATGAATTCATTAATTTCATTCATTATATTATTCCACATTAGAAATTCACTACTAGAGTGATCAATATATAGGAAAGAGAGAGTGGTGTAGATAACCTATAGTGGGTATGCAAACACCACGTGCACACACCAAAGTGGTAGACAACATATAGTGGATATGTTAATATGATGTGTGCACACCAAAGTGGTAGACAACCCATAGTGGGATCCATGTGTAAGCCACTCATGGTGTAGAATGACTAGATTGTCTACTAAACATGTGCACATAATTAAACCCATAATTGTTCACTAACCACATGTGCACACTATTAGTCCATAAGTAAGCCTAAAGTGAATAACTATGAAAAGAACCCAAAGGTAAAATCAATTAAGTGAGAACCCTTTTCACACTAACATACCTATTTAAATTAAAATTTGTATAAAATCAAACTGAAAACATACAAAAAAAATAATGGGTCCCAATAACAATGCCTTATGAGGTACCCATGTACAAATGATCCCCTCAAGAACAAGAGAAAAGGAAAAAATTCCCTTATGAGAGGATGAAGGAAGAAGGTCATGTGAATATCCCTAAAGCAGTGTTGAAGCCAAGTGTCCCTATGGATGCCAATCCATCTTAACGAAATACATAGATGTTGAGTCATTGTAACCACCAAGTAAAAGTAGGAATTGGTGTTAAATATGAGGATCACTCAAAATAACACCAATCTCCAAAGTGAGAGATACTAGAATGAACTTGATGAAGCATTGTCTAAACACACCTCCTCAATGATAAATTGGCAGAAGATGGAAATGTACATCTTTGCTAATGAAGTTGGTGGAATTGGTGACAAGTGAACATAAATATGATGAAACTTAAAGAAAGCTCACCAAGTTGTGAATAAGTAATCCAAGAAGCAATGGATCCATAATGTGTTTGGAGAAGTTGTCCCACACACCTAATCGTAAAACCATATGAGTTATAATAAATGCATGAGTCTAATAATTATGCAAGTAGATGAATTCACTACTCAAACATCACCCTACACATACTATACACACATGAATAGCTTTGAAACTTTTGGATACTTTCAATATGTGATAGAGATGTTGAAGATATAATCAAAGAGTCAAGTGCTAAAAATAGTGAAAAAGTACACAATGATGAGAGCACACAGGCATAGACACATGATATAGCACTATCTCAGTGCATTTAAAATATGCATTAATGAGACATGTAATAATCTTTAGATGGGTTCCAAAAAAAAAAATCCTTATAAGATACCCATGTACAATGGAAGAATTTTTTTTGTAAGAAAAATTATGTAAAAACTCAAGGTGCTAAGAAAGGGGCTTTGAAGGTGTCTCCAAGGAAGAATTAAAGGTGATAATAAATGAGCCTTGAAGGAGACATGACACAAACTAAAGTGTGCCAAAGTAGACTCTACAAATATGTACTAAATGGAGGAGGGTCCGATAGAATGTGAACATGTTGGATGAAGTCTATAAAATGCAAATTGGGCAAGCAAATTAAGCAAGAGCACTGATGTGGAAAAAAGTTTTTCTATAGGGGGTCTAACCACTTGTTAGATAGGGATCCACTCATCAATATTCATCAAACATAAATAGTGAGTCACATGGTGTAACAAAATACCTGTGATGGATTAATGAGACTATTGCCAAGATGAATAGAAGGGCCAAGTGTAGAGGTACACCAATGTTGGGCAGAATATTGGACCAAGACAATTGATTTGTTTTATTGTGTGATCCTACTATTGACTAACTGATTTAGTCACATGTGCAATTTATTTTTTGTACGAGAAAAATTTGCTTAAAAAAACTCAAATTAGTAGTTTTGGACTGAACACCTTGACCAATTGATTGGGCATGTGCAATATAGATTTTTTTGGTTTGTTATTGAGAAAATTTAATTAAAAAATTAAATGTGAAATTTGGTGTGCAAACAAAAATTGACCATGTGTTCAATATTTATTTTGAGAAAAATATTAACAAAATTCAAGGCATAATTTTTTAATTTTTGATAAAACTATAAAAAATTCAATTTGTTTTTGTTTTTGTTTTTGATGTTTGATAAAACATTAATTAAAAAACTCAAATGTTGATTTGTTGTGTGCCAACAATATTTGAACACATCACTTGGATATATATTTATATTGTATATGATAAAAAATGATAAAAAACTTAAGGTTTGACTTTGACCAAAGCATGTTGGTCAGGTTTTTTTCAGTACAAGAGTCATTAAATATATGATAACTTTTGTGATTTTTGATGAAATTTAGAATTTAAAAATGTTTTTAAAATATGAAAATGAGGTGCAAAAAACCTAAATTTTTTTTTGAATGATTTCTTATTGTTTTACCATAATTTGAAAAAGGCTAGACATTTTTTATAAAAAATATCTAGAGGCCGAATGTCAAGAGAGAATTACCAATAAAAAGAATCTCTAGCTCTTGTTTTAAACACAGAATTGATCAAAAAGAAATTTTATAGGAAATAAGATTAAAACCTATAAAAAAAATCACTTAGATTGACATTGACGATGCATAGGTTCCGAAGCAATCTGGGCATGTTAGTGAGCTTTAAATGGCTCTTGTAATCTCCAAAATTGAACTTGCAAAAAAAAATCTCAAGAAAGAACCCCCTTGAATTCGGTTCTTCATTTTAAACTATTATGATTCTCATGACCATCCTCGAAGGTTGCATGAGAAGATCATACTTGGTGTGTAAGAAAAAAAATAAAAATAAAAACTCCTAAGAGCCTACTCAAGGTACTCAACCCGCTCTAGTACCATGTCAGATTTGGCTAATATAGCTTACAAAAGATTATGATACCTCAGTGAGAAAATATTATGCTAGAGATTGATCTTGATAAGAATAAATTATATTCTTATTAGGTATTATAATTCATGTGCATGACAATTTCACATGCATGAATTCATTAATTGAATTCATTCCATTATTCCACATTACAAATGCACTACTAGAGTGATCAATATATAGGAAATAGAGAGTGGGGTAGACAACCCATAGTGAGTATGTCAACACTATGTGCACAAACCAAAGTGGTAGACAACCAATAGTGGGTATGTCAATACTATGTGTATACATCAAAGTGGTAAATAACCCATAATAACAACCATGTGTAAGCTACTCATGGTGGAGAATGACTAAATTTTGCATTAAATACTTGTGCACATAATTAAGCCCATAATTGTGTACTAAACACATGTGCACACTATTTTCCCTATGTAAGCTTAAAGTGAAGAAGAGTGAAAGGAACCCAAAAGTTGTAATGTCCCCTTTTCATATAATTTTAGTAATTAATAAAATTACCCGAATGGTGATTTTAATCATTCAAAAATATAAAGTAATTTAATTAATTATTTAAATAGAACTATCTTGGATAATTATTCAAATTACCAAAAAAATGGTTTTAACTATTTAGAAAATTAAGGTAATTTTAATAATTATTCTGAGGAGTTTTATAATTAATAAATTACTTAAAAGGTGATTTTTATCACTTCAATTATTAGAGCAATTTAATTAATTTTGAAGCAAGGACCTAATATAAAATAATTATTTAATTTGTCAAAGAGTAATTTTAATTACTAAGTTAATTAATTCAAAAAGGCCTAAAGTGAAATAATAAAAGATGTCCTTTTAAATTTTTGGAAGGGAGGGTTATCTAAAATAAAAGAGGATATAAAAAAAGGTAAGCTATCATTTGATATGCATGGAATGGATGATATTGATGTGGATTGATCAAGTATGTCAAGCTTGGTTAATTTGGACATAGTTTCTTGAGGAATGTTACCCTTCAAAGACTATGATGTGTTGATTTTGTAAGCGGTATTTTGGAACACCACCTACATTTAGAAATTTGAGTAAACCCAGGGTTTAAAGAGAAATTTTTTAAAAACTAGGGTTTTCAAAATTTTAAATTAAGTTTTGTTGGCCTTCTCAAAGAAGGAAAAATTTGAAATTATTTTTATTTGATAGTCATTAATTTTGTGGTCAGTTTGAGCTCTTATTTGCATCATAATTCTAAGTATTGAGGGAGTTATGAATTTTTGAAGTTTCAACCTATTTGTAGGAAATAATAATTATTGTGGGTAGTGAATTGTTTGGAAAGGACAATGAAATTACAGGTCTTTAGAAGGTGGACAAATTGCTTGGAAAGGTTGGCGAATTACCTTGAGAGGTTGATTTGCAGGTTTCTATCTTGGAAAAATTGCTTGGAGGTCTTGGGGACTCTTTTGGAGGGTCTTGCATTGAGGAAACCCTCTTATAGGTTTTGAGGTATTTTATACGAATTTTCTATGGGTGGAGAAATCATCTAGGTAGTATTTTGAGGTAATTGAGTGATCAATTTGATGCCTTAGGTTGTGATAATAATTTAGAAAATTATTATTATATTATTATAAAAAAATTTAATCAACTTTGCATATTGAATTTGGGTAATTTAAGGGTCGATCGCAAGGTGAATAATTTTGAGTGATTCCTATTATTTTTCCTAAGTGGAGCATTTCACGTAAGGAGGGTTTTTGGAGTGTTTTTCGGTTCTAACCTTGAAAAGAACAATCATATATTTTTTGATTTATACTTTGAAAGTTATTGCATTAATTTTCCAACATTGGCGACTTGTTTTGGGAGACTTGGAAGCTTGTTGAAGGGCAAGTTGAGGTTTTCAGCATTCTTATTTTATTTCATATATTTCTCTAAGTGTGGAAACTTTTTTTTGGAATTATTTGCAAGGCGTTTGAAGCATATATTAGTTGGCTACAAGTTTAAATTAATTGTATTGGAAGGGACAATAAAAGAGATATTTTATTTATTGCATTTATGAATTAAGTGGTTGTTGATTTTAATTTCAGAATTTAGTATTATTTTCAAATTTATTTGGGTTTCATGAAAAACCCCTATTATGGTCTTTATTCACAAATTAGGGACATTATAATGGTATTAGAGCACTGATCTTGTCCACTTGTGAGGTTTGGTGTTGTAAATTTGGATGCAAGCAAGTAAACAGATTTTGTGATATCAAATAAGAGGAAAAGCCATGGGTGATCAAGGGTTTACTTTAGATCAAGTAAAATGTTTACAAGATTTTATCAAGGAGAGCTAAAGTGATCTTCAGCATACCTTGAGTATACAATTTTTAGCCATGTTAAAGACTGCACTAGATCCAAGCATGAACCATCATCTCAATGGAAAAGGAAGCTTGAATGATAATGAGAGGGTTTCTATCAAACCCCCTTCATAAGTTATTCAAGGCTACATTTTTGCAAAGAGAACTAGTATTTGAGATTGAGACATCGATGTGTGATCCACTTGATACACATCAATAAGAGTATGCAGCCCTAATATTTGACACATAAGCACTCTTATCATTTTGTGATTATTGTGAGATGAAGGATGGATCAAAACCAAGAGTACCAAGCATGCAGCCCCGCAGACACTTATATCAAAGGGAAAGGCAAAAAAGAGTCATCAAGGAAGAAAGGACCGAATTATATGGAGAGTTGAAGGAAAATAATGAAGTTAAAACCCTTCATGAGGGCTCCTATGAAGGAGTCAATGAAACAAAAAAATTGGATTTGAGGGAAGAAGTTACGCAACAAAAAATTAACACTTTGGGGCAGCCTAGAGTGGGAATTCTAGAGTAAAAAAGGCTAAAAAATATGGATGAAAATGGGGAAGAGCTAAATGCTTTGGGGTAGCCAAGTACCCCAAACCTTGAGATTCAAAAAGATGATTTTGAAGAAGACAAGGAAACCAAAATATACATAGAAAGGTATGTTGTGAATAATAAATTTTGTTTGGTCCCTAATAGTTGTTCAAATTTGTTGCATAACTCTAGATTGGGTGAAAGATTTTGGAAAGAATAAATTTTAATCACAAATGATAATAAAGTGCAAACCTTGACCAGGTTGTATGGAATTACAAGGCTTCTTGGTGAATTAATTCACCATGAAAAGAAAGAATGCTTAAAGGTAATGATTGATGATTTTTATTCAACCCCAATCAAATATGCAATAAAAGTAACAAAATCAAGAGTTGCAAGGGTTGATATTGATATTGTCAACCATAAAGAAGAGATGAAGGGCACTAAGGGAAGAGAGTAACTCTTCCTTATTAATTCATGGGTTAGACATGACAAGCTTCTATTATGGTTGTGGGATCCAGGTTTATTTGGGAAAGCTGAAAATGTAGACATGGATGAAGGCTTGAGGACTACCATAGAGTGGGTAAAGACCCAAATCAAGAGAAGTCATGGACAAAATAATTTGGTGAAGTAAAATCTATTTCCTACCTTTCCAAAAAAAATAAAAATTCGTTGGCAACATGTTGGGCCATTGGACCCCAATAGAGAAAGCATGATTGGCACATGACAGTCAACTAGGAGGGATGAAATTATTATTGGAAGGTATGAAGATGTTTCTTCAAATCATTTTGAAATATTCCCTCTTTTATAACCACCTAGTATGCACAATAAAATTGATTTTGGAGGAACCTTATCACCCATGATAAGGAAGGATGCGGTGCATAATATTTTTGATTATATGCAATCATATAATTCAAATTTTTTGCCTCTATCATAACCCCTTTGTTGGGAAAAAAAATGAGTTATTTTTTACCTCTATCATAGTTGCTATGTACTTATGACTATGAGATAATAATTGAATGGAAATTATGGATAAGGATTGACATTTATGCTCATTTACAATAGTTATACAAGTATTATTTCTCTTCACTACAAAAATTAGAATTTTGGCTTCTCTTCTAGCCCTGTTGTTATGAGAAAATATATGATTCTCATGCACACTTAAAACAACTCCTTGGGTCTAAAAATAACTTCTTTAAGCATCACAAAGGGCACATGGGAAGAGGGAAACATGTGAGTATGGTACAATAGTGTTTGTCATTATATTTTGGGCATATGATACACATGGATGGAACCATCCAAGAATTATGACACATGGTAAAGAGTTCCTTCCAAGGTATATTGTTCAAAGCATTTAATCTTGTAAACTATTTACAAGCTTGGAAAGTAACACCATGTTATGAAGGAATTTATGAGAGGTCATTAGGCATTAACTTCATTTGCATACACTCTCCAAGGAAGGATCAAGTAGGCTACTTCATTTGGGACAAAGAAGTAGCATTTTACAGATGCATTTATTTATTTGATTGGAAAGACTCCACTATGTATAACTTGATAATGAAATAATTATTGACATGGAGGCATGGGAAGCCTATGGAATTATTGATGTTTAATTTTGAAACTAACCACCAAAGTCATGGGAGGTTTCAAAGCTATAGGATTTGACCCTTGAAATGACCTCCAGATTTTAAAGAAGTTGGATCTTCTCTTGGGGTTTGATGTAAAGAGAAAATAAATAATGCATGAAAGAAGTATCTAAACTACTAAGGTGATGCACCAAGATTAATTTATTTTACCAAACGACACAATGATTAATATTTAATAGAATCTATTGAGAAGATTAAGGAGCATAAAGCATGATCAATAATTCTAGCATAGACTATAGACCTATCAAAAGCTCATAATAGAAAAAATAACCTAAATTATCATCTATCCAAAAAACATAGTATTAAAGTTAACAACATTCATTGATAGAATATTAAGAGCTTATATCATGATTAACAATCTCAATGTTTATGTAAAGCTAACAAAAGGCTCATAATAGAGAATGATAAGCAAAAATTAGAAATAGACTACAATTGCATAGAACACTACTCTCTCTTCATATTTTGATAGGAGAAAAAAGTACATAAGGCAAAAATTCAAAGAATACAATGTTTGATCCCTCAGGAGAGGCACTTGTTAAGGTAATAGAAAATGCTTCCAAAAAACTAGCTTCTAGACTCCCTATTTTCTAGATGATTCTTCTCTATTTTCTTCCCCCATCTTTACTCCCTATCTCTCGATTAGCTACTTATAGCCCCAAAATATCCATCATGAGTCACTGCCATTTGCTCAAGGTCTAACCATCTATCCACAAACTTTAGATCTGAAAATGCATGCCATTAGAAATGAACAATCTGGAGCTTATTTTTATTATTTTTGTTAACTATCTCTCTCATTCAGTTTCTACTGTTGCTCTTATTTGTCTTTAACTTGTAGTTTCTCAAAGCAAGGACACATGGAGGCTTTTGTAGCTTTTTCTATTTGACTCATATTTTCTCTTTCATTTCACAAATTCCTTGGCTTTCTTGGCTCTTTAGGGATTTAGAGATTTGTTATGCTCACACATGGAGGCTTTCACAACTTTTTAGAGTCATTGAGGCTCCTTTTTTCTCTTTACTTAGATTTTATCCTTAATGGCTTGTGGAGGTTCTACACCATTAGATCTTTTACTTCCTATCGAGCCATTGATCTTCTTCATGTCATCCATGAGCTCCACATGTAAGTCTCTCACTAATTGAGATGTCTTTGATATTTGCTTTGGCTCCAAAGAGTGTACTGGTGACATGTGGATATCCTCCTTGAGTTTCTTCCACTTGCTAAATGCCCACCACTATATCTATAGCTTTTATACACATCATAGATTTGATTCAGTCCACTTGACTCCAAAATGACCCATCATTGCACCACGTGGCTACCACGCATAAGTCGAAGGCTCTTTCTATTCCTTTTAGTTTAAAATAACACCAAAGTGACATGTGGATACCTTCCATGTTTAGCTCTATACTTTGGTTATTTTTGGCCTCAAAACTTAGAAAACACCACATGACACTTAGCCAAAAAACATGAGAGTCCTGAATATAAAACAAAATTTTAGAAATGATTCTATAGTTCATGGTGACTCACTAGGGGATTTGTGCCTACATGGAAGAATCCTTGGCCTTGCCTAATCAAAAAGATCCCCAAAAATGTGGCTCCCATCACTACTCACTCAGAGCTTTTACAGTGGCATTTGGTACCCAATCCATTCTACCTCTGTTAGGTACTCCCACTTCTATAGAGCTTAAAAATCTCTATCTAATTTAATGCTCTCCTTATGAGAAAAGGATTGGAGACCCTGCACCATTGAATGTAAATGATATTCTTTCTAGTTTGGTCATTAGAGCCAAAACTGACTCTACCTCAGTGACATCAAAAGAGTCACTCAAAGACTAAAAAATAGCCTAATCATTTTTTATTTTTGACTAGTAGATTTTGTATATGGTCTTCCATCAGGATAGTGGTGTCATCAAGGAAAGGAGAAGGAAGTCCCAGTTGCACTAAACCTTCAATGTGCCCCTTCATTCCTTTGACTCCTTCCTTTAAGAGATTTAACAAATTATTTCATTTTAAAGCAGCATTATTGTAGCTCAGAATCTCACTAACCTTTCCCATGACTGTCCTTCTATTGGTGACTCCAGCTACCTAAAGATTTTCCTTAATGGCATGGTATAATTTTTGAATCAACATCTGTGACTTAGGAATCTTGGCTGAGACTAAAAACATGATCTTTTCAATAGAGAACTCTACCCTTAAGCATAATTTTTGTGCATCGGATATCAATCTGAGTATAGGCCCAAGCTAGGTAACATCGATGGAGATCCTTTGGAAGCAAGAAACATGGAGCCCCCTTACCATCTTAACAATACCTATTGTCTTAATTTGTTGGGTAAACTTTTGAGTTAACTCGATGACGTTATCTTCTATCACCTTACATTCAACCTTCAAGTTATTATTATTTGTATCAACAATACTTAGCTTCTATTGAAGCTGTGATGCCTCCATTGCCTTATCACTATTCTTTTTCTCCAAGAGCTTCTTCTCTTGCTCTAAAAGGCTGACATATGCTTTGATTAAATCAAGCTCCTTTTGGAGAGTGACTGCTTTTTCTTTTGAAGTCTTCAAGACTTCTTTTGATATTGCCCCTTTCAAGTCATTGTTGAGTTGGGTTATCTCCTTGTCCTTGGCCTTAGTCTTTAGGCTTAAACAACTCACTATGTTTTGGGCTTGAGTTAAGCCCAATTTTACCTTATGTAGTTGATTAAAGACCTTTAAATAATCTATGGTAACCACAGTGGTTGTCTCATTCATTAGCTCCACTTTGTCTTATGGCCTAAACTAAGTTAGGTTCATTGCCACTGCACTCATAGTATGGTCCTCATGTTGCATTTGTTATAGTGGTTTGCTCACATTAAGAACCATGTGGGTGACAGTGAGGGAATGCTACTTATGGTCATAAAGAGACCACATTTGTTGTTAGCCACTGACCTAGCCTCTTTAATCCTCTACTTTTCCTTTCTTGCCTCTTTGACCCTCTTTGCCATGTCCAAGTGGGTATGAAAGTCTGAGGGAGAGGTCACAACACCACCCATGAAAGGAAACTCATGGGGTAAACCATAAGGCACACTGATGGACTAATCGGGCTTATGTTGTGATTAATATGGGCTTGTCAAGACCCTAGGAGAAAAGGTTAACAGACTCAACTGTTGGGAAACGAAAGTGAATGTGGAATCAAATGGCATTAACAATTGAGTAGGTATAGCTGAGAGGGTTGGGAATGCTAAGCCATGTGAAGGGGGTGGCATTAACAGAGTCTAAGTTGAAAATTGAGGTAGAGTCATGTATGAGGTAGGATCTACCTCTTTTTCTTTGTTTCCCTCCTAAAATGTTACTCTTTATTTCTTCTTCTCAAGGCTTTTCACAAGATCCTCTCTGCTCATTTGAATTGTCACCAGTTGAGCCAAGCCTAGCACCTCCTATGTGGATGATGTTACCTATGGGGGATTTTATGGGGCCACTATTGATGGGGCTTTAGAGGTGGGTTGGGCCATCCCTTGCCTTTCTAACTCACTGAGTGATAGTGGCCAAGTTGAAGTTGTGTGCACTACCGTTGATGTTTTTGCCTCTTGAGACTCCTTTTATGGTTTTGGGAGGTTGCTTCTTGGTTTACCATTCTTATTTTTTTAGATACTCTTTATTGTAAATTTACCATAGGGCAATCTCTTAGCATGTGAAAGTCATTACAAGGAAAACACCATGCATTTGTTTCTTTCACCAAGTTGTTTTGGCCAAGGACTAGTTCTCTTCTTGAGCTTGGCAGAACTGTTTGATATAGTGGGGGTATAGAGATGATCTAGTTAGGTGATTGTGATGGAACTGATCTTTGAGTCCCTTAGTACTAATTTGGCTGATATGTGGGTCTATTCCCTTAGAAACCTTGATAAGGAGGTCGTTGATGTGAAGCTTGGTTTCTCTTAAGATTGATAATTTCATTAAAGAAAGTTCTAAGGATGTTCTTGACATCATTCATCTCTTATGAGGAAGAAGAGGGAACTATGGCTAATGTTTCTTGATATGAAGGAAAGGTATATAGAGTAATATTAGACTAGGAAGTACTAGGAAGCTATTCTTGAGTTATGAGGGATAATTCAAGAAAAATGGGCATAGGAGGCCTTAGGGGTAATTTCCCAACATCTATCAAATTATTCTCTGCTCTTATAGTAAGATCATAAGCATCAAGAAGGGTTTTCCCTCCTAAAAATTGAATCATGATTGAGATATCAAAATTAAAATCTTTAAAATAAAAAATGAGTGCCATACCTACAAGTGGCTGAGTTGATATTGGGATTCTTAGCCATGTCTTCTGAAATCTAGTGTTGAAATTGATCATTGCTTCTTGGGGGGCTCTCTTAATAGTGATTAATTATTGTAGGAAGGATGATATATCTCCCTTTTCATTGAATCTATCATATAATGTAGTTCACAATTGGTCCTAGTTTCCAATAGAATTCAGTGCTAAAGATCTATGTTATTCAAGAGCCCTTCCTTTTAAAAAGGCAACGAGTATTCTCAAGGATACGTTTTGTTGTGTAATAAAGTGGACAGTACATACATCAGCCACATCTTGAAGATTCTCTATCAGAGTCTTGAAGTCTTCTCTAGTAACTTTAGGTAATGCATTTAGAGCATTAGTAGGAATGAGGTTCCATGTATCAAGAGGTGTTGGTAGAATAAGTGGACTTCCACCATTCCAATTGACAAAGTTCCTAAGTGGAGCCTGAATATCCATTTGACTTGCTAGTGTGCCTTGTTGAGTCAGCCTTCTTCTTGAAGTAGTTACCAATGGTGGTACTAAGAGTCTCAAATTTATAGTAGATTGAGATCTTGTAACTTGTCCACGATTATCCCTTCTTGAAGGATGTTAGCTCATACACTTCTAGTAAAATTCTATCCCACCGGGCATGCCAAGAAAATTATTGATGCTTAATTTTGTAACTAACCACCAAAGTCATGGGAAGTTTCAAAGTTGTAGGACTTGACCCTTGAAATGACCTCCAGATTTTAAAGAAGTTGGCTCTTCTCTTAGGGTTTAATGTAAAGAGAAAATAAACAATCCATGAAATAAGTATCTGAACTACTAAGGCGATGTGCCAAGATTATTTTCTTTTACCAAATGCCACAATGATTAGTACTTAATAGAATCTACTGAGAACATTAAGGATCATAAAGCATGATCAATAATTCCAGCACAGACTATAGACCTATCAAAGGCTCATAATAGAAAAGATAATATGAATCCTCGTCTATCCAAAAAGCACAGTATTAGAGTTAACAAAATTCACTGATAGAAGATTAAAGAGCTTATAGCATGATTAACAATCTCAATGTTTATGTAAAGCTAACAAAAGGCTCATGATAGGGAATGAGAAGCAAAAATTAGAAACATACTACAATTGCACAGAACACCACTCTCTCTTCATGGTTTGATAGGAAAATAAAGTACATAAGGCAAAAATGCACAAAATACAATGTTTGATTCCTCAAGAGAGGCACCTATTAAGGCAATAGAAAATGCTTCCAACTAGACTCCCTATTTTCTAAATGATTCTTCTCTATTTTCTTCTCCCATCTTTACTCCCTATCTCCTGATCAGCTACTTATAGCCAAAAATATCCATTATGAGTCACTGCCATTTGCTTGGGTCTAACCGTCTATCTGCAAATGCTGGATTTGAAACTACATGTCATTGGAACTGAACAACCTAGAGCTTACTTCTATTATTTTTGCTAACTATCTCTCTCATTCATTTTTAACTATTGCTCTTATTTGTCTTTAAATTGTAGTTTCTTGAAGTAGGGACATGTGGAGGCTTCTAGAACTTTTTCTATTTGACTCATCTTTTCTCTTTTGTTTCAAAAACTCCCTAGCTTTCTTAGCTCTTTGGGGCTTTGGGGATCCGCTATGATAACACGTGGAGGCTTCCATAGATTTTTAGAGTCATTGAGGTTCTTTCTTGTTCTTTACTTAAATTTTAGCCTTAACGGCTTTTAGAGGTTATGTACCATTGGATCTATTACTTCCTATCAAGCCATTGATATTCTTCCTATCATATGTGAGCTCCACGTGTAATTCTCTCATAAACTGAGATGTCTTTGATATTTTTTTTGGCTTCAAGGAGCGTAGTGGTGACACGTGGATATATTTCATGAGCTTCTTCTTCTTCTTAAATGCCCACTACTAGATCTACCACTTTAATATGCATCGTAGATTTGATTCAGTCCACTTGACTCCAAAATGACCCATTGTTGCACCATATGGCCACTGTGTGCAAGTTGAAGGCTCTTTCTATTCTTTTTAGTTCAAAACAGTGCCAAAGTGACATGTGGATACCTTCCACATTTAGCTCTATACTTTAGTTATTTTTGGCCTCAAAACTTAGAAAATACCGCATGACACTTAGCCAAAAAATGTGAGAGTCTTGAATATAAAACAAAATTGTAGAAATGATTCTACAAGAATGTTGTTATGTCACCTTTTGCACTTGGGGGCAACCCCCAATCTATAGGTTTTCATTTTGATGCTTTCCCCCCTTGGGAAGCAAGGACAGATTTGGGTTGCATTGTGGGACATATTGTCAAGGTGGTATGACATTATTTATCCATTTGGATCATGTCACGTTATGCTTTTTTGGCAAAATTTATTCCACTTAATAGGTACATGAGCAAGGCTTTTTTAACACTACAATAAGTTTTACCACTTGTACATCATAATTGGGCATATGATATTTCATTTGCTTGAGGGCAAACAAATTTGGGAAGGGAAAACTATTTTGTCCCCTTTCCTTATAATTTTAGTAATTAATAAATTTGCTTGAATAGTGATTTTAATCATTCAAAAATATAAGACAATTTAATTAATTATTAAAATAAAACTATCTTGGATAATTATTTGCATTATTGGAAAAGTGGTTTTAACCATTTGAAAAATTAAGGTAATTTTAATAATTATTCTAAGGGGTTTTACAATTAATAAATTGCTTAAAAAGTGATTTTTATCACTTCAATTATTAGAATAATTTAATTAATTATTGAAGCAAGGCCCTGATATAAAATAATTATTTAATTTGTCAAAAAGTAATTCTAATTACTAATTTATTGAGGCACGTTATTTAATTAATTTAAAAAGGCCTAAAGTGAAATAATAAGGGATGTCCTTTTAAAGTTTTGGAAGGGAGGGTTATCTAAAAGAAAAGAGGATATAAAAAGAAGGTAAGCTGTCATTTGATACACATGGAATGGATGTTATTAATGTGGATTGATCAAGTATGTCAAGCTTGGTTAATTTGGGCATAGTTTCTTGAGGAATGTTGCCCTTCAAGGATTATGATGTGTTGATTCTCTAAATGGTGTTTTGGAACACCACCTACTTTTGAAAATTTGAGTGAACCTAGGGTTTAAGGAGGAAAATTATGGAAACTAGGGTTTTCAAAAATTTAGAGTAAGTTTTGGTGGTCTTCACAAGGAAGGAAAGTTTTGAAATTATTTTTATTTGACAGTCACTATTTTTGAGGTCAATATGAGCTCTTATTTGCATCAAAATATCAAGTATTGATGGAGTTATGAATTTTTTAAGTTTTAGCCCTTTTGTAAGAAATAATAAGTATTGTGGGCAACAAATTATTTGGAAAGGGCAACAAAATTGTAGGTCTTTGGAAGGTGGGCAAATTGTTTGGGAAGGTTGGTAAATTACCTTGAGAGGCTGATTTATAGGTTTCTATCTTGGGCACATTACTTGGAAGTCTTGGGGACTCTTTTGGACGGTCTTGCATTGAGGAAACCCTCTTTTAGGGTTTGAGGTATTCTATATGAATTTTTTATGGGTGGGAAAATCATCTTGGTAGAATTTTGAGGCCATTGAGTGGTCAATTTGATGCCCTAGGTTATGATAATAATTCAAAAAAATATTATTATATTATTATGATTTTTCTATCAATTTTGCACGCTAAATTTGGGTGGTTTGAGGGTTGATTGTAAGGTGAATAGTTTTGAATTATTCCTATTATTTTTCCTTAGTAGAGAATTTCACCTACGAAGGGTTTTGGAGTGTTTTTGGGCTCTGAAAGGAATAATGATATATTTTTTGATTTATAATTTAGAATTTATTGCATTAATTTTCCAACATTGGCAACTTGTTTTAGGAGACTTTGAAGCTTGTTTAAGGGTAAGTTGAGGTTTTCAGCCTTCTGATTTGATTTCCTATATTTCTCCAAGTGTGGTGACATTTTTTAGAAGCGTTTGCAAGGTGTTTTAAGCATATATTAGTTGGCTTCAAGTTCAAATTAACTGTATTGGAAGGGACAAGAAAAGAGTTATTTTATTTACTACATTTGTGAATTACGTGGTTGCTAACTTTAATTTTAGAATTCAGTATTATTTTCAAATTTATTTGCATTTTGTGGAAACCCCCTATTGTGGTCTTTAGTCCTAAATTGGGGACATTATAAAGGTAAAAATGATTTAGATGATAACCCTTTTCATACCAATAGAGGTGTTCATAGCCAAGCATCCGACCCTAAAATGACCCTAAAAAATGATTTAAAATTTTTGAATTT